>CM046457.1:61335754-61518254 GCA_025506515.1 Flaveria trinervia
AAAATGTTATAAGCTAAGGGATACTAATTTTGTCTTTTATTAAAAAAAGATTGAGGAGTATATTGATAGGCTTGTGGGATCAAAGTAAGAATAATGTGTATAATTGGATAGATGTGATCAACATATAGTTTTTCATGTTAATAAGTCTTAAAGTTTTAGATTATTTGAATTATCTTCTCTAATTTATTTCTTATTGTATCTTACTACATCACATGAAAGATTAAATCACCTTGATTGTCCTTATGCTATAATCATATTATTAATGTACTGTTTTTCTTTACTATTTGTTTTACCTGAAGTTAATTTAAAAAATAATAATAATCATCAAACATTAGTTAGGATCAATATATATTCAATTTAGGTTAGTTACTTAAAAAAAGTTAAACATTTATACAAAAAGATTCACAAGATTGAAACATCCGATGAAACTTATAAGTGACTTTATAGAAACAAAAACTTTAAAAGGCTCTAGTAAAACACTTGAGATCCTTGATTATCCTTGATTATTATTGTGTAAAGCTACTCATTAATCAACACTTAAGTTGGTGTTTTAACTTTTATATAACGTAAGTATTTATTTGCTGGGTATTTGAAAGCCGTTGTCGATATAGGAAATAAGATCTCGTTCAGGCAGGATAAACGGGTTGATCAACGCTCACTCAAAGGGGTGTTCCCGGTTCTTTTTGGTCTTGAATGGAAAGTTACACGGACGCAACACAATTATGAATAATTAGGACCACACATGTAATTTCTAAAAGAAAACGACTAAATTTGTAAACTTGGAACATCGTCCCAAATCTACGGTTAAATCATTATTGATCAACTAATAACCTCCGGTATAAATGAGATTATAAAGTTATATCTTTTAAGATATAATACTTCACCAATTAATAAAATCATAAATTTAATATAATTTTTTTAGTTCCATCTCAAGAGCAACATGCTAATTGGCCATTATATATGCTAATGATTGTTGATCTAATGATTATAATTATAAGATAGCTAACTATATAACATAGCGGAATATAAAGATCTTTATTCTTAATTGCTTATTGTGAAGCCACCCCAAATAAAGATTGTCATGAAGAGGAAACCATTTGAAAAACTAGATAGATTATTGAAGATTTATGCAACAACGAGGTCATAGACGAAGTGTACTGGACATTAATTAAATGATCTTTAGCGTAATGATTAAGGTGAGATACATATGATATGTAAATATTAAAATATTATGGGTTCAGGTCTCACTATGAGAAAACTGTTCAGACTTCAGAGTTAAGCCTAATTAAAATAACACATATCTTTCGCAGTAGAATCGTATATTTACCATTCAAAGAAAAAAAACAATAAAACGTAATATTAAACTTACAACCATTGTGATGTCTAGTTATAAACCCATCTTCTAAGTCTCTAAATAGTGTCTTGTAATTAAAGAAGTATAAAATGAAACCTATTCTCTAAATAATATCTTGTAATCAAAGACATATGACATGAAACCTTCAGTGTGAAGTTAAATAAGTCTCTAAAAGTATCAACTTTAAACAATTTTAGAGTTAATTACACAGTGAGTATTTATGGTAAGGTTAAGTTTTACTTGTGGTTTCTTGGTATAGATTTAAAAGTATGCACAAAAGTAACATAAATAATCCATAACATGAATAAGGCTAATATTTTGAAAGTGATTATTATATTATTGTACTATTAAAAACTAAAAAAAATAAAATATGTTAGTAATGTTAGACCCCCCAATGACTCTCTCACATCCTACCCTCATGTGACTCGCATTCTGTAGTCCCCCACTCCCTCGTCTCTGTCCATCGTCAACAAGATTGACACCACCACCACCATCATCAATCGTGAGTTCACCGCCACTCACGAATTGACTGATCACAACAAAAGCACCACAAAAGCACCACAAAACACCATCATCTATGGTGGTCGGGGTAGAGCATTCACTATTATGACTGCTTGATTAGTCCAATCTCTACCGTTGTTGTTAATTCATACACATGCGCTTGAGAGCATAAACACCATAAGAACATTGATTTGGTCGATCACAATGGATTGTGGTGGTTAGGATTATAAATTAGTTATCACTTCCGACCAATAAATCAAAAATCCCTACTCAATTAAGTTCAAAAGTATTCATAACCTTCAAATCAAATTACGACTTTGTTTTGAAACAAAGGCATGATCAATCAACCTTATGTTACAATACCAAAATAAAAGCAAGATCACCTACCCAAAAGATAAAATGGTTTAATAGAAAGCTTTGTTGAGTTTGAATCATCAATTGCTTCAAACAAAACAAAGTTAAACAACAAGAAGTTGAAATCGAAAATAACACTAACGCAAAAAAAATAAAATTATATATTAATTAAAGTGATTTTGTTTTTCAATATTTAAAGGTTATCTAATCACTTTATAAGCATTTTACAAAAAAAGAAGTTCAATTTATATTTATATCAGAAACTTTTTGTACTACGTTTATGCATAACTTCTAGACCTTTGTTTTAATTTCTCATAGTTAGAACTACAAGTGAAGATAGACTTTAACACAGAAACTTCCTTTTATATTCAAGTGTATGTGAAAATAAATTAATCTTCTTTATGTTGTAATTAATATGACACAAATATTCATTGTACATTTGAATTTATTACATATCTTTTCTGGCATAGACCATAAAATGCTTTTTCACCACTTTAGAAACCTAAAGGAACCAAAGACGGTCTCGTCGGTTGTCCCACCTCCACTCATACTATTTAACAACAAATTACAAAAATAGTCCATGTATATGTTAAAAAGACATGTTTAGTCCTTTCTATTTTAAGTTTGTAAACAAAGTACTTCAAGTACTGATTTGGTACCAAACTCATCCCTACGTTTATAGTCATCGAAAAACTCTAGTAATTACAGAGCATATTATCAAACATAAATGTGACCAAATAAGTGTATTAAAGAACTTGTAATTACAAAACATATAGTATATCGGTAAAGATTTAAATATTTTTGTGTCATCAATGAAACAACATGCATGACTATATAAAGAGAGAATTCTTGAGTTAGTGTGTTTAACCCTAATTTACAATTTATATAGTACTTTTTTATTTTGATAAGGTGGACAAAGAAATATCAAATCCGAGCGAAAATCTTTAAACAAAGATGACTGCAAACGCTTATTAGAGACAAACGCATATTAGGAGGTTGATGGTATGTGAAAAACACACAAGTTGACGCATCAACCATTTTTTTATTGAAAAGTGAACATCAATATGAATATATGGTGGTGCATTAATGTTATACCAGGTTAGTGGAAAGACGGATGACACTAAAGTTCTCACAATAGAGAACGGTGCATAAACTAAAAGACAACGGAGCTCAGAAAACAATTTTATTAGCAACTTCTAAAATATTTAGGTTAACATTGAGGCAAGAGATAAGAGGCTAATTAAAACTTGAAAACCAAAATATCAAGATATCACTTTGGAATTTCCAATAGACTTCTAGATAAGATATGATTCAAGAAGTGGATGAAACCTATAGTTGTATCCCATGAGGACCATGCTTGTATAGATAAACAGATTGAACTACAGAGGAGATGTATGGTCGAATGAACGTTAACTATCTAAACACCAGTAGGGACACAATGTCTTCAAGTAAGGGGCCATAAAACTGACTTAAGCGTTCGTGTCAACCGAAGTAGTCGTTTGCTTGTGCTTAGACATCTTTGCACGATTTAAAATGTATCAAATATTTTCTGTTTTAATAGAGAAACATCATTTCTTTGTTGAGAAAGATCAAAAGAATATGAAGTTTTTATCAATTTAACTTCAACCAATGTAAAACATCATACATATTATTTAACTCAACCAGTTTAAGTTTTTACCAAGTTGATCTCAAATATCTCATCAGCACCTGAGTTTCAAAACACATAATAATGTTATTTATTTTATCAAAGAAAGCAGTAAAGAGACGGTGAGAGTAGTTTGAACGTGCTTGATTATGAAAGTGGGCACAATAATTAATATTTATATATATACACATATATATATATACATATATATATAATATATATATATATATATATCCCTTTCTTTCCTGCAGACAAGATGGACAAACAGTTGCTGTTGTCAAACAAACCCTTTTCTTCTTTTACTTTCAAGAAACACTCAATTGCAAAGTAGAACCCTGAAGTTTAGACAAAATGGAAAACCCCATGGATTATTAACTTTAATTTAACCGAGTCATGCATGATCATTGGGGTATGGGGAATCTCATAATTGGAAACAAAGTAAACCCCACCACTGGTTAACTTTGGTCTCACCCAAGTCAAATCAACCAAAACAATCTCCCCTTATCTAAACATCTTCATCACAATTTGGACCCTTTTGCCTTTGGTTGCCGATACTTTTTTTGTAATGGTTTTTTATCATTGTTGAATTTGTTCACTTACATTACTTATAGCACGGAATTTTAAAGCATTAGAATGACACGTTTCGGAATGAAAGTTCGTATATCAATCCGTTTCTATCATCACTGAACTTGAGACCAAACTCATGGGTAGAACTTGAACCTAAGAATCTCATATTATAATGAAGTCTTAGATACCATATCTCGATGGTTAAAAAGACCTTTTTTTCCTAGATCTTATCGTGAGGTGATCAAGTTTTTTTGTTCAAACTCTTAGGTAAAAGGAGAATCTAGTCAAACATCAAGTATGTTTTTTGTTCTTGCTTACGATTTTTTTTACTATTATTGATGGTTGTTTGGTTTCATTGCACCTAAGGGCTACGAGTGCACTTTTCCATACATTAACTACAGGTGGACGTCACATCACTCATTATCTTTCACTTTGTCTCACCCTAAAAACTTATTCGCTCTACTTCATACATACATATGAAACGATTATATGTGTGTAGAGGAACTTACCATAGATGGTTTTACGTGCGCTTACCCTTTCACACCCCATCCCCTTAACACACCAAGAGAGCAGTTCAACGCCCTTGATAGACCAGACCATCATCAATGCCTGGGGCATGACGGTTTTAAAACATGTGTTTGTCGTTAGAAAAAAAAAACTTACAAGTTCCCATCTATATCTCACGATATACTCAAATCCTCATAGCACACACAGTTTATCGCGAGAAATTTAAAATCTCACGATATTTTGGCGAGGAAAATGCAATCTGCTCAGCTCATGACAGAGAATAAAAAAATGATATTTTAATAGAGAAGTAAATAAATAAATATAAAAAAATGGGTTCTTAAATTCAGTTTAAAAAGGGGAAAAAGGATTACTTCCTTTTAGATCTTTGTTGTTATGCTGGATTCTGAAGATACAACAGAGTTTCTTCAGATCCGAAGAAAAAGGTAAGAAATAAAAATGCAAGTTTTAATCTTTTTTTTTAACCAGATAAAGTTAAATCACCTACACATACAACTGTGTGTTAGAATTGTACTGATAATTCAATATTATATGTATTTATATAGATGCATCTGTGTGTAAAGCTTGGACTTTTTGTAGTGATCCAAAACAGAGTCATGGAGAGAGAAGAAAAGGGGAAAGAGGAGAGAGAAAAGCATTGAATGAATCTTTTTCTTGTGAAATCTTTGTTGTGGGTTTGAATGCATGAGTGTGTGTGTTTGTGAGTAGGTGTAGGTGATGATGATGATGATGATGATGATGTTGTTGTTGTTGGTCTTCTTGTTCTTCACAGGTGAATGTTCATATTCATATTCCACCAAGAAATTGACCACAAAAAACCTGAGAAATATGTTGATTCCTGTGGGTTTCCCCTTTTAATCTTGAATTAGTCTTTGAATCTTCACCTTTGTTCGGTTAATTCAAGATTTTGTGCCCTAAATTTTGGGAATTTGGGGATGAAAAATGAAAGATGAGATTTTGAAGAAGATAATGAGAGTGATGTTCTGTTCCTGCAAAAAGTTCGAATTGTTAGAGGTTTTTAACTGATTTTGAAAGGTAAGAGACGATAATCCGCTTTAATTTCAACAAAATGTGTTGTTTGATTGATCTTTATTAATGTCTAAACTGTTTGATTGCAGCATTTACTCTGAATTCGAGCATTAAAGCGAAAACAGAGGTTATACCTTATAAAATCATATGAACTGAAGAGTTGTCTTCATCAATCGGAAAATCAACATGATTACGTTTATGGATTCGAAAGAGAAGTCAAAAGAAACTGAAAGATGTTTAGATTCACAGTTATGGCATGCTTGTGCCGGAAGTATGATCCAAATGCCACCGGTGAACTCGAAAGTTTACTATTTCCCACAAGGGCATGCTGAACATGCTGCCGGAAATGTAGAATTCCGGCACCGGAACGGCCAATCTACGGTTCCGGCGTGGGTTCCGTGCAGAGTTGCTGATGTTAAGTTCATGGCGGATGTTGATTCCGATGAGGTGTTTGCAAAACTCCGGTTGGTTCCGGTGAGTGTTTCCGGCGAGTTTGGTTGTGATGATGTTGATGATGTTTGTTCTCCGGCTGGTGGTCCGCCGGCCGGAGAGGGGAAACCGACGTCGTTCGCGAAGACGCTGACGCAGTCTGACGCGAACAACGGGGGCGGGTTCTCGGTCCCGCGGTACTGCGCGGAGACGATCTTCCCGCGGCTGGATTACACCGCGGACCCGCCCGTGCAGACGATTATCGCGAAGGATGTTCATGGCGGAACGTGGAAGTTCCGCCATATTTACCGCGGGACGCCGCGGCGGCATTTGCTCACCACAGGGTGGAGCACTTTTGTTAACCATAAGAAGCTTGTTGCTGGTGATTCTATTGTGTTTCTTAGGGCGGAGAGTGGGGAGCTTTGTGTCGGGATTCGGAGAGCGAAACGAGGGGTTGGGGGCGGGCCGGAGACGTCGGCGGGGTGGAATCCCGTTGGCGGTAGTTGTGTCGTCCCGTATGGTGGGTATTCGGTGAGAGGTGGTGGTAGCGGTGGTGGTGGGGATGGGGGGAGTTTGGTTGGAAAGGTGAAGGTGGAGACTGATTCGGTGGTTCAGGCGGTTAAACACGCGACCGAGGGGCGGGCGTTTGAGGTCGAGTTTTACCCGAGGGCGAGCACGCCCGAGTTTTGTGTCAAGGCGGCGTTGGTGAAGAACGCGATGCAGATCCGATGGTCCCCGGGGATGCGGTTTAAGATGCCGTTTGAGACCGAGGACTCTTCAAGGATCAGTTGGTTCATGGGCACCATTTCTTCGGTTCAGGTTGCTGACCCGATCCGTTGGCCTGATTCACCCTGGAGACTCTTACAGGTACAACCCGAACCCGACATGTTTGTTATTTACACATTTATCGTAATAACGGGTTAGTGTCTCAGAGTATGTATATAGTATATAGTATAACGTTATGTTTTTGGAATTCAGGTTACTTGGGACGAGCCCGATTTGCTACAAACAGTGAAACGGGTCAACCCGTGGCTCGTGGAACTAGTATCCACAATGCCCGCGATCCATATGTCGCCTTTCTCACCGCCCCGAAAGAAATGTAGACCGTCCCATCACCCTGAGTACCCGATGGAGTCTCAAAGCCCGATTCCCATCCCGATTCCTGCATTGTATAGACCACATTCGCGCCTCTTTAGCGGGCCCAACACCGGGCCATTCGGTTACCAACTCCCCAAGAACCCTAACCATCATCCTGCTAGCATGCAGGGAGCCAGGCACGCACGTTATGGTTTATCTCTTTCAGATATCCAAGTGAACCACAAACTCGATTCGGGCTTTTTCCCGACCACCATGAAACCCTCGCATTCCACCTCGTCGTATGACAGACCAGCCCAATCCGAGCCCGTTTCATGTCTGTTAACAATCGGGAACTCAACCACGAGCCCAAAAGAACCTGTGACCCCGAAAACAACTAAAACATCACAGTTTTTACTCTTTGGTCAGCCGATTCTTACCGAGCAACAGATTTCTCAAAGCCGTAATGTCTCTCGGTCTGTGTCTGGGCCGGTCCCGCATCAGACCTGGACCTAGAGACGGGCCATTGCAAGGTGTTTATGGAATCAGAAGACGTGGGCAGAACCCTTGATCTCTCGTTGCTCGATTCCTACGAAGAATTATGCAAGAAACTCAGCGAGATGTTTGAAACCGAAAGCGCAATAACGATGATCCGAATTCGTTACTGGGATTCATCAGGAACCCTAAAACAGATCGGGGGTGAACCATTTGGGTGAGAACAAGATTCTCAAATCTCTCTTTGTTTTATTTATTTTATTATATTTTTTTAATTTTAGTCTTGTTAATATTGTAGAACTCATTTGATTGGTGTTTTTATGATACAGTGAGTTCATAAAGACTGCAAGAAGATTGAAGATATCAATGGATTCATGAGTTTAATTTTATAAAAATTGTACATTGGTGATCTATTTTGTTTTGGTTAAATTGTGGTTATTGGATTCACTAAGTTAAATGAAAGCTCGATTATTATTAAATTTTGAAACAATATTTTTGTTTTGTGTACGTTTATCGTAAAAGCAGTTCAAAGTAGAAAACTGTAAGTATTTTCTTTTTGACCATCTATTATGTAACTGTTTTTAATTATATTTGTCAAATACTACATGGAAATACCTCATACGGTATTCTATTTAAAACAGGTTTTTTTTTAAACCAGTTGTATTTTTATTGTTTACCGAATAAAGTGAAATAGATAATGTAAAATGAGAAGGGATCTGTTAAAAGGTCACTATTAGAAAAAGCAAAGGTTGTTGAAGAAAATTTTAAAAAATATAAGTATTAAAAGGGGATATTTCGTGCACGCATGGGGAAAGCAGGATAAAGCCAAAAAAGGAATTTCATTGTAATATATAAATGGTTAGATAAATTGACCATTAACTATGGATTAGGTTCTAATTAAAAATATATTCATTTAACATGATTAAATGGTTTATTCACAAGTTTTACAGATATAATAATCAATCCGGTGAATTACTACAAGATTAGTGATTTAAAGATGAAAATTCATGTTTAGTTTCACCCGTTTATCAGTAAACTAACAGAAATGTATTTTTAACAAACAAAACCGATCTATATGGTAAGTTTGCATAACCCATAAAAGTATGGGCATAAAAATAGTGAAACCTAAAGCATATAGAAAAGCAAAAGGTAAAGACATGGTGAATTTTATATGCTAGCTAGTTAATAATTTTAAAGAAAAAGTGAAAAATAGAAAATAGGGGAATAGTGTAAGCAAGTTGAAAGTGAAAGGGGTGTAAATGAAAATAAATGAGGCAATGGTCACATGGTAGACCAAATATAGTTCCAAACATTGAATGAATGTCCCATTGAAGTGCCGCAAGAGTTGGCCTTGTTTTAATTCCTTATTATATTACCAATTTAACATTTTAATCAAATAATTAATGTTATTTATTATTTAATTGTATGGGGATTACAACATATATATTCATTCAATATTTCTCCTCAATTTCCGAATATCACTAAACACAAAGTCAACAAAAAGCTGGAAATCAAACACCATATAGTTTTTATTTCAACATTTTCTATAAAATTATCATGTCATAACTATTTTTGAAAGGTTGTTATTTAAAATTCATTTTCTTATATCTGCTTCGTTGACAAAAGATTTTAAGCGAGAAAAATAGCCTTTCTTGAAAAGCTTAAGAAAACCTAATTGAAAAATATAGTTTTTCAAGTGTTTATTAATTTTTCCGGACTTAAATTGCAAATATTAAACTTAGCTTTTAGTTTGTGAATTATTTTTCTTACAATTATCTCTTGCTTCAGTTAAGCTGTAAAAATAACTACTAAATAATATTAAGGTTTTGTGTATGCTTCATTTAAGTCCACTTAACTTTATAATCATAAGGTTAGAACGCAAAAGTTAAGTGATTTATAAAGAAAAAAACTCTAGGTACTTTTTCTTAAAAATGAAGAAATTTGTTTATTATTGTATCATCATGTTCAGTTGTTCACCCCTAATATCCTCGATAACACGTTATATCGTTTATTCATAGAAAAAAAATAATATTTATACTAACATTATAATCTCACATATCATAACCATTTCCCTTTGATTTAAACAATAACAAAAGTTATATGTGCGTGCTGCGTGCTGCGTGCATAAAAATATGTTTTATTATATCAAAGTTATTAAATGCGTAATTTGTAAATCTTTAAGGAATAATAATAATAATATAAATAGTCACACGTGAAGGTGAAACAAGCGACAAGAACAATAATATGTTCACGTGTGGGATGCGTAAGCTGACGTCATCCAAGTAGCAAAGGAGTATGTTGCGCCGTTTTGATGATCGGGCTGTTTTTTTTTCTTTGACTATTTTTGTTTTCACTTTTATTTTCTCAAACAATTGTATGTGTTATTCATTGTTTCCAGACTCGAATCGTACGATATTTGAATAAGTTACTCGTCCAATCCACCCTAGTTTAATTTGTACCAAAAAAAGAACTGACCGGTTGGTGATCGGGCCGGAAACTAGGAACTAAGATTGGACTTTTGATTTTTAATAGGTTTAACGTGTGATTTGAATAATAAATCAAAGTGTAGATATAGGATTATAACTTAGGTTTATATATCTATTCTAATAAAATGAAATGTGTATATAAGATATGTCCATCTTCTTTTAATTATTTTGTTGTATGTCATTAACATAACAATTTAACCATTTAATAAGCGTATTAAATTCTTATGATATATTGATATTGTTTACAGATATAAAATACGTTTTTTAATATATTGAAGCATGTTTTTTTGTTAAAAACGTAATTTTTATAAAGACAAAATTTTATGAAAATGAACTTTTTTTAGTATAAAAAACTTTAAAAAAAGCTGTTTAGAAAAAAGCTATTTCAAAAAAAATAGAAAGTTTAAAAAAAATATAAAAGAATTTTTTTTAAATATGCAATTTTATTCGTATTTTATCTGAGAATATTATTTTATAATTTATAAATATTAATTAATAACTGTCACTTTAATATTTTCATTCACCCCATGTAAAACCTTTTATATTAAATTATATATATAACTATATATAATATACATGTTTCATGTAATTACAACATTGTTCAGTTTTTTAATACGATCCGACCAATCTACCAGTAAAATGCAAAGTTCGCCTCTTCGATGCTAAAACATTGATATTATTAATATGAAAAACTATAATAAATGTATATTATTACATTAGTGCACAAAAAAGTACGATAGATGAATCATTGAATCAACATACCTCTAATTAAATGTCCTTTCGGATATAAAATTCAAGTGATATAGAGACTATGTACTATTATTTTTTCTTAAGGGAAAAAAATATGTTTACGAGTAAGAAATGCCAACTAGCCCACATGTAAATTATATAATAATAAATTATAATTACTTTGGTAATAATTTAAAGTTGACTGTAAACTTACTCTATACATGTAGCTATTTTATCATCCTTACTAATGTATGCAAAATTAAATAAATATTTAAAATATACACTAAGAGTAATAATAAAACTATTCTCTTAAACTTTACGGATCGCTTTTAAGGCTGGCAGACGTGAAAGCGGGATGGTTGTGGGGGATGGACGATGCGAAAGATAGATGAAGACTTTGTATGGAGAGGAGCGACGACATTTCCATGACAAATTGTATGAGCAACAAAGAAGGAATTGGAGAAGCGAGCCGAAAGGCGATAGCCAGTGGGAACACTGTCCCCGACCTTCGGTACCGCCCCAAAACCTTCAAGACGAGTAGGATATCCCGCATCCACAACCCTCTCTAAGAAAATCTATAATGAAAAGTTTCTAAAACATAGTCACATCATATCACCCCACCCTTCCCCCTCCCACACCTAAAAACAGCTCAAAACACTCTGAAAACGTTCCCTCTCTCCTTATATCACACGATCCTCTTTTAGATGTTTTTAAGCAAAAAGACTCATCTACTTGTCCCCTAGACATCACCCGTATCTACCCCTCATCTCCTCCTTCTATCCTCCACATGAGCTCAAACCAAAAACATTCGTTGGATGCTCTAAAATCACTCGTACATGAAAAAACATTATATGTGTAATTTTAGGATATAGAAAACAGGGGACAAAGAGTAGAGTAAAAGTAGCAAAATAAGGTGGTTACAAGACCATGAGTTGGATCACGTGAAATGCCTCCAAACAACGTTTAATTTTCAACTAATATATTGCTTCAATGTACGCCATCTTTCTTTTACACTCATTAGAATCATCTCTCGTTAACCACTTAACCGAAGAATCTTGAAATTCATCTTTACCATATAATAAATTGTATACTTTTTGGTGTGTATGTGTTTCACTAACATCATTCTTCACTAGTTAAATCAATTATATGGCATAAATCATTTTTAGTGTAATTTTCATATAAAATCAACATTCTTTCCGTTATTTTTGTAAATGTCTCTCAACAACTTTTTAACATTGTTTTCATAACCGTACTGAACAACACTGGATCATTTGTTAGATCGGAAGGACCAGTCAGATACGAGTCAAGAACTTGTAACATAAGAATAAATTTAAAAATATAACAAATCATAACACAACTTAAATACAAAATACAAATACTAATTATATAAATATAAAAGGACTAATAATCAAATAAATTAAATAAATGGTCAACATTAATTATCAGATTAATTAAAAAGCAGCGTGTACTGGATTTCTTATGGACTATTTATGCTAAATTGAATCTAGTTCATAGATGTGAGAATTAGGTAGGCAGCTTAGTTGGTAATTGTTTTTGTAATTACTCTAACATATATCAATGAACGACTAACCTATTTGGTAGATGATTTCGATTTAGAGATGAGGTTTTAAATTTAAACTCAAGCATTGTATAATTCAAAAGTAAGAGTATGGTAAATTTACCATTAAAAAATAATAAAAGTACTCGAGAGATCTTGTGTTCTAATATGTTTGCAAGCGATTAATTTTTAATCTTCACCTACTTGTGTATTCATTGTCTTTAAACTTCAAATTTCATTTGACACAGTCTTCCTTGTCCCACAACGAACAAAGGTAGAATTCTTGAAACATCTCCACTCCTATCAAACGCAGCTCCGCTCGAATTCGGTTCGGTTCAAATTTACATATTCGAGCGCAAACTTCATGCTCGAACTCAGTTCAGTTTTAACCAAGCGTTCGGTTTTGCTCGGTTTCGTGTTACAATTTAAAACAAAAGTAATAATTTATTCAAGTTTCAACATTTAAGTTCCAACCCGAAGTCAACAAAGTAACAAATAAAACCTACAAAACACATTGAACAAAATAGAAAACCATCCAAAATACACAAAGTTTTAACTCAAACTTTAATCAATCACCATAAAACCCAAGTCCACCACTTCTACTAAAATATTTGTAATTGATAAATAACTAAATAAAATAATAATTAGCATATATATATATATATATATATATATATATATATAATATAAAACTAAACTAAAAAATAATTCGAGCGAAACCGAGTGAGCGTACCTTTGCTCGTGTTCGGTTCGTTTTGAAATCGAACCGAGCCGCTTAGTTAATTTACAATCGAGTGGAAAATTGAACAAGCAAAAATCCGAGCATTTTTCGAACGAGTTCAAACGACTTTCGAGTGTCGAGCTATTTGAACAGCCCTACATATAATATACCAAACATACTAACTTTTTTTAAAGATTCCACTGAGCTCTAATAAAATGTTTTTAACAAATTTTCAAATAACAATGTTATAATGAATAAAGTTGAATCAAATGATGATGTGTTGGAAGTCCAACCAATTATTGAGCCAGTTTATATAAAAATAGATAGCGAAATTTTATATATGAAAATAGATACATCTTTTAGAAAGGAGTTAAAATCGTAATACACTAATATATTATCCACTAGGAATACTATGAGAACCAAAATTACATCAATGAGACCATTTTAAGGTTTGTAATATTGATATGTCCTTAACCCGTAAGATTTCATTTCTCATTATTTTTATCAATCTTTTTTCTTTAATGTACGGTAGAACTCCTCCGTTAGTTGGTAATAGGTATTAAACTTATAACCTTCATGTTATACATCAAGTTACTACCAACACATCACAAGTGGTTTATTTTTTATTTTTTCAATTAATCTAGAAATTATAAATATTTGTTTTAAAAACTAATTTATTACCTCTCCTATTACACCAAATACAGAAACTGTAATTCTAAATAATACTATGAGTTATACACTAACAGAAGAATCAATATACATTTTCCAAAGCTTCTTGATTTGTTTCACCATGAATATTAATTAATTAATATTAATATTGTTGAAACAAAGACCACCCCTTGTTTTCAACACCCTCAAACAATACATCCCACAATAATGCCATAGTTTCTACCCATGCTCACTCATTACTTCCATATACATCCCACAAAATGTGTTGTGCATTTATATACATATATGAATATATGAATACTATTTTTTAACAGCAAGAAGATTTATTATATATTATTATTGGTTAGATAAACTAACCCTTTAAAATTAAAGTCACATGTGTAATAAGGGATTTTTCTTTTACTCGACCCACTCATCTTGAGCTTATTATTTCTATCGATACACCACATTTATGAAAAGTAAACAAAAGAATAAAAAAAGTCGCTTTGATCACATGGTTCATTTTAAATATGTTGGTGTTTTTGGATCTCCAAATAACCCATCATTCTTTATATTGTTCGTTTTTATAGTATTTACATGCTAGTATAGTAACTTTTGTATTACACAAGAGAAATAAATAAAATATTAAATACTTTGTAATACAAATTTAAAGTTTATAAAATGATATTTTTTGAGTAAGATATGATTGAGTTATGTATAGATACTTCAAGTAAAAACAATAATTATATCATTTAAAAAAGTTTATTTTATAAGGTTGTGATTTTTTTAATCGTGTTTTAAAACATTATTTTTTTTAATTTCATTATAGAAAAAGAATCATCCCTATAAAATTTATAAAAAATAACGGTTTCAAACAGTTTGTATTTTAAAAAGAGATTTTTGTTCAAGAAATTTTTTGTATCATATATATATATATATATATATATATATATATATATATATTATATATAATATATATATATATATATATATATATATATATATATATATATATATATATATATATATATATATATATATATATATATATATATATATATTTTAAAGCGTGTTTATTAATTAAATATCTAGTTTTTTTATTTTTTTAAAAAATCTATGTTTTATGTTTGGAAATGTTAGAGCATTAACAATCCATCTCCATCTCCATCCTTATAATTAAACTAAAACCACTATTTTTTTATTTTCTTTCTAATTAAATAATTTTTTTCATACCTTTATTATTACTTTTTCTTTATCACCCACTCACAAACACTTTAAAAAATATAAAAAAAATTAGGATTGTACCGTGTTTTCCCAAATATAGGAAAACAAGGTACAACCCCCATAAAACTTTTTATCTCTTTCACTAACACCACTTACAACCATCTCATAAAAATAAAAAAGCCTAATATGATGACACTCAAGCACATATGTTTGAGACTACCTTTACACACGTATTTTTATATCTGTAATCTATAACTTATAATAAAAGATTAACTATGGGTACACATGTCGTCTTTCTAGCATGTCCACCTAAGCGCTACATGTGCATTGTCAGATGTTGTTACATCCTTTAATCTTGAGTTACTATAAATGTAGAAAATTATTAACTCATATCAATTACATATCAACTCATATTAATTACAATAAATATTATATTTATGATCAATTATTATTTTTAATTTGTTTGACATTTTTATAAGAAATTGTTATTTATGTTAACATATAATGATTAAGTTATTAATTTTAGTATTACCATTAACAAATTTAGTTTTATTAAAATAAAAGTTTCTATCATATTTCTTTTGAAATAATATTGTTATCTTAATTAATTTAAAATTCATGACATTATTCATATTTTCGATATTGTTTGTTTTTTAACAATATTTCATTACTATGACTTTTACTCATCATTTATAACTTTAAATATCATTACATAAATAAGTATTTATATTTTTATGAACAATTAGTTTTAATTTTAATTGTTTTTTGTCTTAGTTACATATCATTGTTACATACTTTTGTAGATTTTATCAAATTTGTTCGTTAGTTGACCTTTTTTCTTCATTTTTATGTTCACTTATTCTACTTTTATTTGTTTTTGTTGTGGAACGTTGTAATATTTTGATATCATTATATAAAAAAGATTTTTATTCTAATCTATCTTTCAACACACACACACACATATATATATATTTATATTACTGTAATTTATTTACTTATGTATCATTTTAAATATTGATCAATCCGTGTAACACACGGGTCACTAACCTAGTTTTCATATATAGAGATATTCAAACGTAAGGTGGCTCAAGAATTTTGAGACACTAACCTATAAAACTTTGGGGCCTTTTACCAATTATTTGACTCAATGCAGATCGGTTAAAGAAAACAATATATTACGATCGAGCATCGATGAACTTAATTAAACATTTAAACGTATGCATACTATTGCAGTAAGGAATAAGAAAGAGAATATGCAAGATGAAGTTATAGTCAAGTTCTAGTTGTTGAGAAAAAAAAAAAGTTTTGTTAAAATTTAATGTAGGCTCCACTATTATTTAGAATACTAAGTTGGATGATTTAACCGCTAAAGAAAAATGAAAATTTTTAAACATATGGGATTTGTTAAGTTGAATCATCGTATTATGTCTTTTAAACATGTAAAATAAAATAAAATTAAAATAGAAGCATGTAAGCAATAAAAAGTAAAACATAACAAATTAGAAATCACTAGAAGTATATATAAAAGAAATGGTGAAGGTACAAAGATCGAGCATGGGGCTCTTATAACAAGGGGTATATGTACACATCATTATCTTTAATGACAGCCTAAAAAAATTATTGGCCTTAAGTGACAACTTATTTTTTAACAGTGTAAAAACACCTATGTTTAACAAGAATCTTGAAACAAAATAAACTACCTTCACCTATGTTATTTAATGGATAAATGAGATACAATTATGACTTTTATGCTTCACGAACCACAATTTTCCCCTCTTTCTCGTATATTCCTAACTCATTCAGTTCATAATTAGTTAACAAAGCTTATTTAACCCTATAATAGTTTTATCATGGTTTTTAGGAAAAAAACGAGAACATAAATATATCATTTAACTTTTTTTAAAATTTAAGAAACTGATTGAAATGTGATATTTATTCAATAATGTTGGAATAAAAAGATATATGAACAAATATTGTTTATATTTGAAACTACACATGCAAGTCATTTGGAGGGTATATTACCTACACAAAATAACTTACTTACGTTTTGAAGATAAAAAACATTTAAAAAACATTTTTAATGGTTTCTATGTATATATAATACACATTTGTTCTTGTTCTCCTAGCAATAATTTAGTTTTTTTTTTAAATTAACTTTACCCGTATGATATATGCGCGCATATACATATACATATACATATACATATACATATACATATACATATACATATACATATACATATACATATACATATACATATACATATACATATACATATACATATACATATACATATACATATACATATACATATCATATACATATACATATACATATACATATACATATACATATACAATACATATACATATACATATACATATACATATACATATACATATACATATACATATACATATACATATACATATACATATACATATACATATACATATACATATACATATACTATACATATACATATCATATACATATACATATACATATACATACATATACATATACATATACATATACATATACATATACATATACATGACATGTGTGTGGTCATCTGGTCGACAAGTCAACATAAGATTGACATTCAATCTTTTACCGACAAACAACACTAACTACCTAGACTTACTCTATTTTTAACATCACTACATATACACTCTGCAACATTTGAACCTACAACTTTTAGTTAGAGAGTACGTCAAGGCTTCTCGTTTAAAGTACGAAGGATGATAATTTGTAAAGATAAAAGTAAAATAACAAAGAAACTTGGGATTAATTATCCTTGGGATTAATTATCATAGGGATTGATGTGGCTTAAACATTACTATTGGACGATATGACCAATAAAACATGGCCAAGAAATTGATTGTCATAAAAGTTAGTGGCCATTTTCGAAAGATCCAAAGTAGTGTCTCACCGGCAACACGTACCAAAAGTGGGCACTCTTTTGGGACAATAAATTAACGGTATGGTTCCTTTGTCCTTCCTCCTACACCTTTCACTTTTTTTCAAATATCACCAACAAAAAATATTAATTATATTGTAACAAATGTTTAGAAAATATCTTCCAAAAATATCAAATTTGTATTATGAGTCATTTCATTTTGCACAATGTGATACGTTCGTCGTCGCCATGCCATACATTCATCGTCATGGTAGATAGAGGGTGTGGGGCGCGATTAAGCATGGTACATGTATTTGATATTACATGTCATTTACTACTAAACGTGGCCTCTTAAATATCAAAACAGACATGTCACAATGTCACATAAGAAACATGTCTTGAGATTTTTTAAGCTTATGCATACACTATTGTGGTTGCTGAGATGTCAACATATGACGGGTTACAAAAATCAGTTATAAAAATCTTTTAATAGATTCCTATACACACGTACAATGATTTGTCATATAATTGTAAATACATTCTATTCAAAATAATTTGTAAATAAATAAGAGTATTATTGTTATTTTATTAGTTCTTCACATCTTTCGGCCAGGATATCTGTAAAAATGTTGTTTGGGTAAAATCTCTCTTTCTATGAGGTTAATGGTTTAAGTTCTATGACGAAAAAAATATATAATTTATAATAAGATTTAACGGTATATAAAAGCTCTTTAAAAACTAAGTTTAGATAATGGAAAAGTTTGTTATCTTAGATAGAAACTAGACATTATGGGATATTTTCTTAGCCAACCTTTTTAATGAATAATTGTTGATATACGAGAGTTGGAGGATGTGGGTCTCTTTTATGTGTACGGATTGATGTATCTATTAAAATTGTTTTACATTAAGTTAAGATAGTATGTCATTATTAATAGAAAAACAAAAATTGTTTCAACCAATTTATTTTGTTTATTTACATACTAATTAAGGATAATTATGTGATAAAGGTTATTTTAACATGCAAATGTGACAATAATTTTTTTTGGGGAAGGCAAAACGATTGATGGTTGTGTGACATCTTAGTGAACATCGTATCACGCCTCTTCAATAGAGGTACAGGAGTCATACGTGTAAGGCTAGTCACAAACACATCTCACACGCACACAACTTGTATATTGTGCTGCAAACCTTGTTTATTGTGATAGGGAGGAGAATGAATGATATTTTATGGTATTGTAAAAGTTAATGTAAGACCGAAAAAATGATGTGACGTCTACGTTCGCAAGAGGGTGTTAACAAAAAAGAATAAAGTAAAAGATGACTTTGTGCCCTATAAACATCATCTATTCCGATTACTAACCTATGGCAACTTGACAAAATTTGTACACAGAATTAAATATTTGGGTCAAAGCAACGTTTTTTAAAGTCCATTAAGCCTTTTTTTCCTTTTTTTCTAAAATAGACTCGCATGAGGTATTTTGAAGCATCGAGAGCACTTATATTGATATCTTTAAAGATATATGATATATTATATAAAATGGTTTTGAGTGGTTATAAGTAAAAAATATTTTTTTTTACTGTTCATCGATATATTTGAAGAATTACTGTTCAATTCATATAAATATTTTAACATTTTAAAAATGATTGCGAGTAGAGGAGAGAGAAAAAAATAATGATAAAAGTATAAAAAATATTATTTAATTAAAAATGAAAAAGAAGGTTAATGATTATTAATGAAATTATATGGATTAAAATAAAAAATTCATCGTAAATGCTCGTTTTATTTGTTTTAACGTGGAATATGTACTCATTTTAATATTTTATTCAAACATGAAGTCTAAGATCTTGTGTTATTATTATAACGAAATAAATCTTTTATAATAGATGACACTAAACATATGTGACCTTTCTTTCTTCTTATCACATCAAAAGTTAAATAAGTGTAAAGAGAATTGAGAAACAAAGAAAAAACGTCATACAATGATTAACGTCTTCTTCAACATGTTATTAAAAACTAAAACATAAACTATCCATACAATTATAACCACCATTTTTGTCAACCACATAAGCGTCAATTGTCAACTTCCCTTTCAGTTATCATCTTCGACCAACATCTCCATCTTAAACTTTCAATCGTCTTCTATGAAACTGACAATCTTGTTCTTAAATCATATTTCAAATGCAATTACATGGGAAGTGTCTATACGATTAAATAAGAGACTGTTTGGTAAACTATGAATAATTAAGTGTTAAACAAATAAGAAGTCTGAATCATTAAGTGTTGAATCATTAAATGTTGAATCATTAAGAGGTCTGAATTATTAAGTGTTAAATTATTAAAATGTCTGAACCATTAATGGCTAGTATATTATTTAACTATTCAAAAACAAATATCTAACCAATTTAGATAAAAGATCTTAACCATTCAGCATTAGTATAATGCTTAACCATTCAAAAGACAAATGTCTGAATCATTCAAACATTTGCTCGTCAAACAAACAATATGAACCATTAAATGCTGAACCATTCATACATCTGAACCATTCAAACATTTAAACCATTAAAAGTCTGATTCAAATGCTACCAAATAGCCCCAAGTGTTTCTTTCATGATAGACACCTAGTGACAGCCAAATGGGTGTTAAACACTCAACGCGCTTGCGCCTAGGCACAAGCACAGGACTAGGAGCGGGGCGAGGTGATGGGCGAAAAGTGAAACTTTGATGGCACATTTTACACCTCATACGCTAGCATCACCACAAGCCGCTTTTAGTATGTTACCATTCACGCAAAATTTTATAGTTTTAAAAGTTTGTAAAAGGAAATCCACTTATCGTCAACAATGGTGGTCGCAAGTGGTAGCAGTAGTTACCCTTTTCATACGTCATTTGAAAGAAAATGTTACATAAAAATTAAATTTTAAAATAAAGTCTCATATTCATATGTTAAACATGTTAAAATGTTAAAAATAGCATAGTTACTATATTGGAATATACTTTAAAACTCCATTACCATACTAGCATAAAAAGACATGTATGCCTTGAGAATAAAGTAAAAGCATTTTGTTATTTAACTGATTTAAAACATTTCTAAACTATAAGAAAATTCCTAAATTATTAGACATGCCCAAGAATATGATGTGTTTGTTTGCTTCTTTTAACATGATGTTTTCTATATCTTTTTTTCAACTTTCATTCTATTAGGTTCTTGTTTTACGATAATAGAAAAGGTCAGTAGTTACGTTTTTAAGACGCAATTAATTTAAAATTAAGCAAAATAGCTACACGAGAGAGGAAACAAACAAAGTTAGAAAGAAAATGAAACATATCATTTACTTTTTCTCATCATACCTCAAAATGAATTTAACTCTTTTTCTTGTCTAAGTTGTTTAATTATAACAAAAAGAGTCGTCTCGTCTTATTTTTCTTACTTTTCACACATGTCTAATCAATGTCATCTTATATTTATTTAATTTTCATAATATTTTTCCTATGATAAGATCATTCATATTTCATTTTATATTCTCATTCTTATAACTTATTAAACAAAACTATTTTTAAATTTATCTATGTTTACCGGCGGTCTCTATGGTAGAATCGGTTGGGAGACCTGAGAGGCGATGGTTTGCCCTGTGATGAATGTCAGGGTTCGAGCTCACATATCTCATTCATCATATCTATTCATGCTTCAATTAAATAATACTTATTTTTTAATACTATTTCTCGTTTTTTTCCACTCACATAAACTTTTAAATAATATTAAAAATATATAAGTGGTGAATAGTGAATACCTATATTTAGAAGATTATGTTGTTTTTTTTCAAAAATTATAAGGATATTTATATTTATAGTATATAATAAAAAAGTAACTAACATGTCACATGACGTTCTTATTTTACTCATCGGAAAATTTTTCCGCGTAAATTAATATATTATTTTAGTCAACTTTTTCTTTTAAGAAACTAAATTAATAGTAATAATTTATTTTGTTTTGAATTTAAGTTTTATATTGTTAACTTAATTGTGTAATCAATATTGTTTTGAACTATACATATTTTTATAGCCAAATAAGATTCAATTTAAAAAAATAAAAAGGCAAAAAGTATTTATTGATATATTAATATATATTTTAGTTTAGTGTGACAACTAGGTTATATTATTCAAAAAAATATTTTAATACTTATAACTTATAAATGTAACTTTTTATATTTTACTATTATAGTAATACATAACTTAATCATACGATATATTTATACCTCTATGAATTATATAGTTTTTATATTTTAAAGCCGTGTATTACATGGGTTTACTAAAAATAATATAACTATACAAGGACATGCATTAAGATGAAGTGAATATTTTGATGACTTTTCTAAAGTTTAAGGATGGGGATAAGAATAGATATAATGAATGCGTTGTGGCAATAGAAGCAATAGAAAAGGAATTATAACTAGAAATAAATAAATAAATAAGTATTATTAAATTATATAGGTGATAGATATGAAAAATGGGTTATGGCGCTTTTTAGAAAATAATCAAATATTAAAAATAAATATAAATTTTAGTAAAATTATAAGTATGAAAGTAAAAAGCATATTATTAATGCACATGGGAATCACCCGTCATCATAGTTTGTTTTATTTTCCTCGCAAATTTTCCAATATGTTTGTGTGAGTCATACCAGACATCGTTAAATCTCAATAAGATAAATGATCAAGTCAAGCGAACTCATTTAACTTTAAATCTAAAACCAATCTGACTCAACTCTTTTTGTTTACAATCCAACATACAATGGTATCAAAATAATAAATTTTGAAATAAGGGTTTGTTCAAAAATCCAAGGGGGTTAAAGCGCAGGAAATGAAACCTCCGGGGGTTAAAGTGTGTTTGGTTTATAGTATAAGGGGTGATTTCATAAAATGCAAATGGTAGTAGGTGATTAGGTTATTCATTATAGGCTCACAACGACAGAGATACGATGTGATGGTGCACACACTGGTCTCTTGTTTTGATTCCTTGTGGGCCCTCTCCTATCTCAACCATTTATAAATTACAAGTTTTTAACAAGGTTATAATAAATTTAAAATATTGTTCATTGTAATTATTTTTAACGTTAGATTAATGATTAGTTTTTAGTATCATAAAATTAGTAATATTTATTAATATTAAATTTTGTCATTGGATTTTTTACAGAAGCAAAACTTCTCACCTCCCCTTTAACCATAAGTAATATTATCATGTTCGGTTTTAGCGTAAGTAAATATGAATTTCTTGCAATTGACTGGATCATATATGCCACACCCAATCTCATGAAATTTTCTATAACTAATTACCGATAGGGTTTCAATACTCTTTCTCATGCTTCTTTTAATATTTTTATCTTGTCAGGTTTAGGTTTACTAGTTATCTTTGGAATCACGACTATACTTTTTATGCATAGCTTGATTCATATTATGTGGTATGCAAAAGTTAGGTTTCTAATCTTGTTCAAACCTTTTTTGGTATTGTGAAATACTTGATTTCTTTTTATTTTATTTTCTTACCTGTAACACGTACTTAAGTTTTGCTAGTAATGTTGTCTTTTCACTATGTGGCATTACTAAAAACCTTATATTTGTTCATTACCATTGATGAAAGACCTCAAATCCCGTAAGCTTCTCCTCAAGTGCGATAACTATGTGGAAATGTACTTGTTTTATAAATGCATTTCTTCTCTTGTCGCCCTCACCCTAGAATCATTCCGACTAGCATCAACAACAACGTCAAATGACTAGGTCGTGCAATCCATTAGCTATATATCATGCCCTAGACGCAAGACCTTTGCGTTATGCCTATTAACTAGAAAAGTAGGTTACATTTTCTTTCTTTTTATCAGTTTATGGTTGAGTTTCAATATCACATTGCTTATTTTAACAGGCATACTAGATGTGACATTATTACTATGTTCTTTTTTAGTTCATTTCTTCTTATTATTTTTGGTGTTATTCATTATCAATAAAATGTGATAGAAATAACATATCTGGTACTTGATTTAGCACCCGGTTTGTGTATTTTTCATTTCTCTTTTAAACAAACCCAAAAATTATGGGACATACATAAACTCGAATATGACTCATGTATTCAGAACAAAATTATTTTACATTGTAATACGTTTGTATTCTATTAGACTATAACAATAAAGATACCAATATGTGTATAATAGTTATGTTGAATTACAAAACTCAATGCTCATTTCTCTGTTTTATCTTTTAAATAGCACCCTAATCTATTTAATTTATGACACAGAATCAAAAGAATATAAAATTAAGCATGCCGAATAGGTTAACCGAAGAACAACGTCATGTCGACCTATGCCCTCACCGGTTTAGCTAAACGTCTTTGTTGGTTCGACAAAAGATAGAGCCTAACTCGTTAGACTAACCAACGCACAATTTTGTGTTGTCATATCGTGCAATAAATCCATACCTGTCCAATATTAATGCTTCTTTATTCGACATGACTCTTTTGGACAGCAACAACAACATTAGTTGCAACAACAGTAGAATGAGTAGGAGTATAAGTAGTAGTAGTAGTGACGACGACAACAACAAAAAAATGCTAGTAGTCGTTAATGACGGTAAATGTATGTGTGAGTGTGGTTTTTTTTTTCTTTTTTATGTGCATATTTGACATTCAACCTTTTTTCATGTTCGTTTCATTTGGATCTATTTTTTTCTCTTTCAATTAGTTATGCTCTTTTTCATATATTTGGATCCATTTTTCTCTTTCAATTCTTTATGAAGAAAGATCAAATTCAGAGATAATATGTTCGTGAGGTAGAAAATGTAAAACAGCTGAAATTCGATTTTATCTTCAATGTTAGAAAAAAGGAACAATAAAACACATGTAATTTAACTGGGTGATTTATTTATTTTTACATGTAATTATATATCTATATAATTTTACAACTAGGAGGAATAGAAAAGTTTTCTTGATTTTTGCAAACATTCTTATTATTTTATAAACGGCATTTCAAAATGAGTTACGTGACTTTAATACGAGAACTAGGTAAGAAATTTGTTATGATTGAATACATTGGTTGGTCGGTTTTACATGGCTTTAGATTACGATATATATAAACTTACAACAACGTAATGGTTTTTTTTGGGTCATGACATGCTATTTATCTATGTTTCAATATTTAAAACCGAACCGCTGCAAAACCCGCAACTTACTGCAGCAACTTACTGCAGCAACGCGTGGTCACATACAACTATTTAAGGACCCATCTATTTGCAGTGGAGTGTGGAACATTTTAAACTATAAGAGTTCATTATGATAATATAAACATGGCCCAATGGGTCGTTTTAGAAACTTAAGGCCCAAGACCGTTTTTAAAATTTAGGGACCCTAGCGATTTAAACAATGAATTACTCATTTCAATACGAATAAGTTCAAACCCAAAATCTGATTTGTGCAGCATTCACAACTCATTATTCATCTTATTTATATCATTATATTAAAAATTATTATTTTTTCTATTTTTTTCCAACTTTATCATTATTTTTATCTCTGTTCCACTCACAACCATTTAAAATATATTAAAAACATTATAGGGTTTTGAACAGTGTTTCCCAAAAATACAAATTAAACAGTAAAATTTTTATATTTTCCACTCACAACCACTATAATATAAGAAATACACTCACATAAATATAAGAAACCGGTTGTGAATGCTCTTACACATCTATTTGTTGCGACTGTTCTAAACTGCTAAGACTATCGAGGTAATAGCATATAGTGTTTATACGCGCTAAATTGGTGCGGGTTCAAATAGATGTGTACAAAAATGTGGTTAACCAACCCAACTTGAAAAGAGACTCAATAACCGAACTGGTTAATAATCAGTACTATAGAAATCGGTTTGTAATCAATCCAACTGAACAGGTTGTACCCGGTTTAAAGTCTTTAGAAACCCATGCGGTTTATAACCCTTTGATTTATTAGTAATAAAAGCCAGTTTTTAACCGATTAAATACCGGTTAACTTGATAGTAACTGAAGTTGAACAACTCCCTTCAAATTAGTTGTTTAAACACTCTCATATTGGCTTTTAAGATAAACTGAACTGGTTTCTTTGTGAACATCAATGAGATAAAAGGGTTATGTAGATTAGAGATAAGTATTTTGTGATCTGGATCAAAGTGTAATTAAAAAAAATGATCGTAATCTCTATTCGATGATCTTAGAGAAAAGTTTGTAAATGGTGATTTCTTACTAATTGTCTATGTACAATATATTTGGTTAAAACCAAATAGTAAAAAAAATTGTTATCATCCACATGAACCACACCATATGAACTAGTTTTTTTTTCACCGCGCTACACAGCGGGAGTCCGATTATTTTTCCTAAACATGTGTTACTATGGTTGTTTTCGGACCAACTCGTCAGAAACTATAAAAGGGGCTCTTTGTGGTAAAACTTTGAAATAATAAACTTTAGTTGTCAGACTTTAAAAATACATGGCGGAAGGTTGGTCGTTTTTACCGCACACAATACCATGTTATTTTGGTTGTTATGATTCCGGCCCATCATAAACCATGAAAATAAACTTTGATGGCAAAACTCTAAAATACTAAACTTTAGTCTCTGAGTCATAAAATAAAGATTCACTATAAATAGTTTGATAATCGAACTCTACGATCCTAAACTTTTTATGGTCAAAGTTAAAAAAATAACTAAAATACTAACTTTAGTTGATAAAATCTTAAAGATACAACTTCATTATTAATAATTTCATGGTGAAACTTTAAAATCATAAACTTCTATGATCATTGCTTAAAAAACAAACCAGCGACCACACTGTAACATACTAAAATTTTTGGGCAAACTCGGCGAAACAAAAAGCGATTATTAATATTATGGTCATTAAATTATTTTTCAATTAACCTATGCATTAAAGAGCTATAAGTTGTAAAATATATTCTCATTTTATATTGAAAAATCCTACACTTGAAATAAAAACAAATATGTATATTAAATTATTTTTCACTATTCATTCATTCTCGATCATTGTATTTTAATATAGAGAGTAATAATATGTTATATTATTCACTCTTTATAAGTAGGCATATTAAAAAAAGTTCGATAACACATGTCAAAATGTCATATTTTTGTTTTAGTTTTGAACAAGTCTTTTAAGATCCACTCATTTCTGCATTAATTCATCTCTTCCATAAACACAAATTATCTCTCATAAACACATTGATCTTCAAGGAAACTAATCTCATTTAGTCAACAACTCAACCTTAGCATTTTCTTTTGTTTCAAATAAACAAATTCAACTCTTTTTCCTTTCAAATTCTATCAAATTATTTCAAAAACTAAAGATTAAAAACACAAAATCAATGGATAGTGATAATGACATAGAAGAGGGTGTGCATGATCCAACTACCATAGACAACCAAAACTACCAAAAGCCGCTAGCCGCACCACTTCTCGAGCCAGTCGAGCTGACCAAGTGGTCATTCTACCGAGCCATCATCGCTGAGTTCGTTGCCACCTTTTTGTTCCTTTACATGACCGTTCTAACCATCATTGGGTACAAGAGCCGTAATGACTCTGACCAGTGTGGCGGCGTTGGCCTCCTAGGCATTGCGTGGGCGTTTGGCGGAATGATCTTTGTCCTTGTTTACAATACTTCTGGCATCTCTGGTTAGTATCAGTGTTCTTTATTTGTCAAAAATGCTAACATATATTCTTCAAAGGGTGATGCGGTCAGATTTAAATCTAACTTTTATTGGTTTTCTACATTTCATCTTGTTAAAACTGTCTGACATGTACCTCTAGTCGAGGTCCTATGGATTAGCATGGTGTTTGTGGTGTGTCATAAGTTTTTCGATGATAAGTTTTCACAATTTAAAAGATATCAACAAATTAAAATTAATATTATACGACTAACATTTGATGCTTTCAGGTGGTCATTTGAATCCAGCTGTAACCTTTGCCTTGTTATTGGCTAGGAAAGTGACTATCCCACGGGCGTTGATGTACGTTATCGCTCAATGTTCAGGTGCTATTTGCGGGTGTGGCATGGTTAAACTTTTACAAAAGACTTATTACATGGTCAACGGTGGTGGTGCGAATGAGATATTTCAGGGTTATAGCCGATTAACCGGGCTAGGGGTCGAGGTCATCGGCACTTTTATCCTGGTATACACCGTACTTTCCACAACGGATCCGAAAAGAAACGCTCGCGATTCACATGTTCCTGTGAGTATAATCTCTTATACTTGGTGTGTTACACAATATGGTTAAGTAACTTGTGTAGGTCTTGTCAAGGTATTGGCACCACTACCTATTGGCTTTGCGGTTTTCATGGTTCACTTAGCCACAATCCCAATCACTGGAACCGGGATCAACCCGGCTCGTAGCTTTGGGGCGGCCGTGATTTACAACCACGAGAAAATTTGGGATGATCATGTACGCATACTCATATTAGATGATTTGTTCTAGTGTAACATATAACTGTTATAACACACGTATAATACTAACTTTAATGTTTCAGTGGATCTTTTGGGTTGGACCGTTTATCGGGGCTTTTGCAGCTGAATATTACTACGAACACATTTTACGGGCGCATTTGACCTTGTACCGCAATCATCACCATGTTACACATCGTTAATGACAGCAGTGGCGAAATCAAGAATTATTTTTACCAGTGCCACCATTTATCGATATTCAGATGCTAATTAGCTTGATTTATAATTTTTTTGAGTTTTGGACAGGTCAGGGTTTAGAAAATAGAGATAATGTATAGCATAAATAAATATAAATACAATCTCATTAGAAATGAAAAATATTACATTTTGTAAGTGTTCTCTGCAAACTTTCGTATTTTGAAACGATTGATTAAAATCTTTCATCTTTAACAATCAATCAGAATTCTCACAGGCCTCACTTTTAACAAAAAGGTTATCGCCTAAACTCAAGAAAGTGAGACCATTAAGATTTCCAACCAGTTTCCATGAAAATTTATGAAGAAATCCACAGAGCTTCAAGTTCAAGAATATGAGGGTTGACAGAGATAAAGCTATAGGGCTTTACCGAAAAGAAGTTCTTCACCCAAAAAGAATGAAATGAAAAGAAATCGATGAATGTGTCCCGACAAAGCAATGAAGAAGCGCTAGCAGATGACCAAATCAAGGTGCTACACATTGGTGCAAAATTTACGAGTAACTAATTTTAGGGACAGAGTGAATCAAAAGTAATGGCGGATACAGCATCATGGTAGGAGCTTCATGAAGATGGTGACGGAACTAAGGGCAAAATGGTCTTACACACATGTAATACAATTTAGTTCAAGTACCTTTTTCATTTGTTTTATTGCAAACTGTTAATAGAACTAAGAATAGTAATAATAAATAAAAAATATTTATAAAAAACAAACAAGAATCACAAAACAACATTATACGCTTGCATACTTGGTAGATTCACCGAGAATTAGAAAATAGAAAGAGAATAAGAGAGACGACTACGTTACATTTTTGCATCATAGTTTACTAAAAGATAAATGTTTGGTTCTCACGCTCATCTGCTTAAAGTTTTACTAGAGATGGCAAAATAAGTGGGTTGGATTAGGTTGGTTGTTAAGTTAGGATGAATTTGGGTCTAGATGGGTTCGGGTTAAGATAAATCATTTAGAAAAAGAAATCAGAATGGGTTTGGGTAGGGCTGTTCAAACCGCTCGACGATCGACGCTCGCTCGACGTTCATTCAAAATTTGCTCGAAAAATGCTCGTTCGAATTTTTTGCTTGGTTGTAAACGAGCCGATCGGCTCGAATCGATTTGTAAACGAGCCAAGCACGAGCAAAGGTCCGCTTGGTTTGGTTCGACTCGAATTAATATATATATATAGTTTATACATAGTACTCTAGTACATTTGACCTATATATACAAATATATAATTATAGTTATGCATAGTTGATCAGTCAACTTAATAAAAAATTCTACATTAAACATAAAATTGAAATCTTAAGTCATTAAGATATTTTTTTTGATCATCTTCCACTCTTACCGTTATAATTCTCTACAATATGTTCTCCGCCTAATCGGCTTATAGCCTTAGTTTTATCGTTAGCCACAACGTATTGTCATACATGAAAATTTTATGTAAAAGTGGTTGATTTTTAAGTTATCAAACCTTATTTGTTATAGTATAAATCGTATGACACACAAGATAATTGAGTTGTATAAATTGTTCACCGCTCATTTGCGCTCGCTCGACGCTCGCTCGAAAATTTAACGCTCGAAAAATGCTCGTTCGATTTTCCGCTCGGTTGTAAATGAGCCGATCGGCTCAGTTCGGTTTGGAAACGAGCCAAGCACGAGCAAAGGTCCGCTCGGTTCGGATCGGCTCGTGAACAGCCCTAGATTTGGGTTAGGATGAGTTCGGGTCAGGATGGGTTCAGGTCATGATAGGTTCGAATCAGGATGGGTTCAGGTCAAGATGGATCATTTTTTAAAAAAAAACCAATACTATTTTACTAGTTTTCTACAATCTCAACAACACATATATAAAGATGCTTATACGCACTTAAAAAGATACATATACGACTTCATCTATAAGGGTGATACATTCAATAAAGCGACGATGGTGCGATAATGAAGCGGAGGCCCGACTGTAGGTGTGGTGATGGTGGGCGATGAAACTCAACGAAAGTGAAGACTGATACGAAGCCCGACTGTAGGTGCGGTGATGGTGCACGATAAAACTTGACGGAGGTGGGAGAGCGTAGATACGATAGACCGGTAGTGATGTGGTGGACCGGTGGTGGTGCGGTGACCGGTGACCGGTGGTGGTGCGGTGACCGGTGGTGGTGTGATGGTGGTTCTATGATGGTATGGTGGTGGTTGGGTGGTGGTACATAATGAAACTCAACGAAGATGATCAATTTAAGTGAAAGAAATCTTAACTCATTGTGACTTAAAACTTTAATTTTAAAAAACTCATCTTAACCTATATTTATTTTTTTTTCAAATAAGTTTTTAACCCATATTGACCCCTTGTGTTTTTTATTTAATTCATTCCAACTCATCTTTATTTTTAAAACATCCATTATAAACCAAAATCATACTCATTAACTTCGTTTGCCACCTCTATTAATTAGAGGTTGAATGTCTCACTTGCATTATAAAGTATTTAATTTAATTGTTATACTTGGTATCAACTATAAATTTTCTAAATTATCACAAATTTGTCATAAAAAGCTGTTCAAGCTTTAGCAAATATAGGAAAACCAGATAATAAGACAAAACACCTACATACTCTGTTGCCCTCAGGAATGTTACAGGCTAGGGATACAAATATACAATAATAAGAAAGTGAAAAAATGAAATATGAAGTTATATTTAGAAAAATATAGAAAAATGTCACGTAATAAACAAAGGTTAAGTCTTAAGTCTGAGAACATACATAACTACCGTCCACACCAGAATTCGTCGATCATCACAAGAGCAAACCAAATGCAAATTTCTTATGTTCACAAATTTTCACTTCAAAACACTGCAAGTTGAAAAAATCAAATCAAAGTCAGATTCTTTATACTAGAAACAATAGCCGAAATAAACTTTACTTTCTTTGTTAACCTTGAGAACCCATCAGGGAAACTACCAGACCTTATCAATACTTTACTAACTAGTGGGACCAGGTAAAGTGCAAAATGCAGCTTAAGTCGGATAGGGGGCCTAAAAGGGGTTAAAGGTGGGAAAACTGTGGAAGTTGGATTCGAACCTGAGACCTCTCCTAGAGAGGAGTGGGGTGCTTACCACTGTGCCACCCCTCGAAGGTTATATACATGAACTTACAATGTACGTTTTCAGATAATATAAGGTGCATAGAAATACAGGATTTAACTTACTTGTATAAGTAGGCTGCAATTCCCAGAATCACACACAGCAATATAATGTCAATACAGAAGTTCCTGCTTGATCTCAGCTGTCATGCAAAAAAATAAACAAACAGGAAAACTTGTATTAGGTCTAATCATGGGAACCACAACAATAATAAAAGTAGGATCTTAATTTGCTACTTAATCACCTGATTAACAGTGTGCTTAAGTCTAACATTGGTATTCCTGAGGTCTGAAGTTGCCTTATCCACCTGAAAAATCAAAGTTAAAAATACATTAAGTAACCAAATAAGTACATTAGTTTAGAATAACATGGGGGAAACTTTCCAACCTTGTCATCTATTTCATCCATCAATGGAACTTGCCTGTCTACTTCCTGCACAAATTATGAAATATAAAACTTATTTTGACAGTTTTGTAACTGCAACAATGGAAGATGTAGGTTAAGTAGAGAATAATGAACCTCGTTCATATCTTGTGCCATGTTTTTTAAAGTATCAAGACCTTCTGCTATAATATCCAAGCCTTGATCCTGCATAAGTTGAAACATATAGAAAAAGTTACACATAATAAAACTAACTGGAAGTATTTTGTATTGGGACCAATTTCAACCCAAACTTATGATTGGGTTGATTAGGAATACACTTTAATTTCAACCCAAACTTATAAACAGGTCAATTTGGGATATGTTTTATCTATAACAGGTCAGATGAGGCAAAATATAAACAATTGTCTTAAAAGAAAACAGTTCAAACAGTTTGAAAGGTGGCTGATGTGTGTTTGCAATAAATAAAACCTTCTAAATCAGTTTAATTGAAAATTCAGTAATGTTGAATTAGTATAATTTATGTAATCATATTTGCACACATTTTATTTATTGGAAAGTTAGTATTTCTGGACAAATGAGTTTTGTTTCAACCCACACAATACAAACCATTTTTACTTAAATCCAATTTACTTGTTATGCAACCCGTACGTTTTTCACCCCTAGCACATATAACACAGAAAAAATAATGACCGGTACATGCCTGCTTCATTTTTCTCATCTCATACTCATTCCTGAATTGGCTCGACTCTTCAGTTTGCTGGAAGTAATCATCATCAAATCGTCCATCTATGAAATTCAAGTATCACAAGAAGTCCAACATATAAGCGGAAAAGACCAACCACCACAGAATCTTAGAAAATAGAGTATTCGCCATTGACCATCCAGACAAAACCCAATCACCTGAATCAAACTTGATATTATTGGTACGAGAAGCTGAAGCTGAAGCTGCCCAGCCTCCAGTCTGTTTGGGTGCAGCAGCACCCCCATCAGGTATTGCTTGAATCCTATCAGGAAGTGCCTGAACCAGATCATTACGAGCTGCAAACTCTTCTGGCGAAAGTCCTTTTACCTGTTACGAAAATGACCTCTAGAACTTAATAGAGTTTTAAACACACATAAAAGCCCCCCAAATATGGCACAATAATACCCTGGCACTCTAGGAAGCACTCAGCAGGACTACCTGATGTGTCGTGATTAAATGACAGACAAATTTCGCCAATTTTGATAGCAATTTTGTAATCATGAGAACCCGTTACTGAGCATAGAGCAAGTGGCTTCAAGAGTTCAAAGGCAGAAAACCAATGGAAGCAGATTCAAACCTAAGACCTCTACTATAGGATTAAAGACTCGAGCACTTACTATTACAACACCCCTTGAAGGTAATAAAAATGATGCATTTCCATCTTCCTATCGTTCTTAACCCCTAGCTACAAGTCAGTAACCAGATTCAACCAAAGCAACCTCAACAAAATTAGACACATACCTAAACTTTATGTTGTCAACTACACATGGATAAGATGATTACACAGATTGTAGACAACTAATCTCACAAGTCAACTAGGTACCTTTTGTTCTTGAACTAAATATGCATAAACACATAACCAACATCCAATAAGTCAAACCAATTCATACATGTACACACAATTTCTAACCAACCAAGGTAAAATAACAGAGATCAAACCTTCTTCATAGCCAATCGCTGCAACTTAGGGATTTCCTCCAGCAACTTAGCCTTAGTACGCCGAATCTCAGCATTAATCGCCACCACCGAAGCCCTATTCTTCTCATTCTTAGCTGTCTCCGCTTTCTAAACACAACAACAACTCAACCTCATCACAAATCAAACTCATCACAAATCAACCTCATCACAAATCAACATTTTAAATTGAAACAAAACCTAAAAACCCTAGGTTACCAAATCAAATCGCTACAGATCTAAACACGAATCACCTGAAGAGCAGTCTCAATGTCGGATTCTACAGCGGCATAGAGCCTAGCGAATGCGTCTTCACCGGAGACGTTGAGATCCCTCTGCTTCTCGACGTCGTACTTGTCGTACTTCTTGCATATTGCATCGACTCGAGTTAAGATTTCGATCACACTCATCGTTGTTGCGGTTGATTGTTACTTCGATTCAGATTTGAGATTTTCACGAGTTCGATTTTGAAGAAAAAAGTGTTTGAATTTGGGGGTGAATGAAGAATGATTGTATCTTCTTCTTTGTTGAAGAACTGGACCAGCCTGTCATGTAACAATTTTTATTTGATTCGATTTTAGTTGTAAGTTGAACATATAGAGCCCCTCTTGTTCTCTTTAATTTGTGTATTTTAGTTGTGTTTATGAGATTAATAAATAAATAAAAAGTAAAATGAAATTAAAAAAAAAAAGAAATTACGAAGAGGAAAAAAATAAAAAGAAAAGAAAAACCCAATTAAAATTTTTGTGTTTCAAAGTTCGAAAAAATAAAATGAAATAAAGAATATTATGTGTTTCATTTATTTTCTTTCATTTATTTCCTTTAAAAAACTTAAAAACACAAAGTTTTTTTTGTATCCTTCCTTAAAAGAAAAAGCTTTTTTTATGTATTGTGTGTATATATATATATGTGTGTGTGTGTGGGTGTATCTATACTAACTTAATAAGCAAATGAGAAGGACAATATTGTCTTTTCACCCAAATTTAAGAGATGTGCAACTTATGTTACATACTTTACAACTCATTAAAACTATGACAATCTGGTTTCATCAACATATCTTCGTCTTCCAACCAAAAAACCAAAAGAGCACACATATACATCCTTTTCTAGAGAACCGCCACAACAAAAAAGAAGGTAGCAGAATTTCTTTTCTTCTCCAGATCTGGCATCAAATAAGCTTCTTCTTGGGCATTGTTGCTACTCAAATGGGCGGGCATTTTCAAATGGGCAGACATTTTCAAAGGCACACATCTCAATCCATTTATACACTTCGAAACGCGAAGAATTACTCTATAGAACTTCACGAAGGTTGAGGATTTCATCTACCATACGCGAGTGTTGCTCTTCTCTTCCTACTTGTATCTATTTACTCAATCATGTATGTTGCAAGTTTATAATGTGGATTTTTGCGTACAAAAAAGTATGTTATTGATAGAATTACTATATATTAACACCATGGTAGTGTGTGTTTGGATTTAGGGTTTATTGTGCTTAGAGAGTTGAGAATATGTTGGTGTTCATGTATGTTGGAATCAACTTAGGGTTTTTGTTTATGTACGACATTATATTTTGGTACTTTACCCAAAAAATTATTGTAATCAAGTTTACTTTGATGCATAGTAAGATGGGATTTGTTACAGTATGTTATGGGTTATGCAGTTAGCCTCTGATTGTTTCTATAAGTTGTGACCCTGACCATTGTTTGTACATTAAGAGTTGATGCTTAAAAAACCAAAAACTTTGGTCTTAAAGCGATATTAATCTGCAGACTTAAATAGGTAGTATGTGTTAACACACAACATAAAGTTACCTTTGTTTTCACTTACATTAAATTTCAAATAGACGATCTAATTGTTCAAAAGAACAATTTATTTTGGTTCTACATCTATTTTCATGCACTAATTTCAGCAGGCTACATGTATGTATGCATTCATGCTTCATGAACCCGAAACTCTTCTTAAAATCCAAAGCAATGATTTCATTTTCTTTTTTGATTATTGTAATCGTGTTCTTCTATTGTTGTAATGCTTATGTCTCAAGAGTTTAGAATCAACCAATTTATGTTCTTAAATTGGATTTGTAGGTTTACCAATCACAATATTGAAGCAAATTAGCAAAAACCTATCATCGAGCATTATTTCAGGTTTGATTCCTCAATACTTTAGCCCTAAGTTTGTTGGTTTGCTAATAGATTCATGGAATTCATCTTTTATGTTGTTTGTTCCTAATTCAAGCCATGTTAAATGCACTTCCAAGTGAGGATTTTGGATGTTCTTTTAAGGCAACATGCTGCAAAATGTTAAATTTATGTTTTTTGTTGCTTAAGCATAATGGGTAATTAATACATGAACCCTTACTTAAGCATAATTGGCCATTTGGGGCTTTCTGGGCAGATGTCAAAATGGAAGGTTCTATGGCTGCAAAAATTATATAAAAGAGATAATTAAATTGATTGAATTGAAGGTGATAGTCATTGGGTGTTGTTTGTATTTATTTCTTCTGTATTCTTATCAAAATGGAACGAGTCAAATGAATAATCTATCTTAAAAGGCCAAATGATTAAATTTTATTGAACGGGTCAAATGGGTAATCTATTTTAGGGCTGCTGCAGATATGTATTTTGTTGATGTGTTTTTTTGTGTGTTATTGATTCCCATGATATAATATTGCTTTTGTGTTAGATCCATATGAATTCTTATTTTGTTGCTGATTATTGTAAATGTGAATAATGAGTTGCCTAAATGGGTGAACGAGTCAAATGGATAATCTTTTTTAAAAGGTCAAATGAGTAAATTTTATTGAATGGGTCAAATGGGTCATTTTTTTAGGGTTGTTGTTGATATGTATATTGTTGTTGTGTTTTTTTGGTTCTATTGATTCCCATGATATAATGTTGCTTTAGATCCATATGAATTCTCATTTTGTTGCTGATTATTGTAAATGGAAATAATGAGTTTTCTAAATGGGTGAACGAGTCAAATGCGTAATCTTTTTTTAAATGCCAAATGAGTAAATTTTATTGAACGGGTCAAATGGGTAATCTTTTTTTAGGGTTGTTGCTCATATGTATTTTGTTGTGTTTTTTTGGGTTCTATTGATTCTCATGATATAATGTTGCTTTTGTGTCAGATCCATATGAATTCTCATTTTGTTGCTTATTATTATAAATGTGATTAATGAGTTGCTTAAATGGGTGAATGAGTCGAATGGGTAATCTTTTTCTAAAAGGCCAAATGAGTAAATTTTATTGAACGGGTCAAATCGGTTATATTTTTAGGGCTGTTGTTGATATGTATTTTGTTGCTGTGTTTTTTTGGGTTTTATGGATTCCCATGATGTATTGTTGCTTTTGTGTTAGGTCCATATGAATTTTATTTTGTTGCTGATTATTATAAATATGAATAACGAGTTTCCTAAATGGGTGAACGAGTTAAATGGGCAATCTTTTTTAAAAGGCCAAATGAGTAAATTTTATTGAATAGGTCAAATGGGTAAACTTTAATAAAAAACAGCTGTATCATTTAACACATGCATAAATCGTTTACAAGCATTAATCGTTTATAATCACAGAGGGGTGTACAAGCCGGTCAATCCCATACACCAACTAAGTTGAGTTCTTTTGAAATTCTAATGATTTTTAGAGGTAATAAAGCAGGGCATTTTAATCATGCAAATACTTTGTGGGTTTGATGTTGTCTAATAAGTATATATATTTAAAAGAATTTTAAACGGGTCAAATGGGTAATTTTTTTGACTGCCCAAAAAGTAATTTTTTGAACGGGTCAAATGGGTAAACTTCAATAAAAAGTTTATTTAAGAAGATATTACATAATACAATGTATGTTCTTTGTTCTTAGTTTGCTCATGCCTCAAATTTGGTAATATATTTTGTATTTAGGAGTAATGTTGTTGTGTGAACTAATTTGAGTAGTTATGTGCTACTTAATATGTTTTCTTACGCACTCAAATTTGGTAATGCTACGCAATCATAAATCATTTATATAAGCAATCCCATGCACCACCTAAGTTGAGTTCTTTTGAAATTTTAATAATTTTTTAGAGGTAATAAAACGGGGCACTTTAATCATGCAAATACTTTGTGGGTTTGATGTTCTACGGAAGTATAATATATTTTAAATATTTTTAAACGGGTCATATGGGTAAACTTCAATAAAAGGTTTATTTAAGATGGATAATTTGGATCAGGTTTATATATAGGTATATATTGTAACTATATTTCATTTGTCTTAAGTTTATTTCTGTTTGTTGATGTGGCTATTTTATAGGTTCTTTGTGTTCGAATCTCTTTTACCTCTGTTGACCGTCGCTTTGTAAGTGTAGCTGTTTCATCAGATTAATTAGATCTCATTTTCAGGGTTAGTCTTTTTTTATCGTATAGTATTGGTTAGTTGTGTTCCATATAAGATAACTGGTATTGGTATGATGTATTTGTACGATGTATTTAATTGTAGTTTCTATTTGCTTTACGACATAGTTAAAGTTTTGATGAGTCTATTAGTAATTTTTAAGGTTATTGTTATTGTATTGGGAAAACAAGTATTTTATACAACCTTTTACCCGGTTTGACCTGAGCAGGCTTGACACATACCAAATGTTGACCCGGGGGTGTTATATAATAGCCATTATTTGGGCATGATTATATGAGATGGGTTGAAAGAGGGGGTTAAATATCTCTATGCATGTGCAAGTAGCAACTAATATAACCTTATTATTCGATTAATTTACCTGGAAAATCATTGCATAGAATACTGGTGCCCATGAATCCATGAAAATGTTGTTGAAAGATAGTTGTTTAAATGAATGATACAAAGTTGATTTAAAAATAAAACATCAATGTTCTATGTTTTATACTTTTATTTACACCTATGTACTCCTTTAAGATTCAATAAAGTGTTCTAAATTTTTTAGTAATATTATCAGGAGCCTAATATACTTTTCATTCATGATTAGTAACTTTTGTTTTAGCCAAACCATCATGCTATCATTTAAAGCCAAACCAGAATTTAAATATAATATATTTAAAAAAAATTAAACGTGCCAAATGGGTAAACGAGTCAAATAGATAATCTTTTCTAAAAGGCCGAATGAGTAAATTTTATTGAACGGGTCAAGTGGGCAAACTTTAATAAAAAACAACTGGTATTGGTATGATGTATTTAATTGTGTGATTTCTATTTGTAACATGGTTTAAGTTTTGATGAGTCTATTAGTAATTTGTTACACAATCATTATTTAAGATAAAAACAAGTGTTTCATACGACCTGTTACGCGGTTTGACCTGAATACACTTTTGAAACAGGTGGGTTGAAATCGGGGGTTAAATAATAGCATTTTACTTATGAAGGAGTCGACGTGGTGTGAATTTCATCGATTTTTAATTATTGAGTTCGTTTTAACAACTCTAATTGTATCGTTAATTAGAGCTAGAAATATGTGTTTCGGTTATTTGTGTTTATTAGATGAGAATGGATTTATAATTCTATTTTCTTATTTGTTTTGACAATACAAGGTTATTGTTATTGTATTTGGGAAGAGCTTGTGCAGGTAAATAATTAGTATATTACATTTTATTGCTGGTACTTCGTTAATAATTTTATTTGAAAGAGCACCTACTACTTGCATGTTGTATCGTGTTCTTTTAAGAATTTATAGAAAACTAGGTATAGGACTCCTTTTTTGTTGATTAAACATATTGCCTACATCCATTCAGTGTTGACATTTTAGGTGTAATATTTACAAATCATGATTTTTGATCGATAGATACTCCCAAAATATAATCGATATATATAATTTAAACCATCTAAAAGCTAATACTCAAAGTTACACTTTAATATCTACTAAGTATAGTATCAATGTCAATTGATTTTACAAAAAGAAATCAATTTTTGAATTAGTTTCTGATTAGTGTACTTGGTTATAATCTATATACAAACTTAAAGATAACTAATTGATCAAGCTCAACAAAATATGTACATGTCCTAAGTATATAATTTTTAATCGTTTAATTTCTAATTGTCATAATTAGACTTAATTATCATAGTTCTTAATCTCCATTAACATCACACATCTCCGAGAAATATTAATTAATTAATAATAATAATAATTAATATTTCAATAAGTTTTATTATTTATCATAAGGTTTACTTAATAATACTTGGTCAAAATTTACTTACAAACATAAACATAAGTAATTGCTCAAGTTCAACCGAATCTATACACGTTCCAAGTATAAAATTTTAATCGTCTAATTTCTAAATATCATAGTTAGACTTGATTATCATAATTCTTAATCTTAATTAACATAACACATCACCCATGAATATTCATTAATAAATTAATACTTCAATAAGTGTTTATATTTATAAGTTCATGAAAAAGTAAAATAATATACTTTTCATTCACGATCAGTGACCAGATAATAAATGTGAAATATGTTTTGAAATTACAAATGGGTAAAAAAGTTACATAACTCTTTCAACAATAAATAACATATACTTTTCTTTGTGTTAAGATCAAATCATTTAATGTTTTTACATAAAATAAATAAGAAAGTGGAGGTTTAATTTAAGCATGGATGTTCATTCCGTTGTTGACTCTTTTTCATCACTCACAAATTATGAAAGTTGGTATACTATTCCCTTTGTTTGGGTTGAGTTCATATAAGAAGTCGCTGTTGAGAGCAAATTATTAGTTATATTTCTTGATCAAAACGTAAGTGATTTTCTTTTCTCCTTTTCAAAATATAAAATTATTTTTTTATAGTTTACATTATGAACACTCTTTTTGTTTTTTAAAGAAAAAAAATAGCCGCATTTGTCTCGGAACATTTAATGGACTTTTATATAATATGGATTTGGTGGCCAATGTATTTGTACGTAGTCGTTTCCAAATTGAGAATTTGAAATATCAAGAGTATCCAAAAACATATGAAAAGTCCATCTTGCTATGTGGTGAGGTCAAGATTGTCATCAACGAATACACTAAACTTATTACGTTTGAAAGTCCATTTCCGAGAGGTTTTTGTTTGTATCCATTGGTTTCTTCTATTCAAATTCTTAAGCATGATAGAAGACACCAAAAGTTAATAATTGGTACGTTGTAAGTTTCTCGATTTATCTATTTTTGTTAGATATATATCGTATATACCTAAATTTCTCAGTAAGAACACTTACGATCATTGTAAATGTTGTTGGACGGATTGTCATAGGTAAATGAAAAAAAGGACGATACCATTTTGTTTTGGTTCTTCAAGATGCAACATAAGTCAATGATTGCATAAAATATTTAAATTTTTTTATAATTTCACCGTATATAAAAATATAATAAATTTGTTTGTGATTCTAAAATTAAATACATGTGTCAGCAGTCATATAATACAAATGCTTTTATATGACTCGAAGCAGACAAATGTCTTTAGAACTTATCTAGCAATCGCAAGAAATTCTATAGTGTATGCATCTCGAGTGAAGTTCGTTCATTTACCAGAGGGTATGTATTACCTTATAAATATATATATTTTTAAAGGAATACTATTTCAAAACCTCTATACCTTACCTAAACTTATACATTCTCTTTTGTTTTCAGAAAATATTTTTATTTCTACAGATTTAACAACGATTGCCTATGAACCAAACATGCTCGAGGCACGTGATATTGAAAGGATTGGTCGTCCTTAGAGTCCATGTTCATTTTAACATGTTTACAATGAACTCTTTAATTAACTTCTATGGTTAGACGTCTATTTTTAATGTTTTGGCATTTCTTGTGTTCTAATTTTAATTTGATGTAACGAAGTTCCAAGGAACTTATATTCCTATCTCATGCATTAACTATAAAAAACATAATCTCATATTCGTATTATAAATTTTGTAAAAGAACAGAAGAAAGACAAATGTAATCAAATCATAAAAACAGACATTATACTTAAACACTGATTATTATAACGAGCGTGCTTGAAACCAACAACCCTAATAAAAAAAGATATAAAGTGTGAACTAAGCACCACACAAAATATCAACCTTACAATGTGTGTAGACAATAGTATTTTAAGCATTAGTTAGTAGAACTATGTTTTACTTTGCATAATATTCATTCATATTAGTGTATCATGTAATCACACTTTCTTCACCTAAATACTAATTCATAGGAGAATTATATTATACAGATAGTTAGTTAATGTTTGTGAACGAAGGTGTCACCATGGTTGTCCTACTGGTTGAAATAATCATATTTGAGATATTAACGAGGCTGCCAACAAAGGTTGTATGTCGCTTTAAGTATGTTTTTAAGGAATGGTATGCATTCCTATCAACAGAAGACTTTGCAAGGGTTCATTGCTCCCGCTTATTAAATTCATCTAATCATAGAATCCTCTTAATCGGTGACCAAATATGCTTTGTTCGTCCAATTGACTTTCAAACGGTGATTATGGGCCAAGCACCATCATCCCATTTCCATTTCATGATGTCTCGATTCGTTCACATTTGGATGGATTTTTGTGTGTTCGCTTGAATCATACATCTGAGTTGCTTCTTTGGAATCCAGTCACCGGTGCTTACAAGTATTTGTCAACACCTCATTGTCGTTGCCATGGCTTCTTTGAACATAATGCTGACGCTATTGGTTTGTACATTGATGCTTACGTTGATTACAAGGTCTTGCATGTAAAGCGTAGGTGTGGTGTACTTTGTGCATCTATTTATTCTAGGAAATCAACCTCTTGGAGAAATATACCTTTCGTAACAAGATCGGAGTACGTTATCCCCGCCTTCTCTTGGTCAACTGTTACGTTATGTGCTAATACTTTATATTTCACTGTTTGTGAGTGCTTGGTTGGAGGTAAAAATATGGTGATTTGTTTTGATGTTAATTCAGAGCAGCTTAAGGAGATAATCTTTCCACCGGTTCCTTCTGCAGGAATTTATTTTGGAGATTTAGTGAATGTAAAAAATGAACTTCACATGTTTGTTAGTACTGGCATACGCAAGATGTCAGTTGAGTTATGGTTGCTACAAGAGGAGCACTGGATTAAGGTCTTGTCATGTTCTCCGATCCCTCCTATCCCGCTGTCATTATGGTGTGACATAACACATTTTATGACAAATGGTAATTGGTTTGTGATGACCGGTTTAGGAAAGCTTTATGAAATTAAAATGGATGTAGAGCCCTTGGAATGTTTTTATTCTGTTACTTCATTTCGTGGTTCCAAGGGTGTAGTTTTTATGGAGACTTTCGGTTCACCAGCTCTTTAGTTTGACTTTTCACTTAATGTTTTTTAGTTATGATGCTCGGAACACATGTAGTCTACTGTTATTGTAATGATGTTTTCATAAATTGATTGTCTATGATAAGTCTCTTTTATTTAATTTACAAGGTATTTATCAATTTACAATGAGTAATGGGCAACAAAAGATCATATTGATGTTTCTACCTCGCGTGCATCTACGTCAGTTGAAAAACAAGAAGAGTACAAGGCGTGATATTATGTTTCACGTAAAGAGAATGGGCAATCAAAAGATTGTAATGATGCTTCTACCTCAAGTGCGTCTACGTCAGCTGAAAAAAGAAAAGAGTATAATAGACGATATTATGCTTCTTGCAAAGAAAATAACAAGCTATCAAAGATTGGTGCAAGCCATGTCCCCCAAAGTGATCCAATAATAGAAAGGAAACCATTAAGAATCTTGAAAACTAATAGTAGTCAAATAACACAAATACGAAAACGGAATGTGTCATGTAGTTCCACTGAAAAACGAAGGCTCGAGTTGAATCATGCTATGATACACGCAAAGCCGATGGAAAACGTAATTCAAATGGTATTCAAATTAGATGTGCTCCAATGGATGATAGTACTCCGACAACAACACTCCCCTCTATAAATGATGAAGTCATGCTTGATATATCATGTCACACCCCCGCTAAGAGCGGATACACGGGGATGTAACGAGACGGGATCGCCATAACACATGGTAAGCAATAGAGATGCAATATAATAAATGATGACAAGCGTGTCATGACGACACCCTACACAAAGGAGACTTGTGTCGTGTTTAGTAAATGTTCACGACAACATAGCCATAAGCATAACATGATACATGATGCACATAAACAATGAGATAGTATGGTAATGTATTTCCCACAGCTCGGGAACAAGTTACAAAAGTATGATGTTTAAAGCAGACTACAACAATGATTCCAGAAAGACAATGTTCGTTAAGCATGTTTATTTCCAAAATGCATCCTAGGGTCTCCACTAAGGCATCACACCTAGATCATTAGCATTGTCACCTGAAAAGATATGCTCAAAATGGTTAATAAAATTGTTGGTTAGCTCGCAGGTTTAAGTAGTAAATAAGTAATTGATGCTGTATAATAATTGTTGCAGAATACCGTGTATACATTTATAAGTAAGCAAAATCACATGACATGAGCTTTACAACCAAACCTAATGACGTACACACAGAATCTTGTCGGAATATATTCACCCAAGGCCTATTCCTGGCTACTGTTGGTACTAACTAGTATACCAACAAACAAGGATGGGGGTGTCAACCCAGTAGTACTACCAATACCTATCCGTTGGTTCCCACACTGGAATTAAATGGTTGTAAGGAAAGTACCACACAACAAACTCAAGCATGTATCAGATAAGTACTCATAAAACAGTAACACGTTGATTCCAAGTATGTAAATTGTATGTAAGTTGTACAGCATAAAAAAGTAGGTGAGCATACTTTTCCCCCAAGTTCGTAAATGATTGAAAAGTTGTATAAGCATAAAAAGGGGTCACGAAACTCACTTGTTAGGTGGTAAGTATGAATGATCAAAGTTTCACAAGTGTTGTATGTAATGAACGGTCAAACACCTATTGACAGTTATTGTTAAGCATTAATGATATGTTTAAAGTACATAGTAATGTTCAGTCGATTCGGGTTGTATCGGTTCGGTCGCGTGCAACACACACAAGCTGACACACGTATTAGATCTTATGTAGATCCAAGTACTAGAAACCGTCGCCATTTCCGGTGATATTGTGTAAAAGATCCATTGTTATAAGAGAAGTATTTGGTAAATATTAGTAGTCATAAATGGGTTGTTGATAATTGTAAAATGTTAGGTTGATTTGATTTGGAATAGTATTTGTAGCCTTGATAGCGTTGACTTTAATCTTTGTGGTCGAGTAATGGCAACCATGTTGATGTTACCTTATCATCACACGACATTCAAGAAGGAAATTCACACACACAGCATCTTCAATCACACGACAGAACCAGACGCTCGACTCAACACTCCATTCGCACGAATCAACCCTCATTCGTACGAATCAGCTTCATTCATACGATTGAACCTTCATTCGTGCGAATGGCATTCAGTCGTATCACACAGCACCCAATCGCACGACTCAACCTCCATACGCACGAATCAACCTTCATTCGTACGAATCAGCTTCATTCGTATGATTGAACCTCCATTCATACGATTGGCCTTCAGTCGTGCGATACACGCACAGTTGCACATATTCATTCGGTCGCAGACTCAACCGCATGCATACACTCATCCGCATTGACTCAAGCGCACACATTCATTCGATCACACGACTCAGTCGCACGACATACCTAGTCGCAAAACTTAGTCGCCCGAATGCCACAGTCGCACGACTCACCCAGTCGCACGGCTCAGTCGCATGACAGACCCAGTCGCCGGAATGGCGGATTCGCGACTGCAGCTGTGCAGAGCAGCCTTCGGCTGCTCCGAGCAAGACTTTTACACAACAAGGACTTCCAGAAACACTCTACTAACATACACTAACAAGAAGAACACGCAGAAAGACATCACACGCACCCACGCGGGCCACATGTGTTCGGGTTGGACTCGAACACCCAAAACCCTAAGTGGACAGCAGTTAAAAACCAAGAACAGGGACGACCAAGGTCGTCTACCTGCAAGAATGGAGTAGACTCGGTTGTAGTCGAAGTCTAGACGAAGAAAACGTGACCAAACAGGGCAGTTTTGGTGCAAGGAAGAAGATGAAAGTGAAGAAGAGAATAAAGATGAAGAAGATGAAGAATGAAGGCTAGGGTTGGAAATGGGGTTTATACACCTAGCCCCCGAGTTTCCCAAATTTGTTTCGGTTGAAAACGACATTAATAGGCTAATTATATTGATGATAAAAATGTATTAATGATAATTGGTAACTTAAAAAATGGTTTTATTAATGAAAATAATATTATATAAAATCGGTATAATTAGTGATAACGGTGATGGAATTTGCAAAAGTTTTAAGCGTATCATTCATTAACGATAAGAACACAAGAATAAGGACGATAAAGCAAGTATGATATCCACACGAACAGTTAATAAGGATGAGAAATGAACGATCAAGGAAAAGTTAACGAAAACCACGTTAATTGACGGACCTTGTGGTGACGGATGTCACATATCACGAGGTTTATATTATTGAACAATGCTTTCAGTATTAAAGTTGTCATCTTTTCATCTTTCGTCACTTAATACTTGGAATTCCTTTGGTATTTGAATTCAACCGCGGACACCATTACCTCAATTTGACGTTATTGATCAACCATCCATCCAAGATGAGATTATAGAAGAGGACCCATATAATTTTGTTTACAATGGTAGATCTAGAGACCATCATGTCTCCAATGAAGTCTTACCTAAAACATCACAAGGTTTCTATTTATTTAACAAAGTTTTTTCATTAAACTTGACATCTTTTACAACTCCTGTTACTTATTGCAACAAATTCCTTAGGTGTTCCAATTCAACCATCTATTTGAAACATTTCGGGCATAGAAGAGGATCTGTATAATTTTGTTTATGATAGTATACCTAGAGATCATCGTGTCTTAAAGGAACGTAGTCTATGTCCTCATTATGGAGCAAAACGATTCATATTTGAATTTGCAACCTTTTGTTGTATGAGTGGTAAAACACTATTAGCAAATTCAGAAATTCCAGATGAATTGTACCAACTTTTCATGTTGCAAGATGAAGTTGGAAAAATATTTAGGCAAAACATACGTGCTTATAACACCAATTTTTCTTTCGCCTCAATGGGTGTGACGTTGGATGATACAATGAACAATATGAGAGACGGTGACTATACGTTTCGTGTAGATAAAGGAATATATCACAAAATCGACCAATTAGTTTGAGGGATGGAAAACCTAGGTATTTACAGTTGTATTTTTATGATCCTGATATCGAGTTAGATCATAGACTCCAATGGCCCAATCTTGATTGAAGCATCACTGAGATGGTGACACGTGCTCTTTCTACAAACCTATATGTCAACACATTTTGAAGTCTTGCAGAACTAGGACCTCTAGACAACTATAGAGTCACTTTAAATGCTTCCGTGGATCTTGACCAAAGGGTGTACAACTGACCAACGACATCCGAGGTTTAAATAATATTATTTTTATTTCTACGTGCGGATCTTCTACCGTACACTATATATTGATTTACTTATTTATAATGCAATATTTTATAGGTTGCTGGTATTTGGATTGAAGGTAACGACAACATCACTTCGTACAAAAGAAGTATTGTTGTGTATGGTAAGTCAGAATATAGTCAAACTATCCAGCCTTACTTTGGTTGTTACGATCCATTATCGTATCCACTGTTTTTTCCTAATAGTGAGTCGGGTTGGCATCCTAACATACCATGTCAAGGAGTACTACTCAATGAAGTTCACAAATAATGACAACATCGACGAAGAAATGGAAGGTACCAACAATTTATGTATCTTTTTAAGTGATGATAAAAAATAATACCCTAATGTGTATTATTTTTAATTAATGATTTGTTTTTAAACATCATAATTATTCAGAGTCAAACACACGACATGGTAAAACAACCGTAGCTATGCGAGAGTACTATTGTTACAAATTCCAAATTTGATCTGTTGAGAACGTGCTTCTGTTCGGTGGTAGATTGCTACAACAGTTTGTTGTAGATGTTTCCATAAAGATTGAGACACAACGTTTACAATTTTGTGAACAAAACCAGGCTAAGATAAGAGCATATATGTATCAAGGTATTATGGATTGCGTTAATGCTGGTGAGGTTAATCCAGGGACAACGGATTGTCTTGCCTACATCTTTCATTGGAGGGCCTCGCGACATGCGTCGTCGGTTTCTAGATGCGATGACTTTAGTTCAAGATGACGGCAAGCCTGATTTGTTCCTTACAGTGACGTGTAATCCTCGGTGGCCTGAGATATGTGATAATTTGAAAGTTGGTCAAACTGCACAAGATCGTCTAGAGCTTGTTTCAAGAGTGTTTCGTGCTAAATTAGAGGATCTTAAGGAACAACTCTTCAAGAAACATATTCTAGGAGAAGTCAAGGCATACGTTTATGTCATCGAGTTTCAAAAGCGTGGTTTGCCACATGCACTTTTTCTTCTTATCATGTACCCGCAACACAAAATCAATAATCCTGGCTATTATGATAAGATTATGTGTGCTGAAATTCCCGACATATCAAGATATCCCAAATTGCACGAGTTTGTTGTCAAGCACATGAATCATGGTCCTTGCGGACATTTACGAACAAACAATCCTTGCATGTAGGGTGATCCTCCAATTTGTCGTTTTCGCTATCCCAGGCAGTTTAATGAACAGACAACACAAGGAGACGGTGCATATCCATTATATCGAAGGAGAAATAATGGAATAAAAGTGGATGTACGAGGAAAAACTCTTCATAATAGATGGGTTGTCCCATATAACCCAAGGCTTAAATGATTTTCAACTGTCACATGAATGTAGAGGTTTGCTCAAGTATAAGATCTGTGAAATATTTATTCAAATATGTTTACAAAGGACATGATAAACAAGTTATTCAAATCGATCAAGATGGGCAAAAGGTTGTCATTAATGAGATAAAGAGATTTCAAGATGCACACTATGTATCACCCTCAGAGGCTATGTGGCGCTTTTTTTCCTTCTCTCTTTCTCAAATTCATCCTGATGTGTTGGCCTTACAACTACATTGTGACATTTGGTAATTTTCTATTACCAAACTCCGTTAGTTTCGTTAGGTCTTGCGTACACATGTCGTGAGCACACACTAGTTGTCGTTGAACGTTGGTGACTTAATATTAATAATCTATGATAAACAATAATAATCTAATTAATAATGTTGATTATTAGTTGCGATTATGTGGTTCATGATTTTATAGAATTTTATATTTTTATTTTATAAAATTTACGTGATAACGTGGCAACGTGTTATATATATATATATTCTATGTGTTATGTGACTTGTGGTAAATGTTTAGGATTATTATTGTTGGTTAATAATACTTATAAATTATAGTCTAGATTATTTAAAAAGTGTTTAAAAGATTGGTTTTTGCAAAATAAAAATCAAGGGGTTTATTTTGTAGTTGTTATTAAATATAAAACTTAACAAAATTAGAACCCTAATCCCACCCCAACCCCCCCCCCATTGCGGCCGAAGCATTCCCAAGCACCCCTCTCATTCGATTTTGATCAAAAACAACAAAATACAATTGATTTTGGTTAGTTCCAAGTGCTACAAGGTGGTTTGCAAGTTCAATTGTTGAGTTATACGCATCTAAAGGTTCGTTTTGATTGATTTTTCATAGTTCTTGATCCTTGATGAACCCTAATCCGAAAATTGATGATGATTATATGAAATTGATGATTGTATGATGATTATACGATGTTAGTTAGGTTGTATTAATGCTAGACTATGTTGATTGTGCAAGAAATCTAGGGTTTGATCATTTTGTTCATACATTGCCATAAGAGGAAACTTTTTGTTCTTGGAATTTATGATTTGATGATGCTAAGATGTTAGATGTAATGCTTAGATGTTATTTTAATTTAATTGTGCAAGAAAATCTATGAAATTGTGATGTTGATCATGACTTACTAAAAGTAGAAACTTTTGTGTATGATGTTTGGGAATTTGGATGTTTTGGAGATGATTAACATGTTAGAATGAATGTTATGAACTTGATTAGGTATAATATTGATAAAATTATCTTTGGATTGGATGCTAGAACACTTTTGGGTGTTACTTTCCTAAAAGGGAAACTTTTATTTTGTAGAACTTTGGATGAGATGATTTTGGGCATGCTTATGATGTTAGGATCGTGTTAGAATGATTGTGGATGATGTTTGCTGTGTTATAATGTGTAATTGAGTTGTATGGATGCTTGGTTGATTATATATGAAGTATAGACTTTGATGATCATACATGATGATGAATTATGGTTAGTGATTAGGTGATCATGTTTAGGATTGAAACTGATGGTCAATGTGTATGTTGGCTGGAATGAATTAATGAATGAATGTGATCATGATTATCATACACGTGTGTGAATCTGAGGCCCCTACTTAGTAGGATTGGCAGGGTTTAGGATGTGAAGTCATGAGTGGCTTCACATGGCATGTTGTGCATGATTAGTCTTCGCGTATGAATTATGTGTTGTGATGTATTTATATATATATTAAGCATAATGATTGTTGAGATTTGCATAAGTATATGATGATCTAATGTGGCATGATGATTTAGGTAGAACCTAGGTTGATAATGTGATACGCATGGATAAATTGCATGACACTCTTGTATGTTAAGCGATCATATATGATTAAACTATATTTCAACTAATATGTCACCAACGGGTCAAACGGGTCAACTAGGTTAATATAGGATTATTTAGTTTCTATGGGTACACGTACTTATGTACTTGTGTGTTCTAGGTAACCTTTGAAGGGTTGTCTTTTCAACTATCACGAATCTCTTTATTCACGATCATTACACACCAGGTGAGTTCATGCACCTTATTTTATAAACCTTCTACTGGGGGAGGTAGCATACTCAAACTCAAACGTTATTTTATTATTATTATAAGTTGTGTATGTGTTAACATAGTGCTTAATACCATGGAAAGTCCTCACACTTTTGGATCGTTAATAATGGTAACTAGCGGGGAATCTTGGGTAGTACTACTGGGTCTGACCAGCCCCACCCGTGAGACTGGAGGTCAAGCGGGTGCAATTTTGTCCTATACACAACATTCGTCATGACCTGGTAAGTCGTGACGGGAGGCAACAAACGAAACACAATCAACTTCGATCACGAAATCACTATTGTTAATACATGTGAATATAGACTAGCTATCTATTTCAATGCACTTCTTATGCTATACAATTGATAATATTTATGTTAAACGCAAACTCTTGAATTCACCAACCGTTGTGTTGACATTTTAGTATGCTATTCTCAGGTCGTTAACTTCGTTTGCCATTAGGAGCACTACACGGTTTCATCATGCACTCTAAGACTCTATCTTAAAGACAACTTTGTTGGTTTTTATTTATTAATGTTTAATCATTTGTGTTGGCGTTTGTTTTGCCATAGTATGCATTTATATACTTTGGGTTTCTTTACTTACAAAATGCTTCCGCATGGTTTTAATGTTTGAACTTTGATTGGTTTTATCTTAAATGTGACATATAGAGTCATTCTTAGTAACTATTGACTATGATCCTGGTTTGTTCACACGCCTCATGTTAAAACTCCGCACGTGGATTTGAGGGTCTGACATACATCTTCCTAATCATCAAATGGTTAGATTTAGAGATAATGATACAATGTCTGAAATTGTTGACAGAGAAAGAGATAAAAGAACCATGTTGACTGTTTTTTAATACAAATAGAGTAGATGAAACAGCAAGACAATATTTGTATAAAGATTTTCCAAAACATTTCACGTGGAATGTAGGCTCGCGTCATTGGAATCATCGTTTGCAAAAACCACAAAGAGGTCGTATTGTTTATGCTAATCCAGCTGAAGGAGAAAGGTACTATTTACGCCTACTTTTATCAAATGTTAAAGGGCCTACTTCTTTTGAAGATCTTTGCACAGTTAATGGCGTAAAGCACATGACGTTTCGAAAAGCAGCTCTTGAGATAGGCTTAATTGAGAACGATGAAAGTTTATCGCAATCTCTCACTGAAGCGTCTCTATTTAAGTTTCCCAATGCTCTTAGAATTTATTCGCGACTATAATAATTTTTTGCAAACTGGAGATGTCAAAAGTTATGGAATGACCACTTTAACTCATTATCTGAAGACCATAGGTTACATTGTCATAGTGGTGAACGAGTGCAAAATATAGTTCTTACTGAAATTAGGGTGTTTCTACAATCTATGGGTAACAATCTCCATGATTTCGATCATCCGGACATAACAGAAGAGAAGATGCTCACTTAAAATATGTACATCATCGTGAGGTGCAAGAGGAGTATGTGTTAGGACCTGGTATTTGAACGAAATACCTAGTGATTAGCGTGTAAACCAGATCAAATAGTGTGGAATCCTATTTGATTGGCGATCCAATCAGTGAGAACACACGAAGAATCAATAAAGAATTGAAACTAACGTTAGAAATCGATTGGGAATCGATCTAATGTGTTCTATGAACTTGGAGAACGAATTGGGAGGCTTCAGGACGGCTAGGGTACCTCTGGAATCGTAATAGAATGAAAAGCTCTCATTTTTCCACGAATTGGATTGTATTTATAGGTTAGTATTGTTCATTCGTGTGACTGAACCATTAGTATGGTTCAGTCGTGCGATTGAACCATGCGGTTGATCCATCCGCACGACTGAGTGTTCAGTCGTGCGACTGAGCCAATCTTATGTTACAATCATACGACTGATCCAGTCTCCTGGTTCAATCGTGCGACTGAGTCAATCGTATGAAGTTATTCATGCGTGTGGTTCATTCGCATGGGCCATTCACATGAGAACTTCATTATGTTAAGTTTGAATGTATTAATTAATAAACGTTATGTGTAACCATTCAAACAATCACTAACCTAATTAACCAATTCTATATCGACTCATTTATGAAATATTAGACATTACAAATCACAAACAATCAATATCATTTCATTAATCATATCAAATTACATCCGAATCAGATAAACAAGATCTATTACATTTCATATCATGATCTAGGGACATACATGTATCAACAAACTCCCCCTTGGACCTAGATCTTTTTAATGTCTTGTTTTCTGCATCACCTCCTCATATTTCTTGTACTTGTCCTCTTTTGTGACTCCCGCATGAATCTCAAACGCGAAGCAGAGTCTTATGACATTTTGGAACTGGAGGGCTTGTACAATATCTTGCGTATCATAGAACAGTGGCCACTTGTATAGCGTGTAGACATCATTTGTTGACAAGTTGGTAATCCACATTGGGTTGAATACCCTGATCGTATCCATTTGGCCCTCTTTGTTAGGACTATGACCGCTTCAGCTGTTCTCTAATCGTAGTACCACCACTTAAAGTGTGGAGTGAAGTCCTGTGGCATTTCCCTGAGTGGGATTCTTGACATTGTGCGCGGAGGACTCCACTTCAACACTATCTTCGGCTTTCCAGTAATGGCATTAACCTCAGACCTTCTGATATACCTTGTAGGTTGTTGGGGTATGTAGTTAACCCACCTGGTGTGGTACTCCTCTTTAGGGCAGCCTCAAACCAGCCTGACATCTTCCTCGGGTCAGCATACAAAAGCTTTAGTTTGGCCAGCTGGTTGAGCTCAAAACCTGGTAGAGTCTTTAGATCATGTGGGAATCTGAAGTACTCTATGCCATTTTCCCTCTTAACTGCATATACGTTAAGATCCTCAAAATACGCCCACGCTATGATCCTGCCAGTCACCTTATGATGTTTCTTGACTCTGTAGAGTTTGGTGTAGGCATCCTGTTTCGGTGCAGCGCATTAGGCTCTAACTTCTTCAAAACACGCAGCCCACTCAGCCTTTCGGATATCGACATCATCATTTGAGACTTGGGCCGTTTCCTCTACTTTCTCCGACTCTTGCTCCATCTTGTCTAACACCTCAAAAATATCGCTGACGAGGGATTCACCCAGATTGGGGACCACATTTCCCTTATTGTCAGCGTACTGAGGGTAGTGCTCGGCAGTGACATCTTCAATCTCGATTTCATCAACATCGTTGAGCTCTTCGTCACTGGTCGAGTCGCATGTCGGAGCATCCTTCACTATCTCATCTGGATTGAGCTTGAAGATCTCTGCGAGTTGCTCGTTTGATAGGTCATGAATTATTTCCCCTTCTTCAGGGGTATAACTCACTGATCTCCTTACGATCCCTTGTAGATCAAGAATCATTGTTAGCTGAGTCTTGACCCTGCTGAAGGGGAGCAACATCAAACTCATCCCTTTGGTAATTTGGATCTGTTTGATTTACACATTCAACATATCAACCATTAGTAATTAATCAAAACAGAAATGCATTAAACTTAATTTAAACATTGAATACATAGGTTTTAATACATGATTCAAATACAAAAGTAATTAAATACATAAACATCTAATCTTTACTTTTGTCCTGTATCATCGTCTCGTCACTTGGTGGAGCAGAGAAAGAAGCTGGTTGGTCTTGATTCTTCTTAGACCTCCTTTCTTGACCTGAAGCAGAGGCCGATGCAGCTGCATCTCCTCCTGTTGTATCATCATCATCATCCTTCTCCTCTGTCCTTTCTTATTCTGTCCCCTCATCCTCCTCTGTCTCATCCTCATCATCCTCATCATCATCTTCATCATCTCCGTCTCCCTCTTTGATTTTCAAGGGCTCCTCCTTAGATCCCTTTAGCTTTAACATGATCATCTTCTTCGCCTCCTCCAACTCCTCTATCTTCTTGTTTGATGTGACATTATGTGCTTGGAGTTGGGCTATCTCATGGCTCTGAGCAGCCATCTGTTGGGCCTGCTCCTCTATCACTCAAGCCTGCTCTTCTATTTGGTGAGACTGAGCAGCAGTAAGATCAGCAAGCTGGCGGATCTAAGCCGCCTTCTCCTCATCTGCAGCTAATAGGCGCATCACCATCCTGTTGAGCGCTGACAGCTGTTCCTCTACCCCAATTGGAGGTAGAGGTGATCCATAAGTATGAGATGGATGGGCTGAGGATCCAGCTTGGTGGGTAGTGGTGGTGGTGGTGGCTGTAGTGAGGATGGGTCTGTGAAATAGTGGAGGTGATGTGGGAGTGAAAGATATGGTGGTTGATGGAATCTGTACAGTGGTGGGAGGTGTGGTGGTGGTAGTAGTAGCTGTGGTGGCTGTGGTGGCTGTGGTGGTGGATGGTGTGGTTGTGGAAGTGGTAGTGGTGGTGGCAGATGTGGTGGCTGTGGTGGTAACGAAGGTGAGTCGTCTTTTCTTCTTCTTCTTCTGACCATGGGGCTGAGCCATCCTTTTCCTTCTCGTTCCCGTTAAGGTGGATGCTCCCCCTACAACCCTGCTAGCTGACTCTGGTGCATAACTCGGATCAGTGGCTGTCTCTCCTGAGTCTCTTGGGCGTTCACCAACCGCCCTTAGCCCATGTTCTGTGGGAACAACCTTGCTTCCCACAGTACGTGTCAAGGGCTCCTCTTCCGACTCCTCTTCCTCCTCACCAGGAACAAAATCCTGATGGAAACCAGCAGACTCGGCTATGTCTCCAGCTAGGGCGGACACTGGAGGTATAACATCAGAAACTGAGCCTCTCGGTGGAGTAGGCATATCATCCCCAATGTTCCAACTGTCATCATCATCAGAGTCATGCTCTGGGAGCAGTAGCATCTAGTCATCGGAATCACTGTCATCATGACGCCATTTGCGTCTCCCCGGCGCCACATATCTCTCGTTGGCCAAATGGCCAATCAACCTCTTCACCTGGGGCTTCACTTGCTTGCCCCTATACACCCTCATCCGACCCAAGGTCGTGTCATCCATAATCTCCAAAGCAGTTGCATCATGACTCTCCTTGGGAAGAAGTGGCAGCTTCTCGTTGAAGATCAGCTGTAGAAACATGGGGTACATACAAAATCCTTCCTTCCCCTTTGCCTCCAGGTTCTCCACCAAATAAGAGAAGATCATACTCAAAAAGCTGAAAGGGTGGTTCAGCACCAGTGCCACGTAGGCATTCTGAATCTGGTCTGATAGATCATCGAACCCACCCCTCCTTGAAGCAATGCACTTTAGGATCACATGCGCCAAGTACTTGTACTAGGGGCACAGGTTGCTCTTGTTGAGCACACCCGAGTTTATGTCCCCAGCGTACTTGATCCTGAGGAAGCAGCCTCTCACAGTCAGTGGATGTGATATGGTGGGGTGATTTGTATCGTCCCCAAACTCAAGAACTCTCTGGATATCAGCAGCAGTAACCTCGATATCATGACCCAGAATGGAGCTCCGTATATTGTACGGCTCACGAGAGCGATCAACTGAGGCATTCTCCCAGAATTCCTGGTGTAATGACCTGTAGGGCGTGCAAGGTGTAGATATAGCCTTATGTATCCGGGAACGTCTAAGGAAAGCTATAATCTCTGTGAACTCGGCCCCGTTCCGAGTAGTATGATCCAAGTGAGCACATATGTTGTGCTTTGGATTAATGGACCATCTATCAGCCATTTTCCTGAAACACAAGACACAGAACCATTAGTACATAATACATCAAAATTCAGTTCTAAGTGTAATGTTTAAATTCATTCTGATTCATTCGTGCGAATGAATCATGCGACTGAAGTCAGTCGGTTGTTCTTTCATGAGACTGAGCTCGTTTGGGTGAATGAGACATGCGACTGAGTTCAATCTGCTGACTGAGTCTGCGATTGGTTCAGTCGGCCGACTGAGCTCATTCGCATGGTCCATTCGGCCGATTGATCCAATCGCAAGTTTCAATCGTGCGATTAGAGTTCATCCGGACGACCAGTCGCCTGTCCCACTGTTCAGTCGCCTGCTATTCGAATCTTGACCAAAACAAGTGATTTAACATGGGTTACCGGTTCAATATACTCGCCATTCAAACACTAATAACCCATTAAACTTAATTTTAACATTTTGCATAGTTTAGGTTGGTTATTGGGTCATTTATAGTCCATTTCTTGTTTTCATTCGAATATCACCAAATTGGGGTTCCATTCCTTCTGTTTTCTGTGCGATATCAATGCCATCTACTTGTTTATAAGTCAACGAACGCCAGAAGATCAACAGCAATGTGAAAACAAGGTCTAGAGAAATTTTGGCAGAGTAACGGGAAGAAATGCGATTTGGGAGCGATTGGGAGTGATGAGTAAAATGCGATCGACTCGCCCTTTAAATACTGAAGCTGAGTTCAATCGGCCGACTGGCCTCATTCGCTTAGTTCATTCGGGCGACTGAGGCTCAGTCGTGCGATTGGCCCAGTCAGTCGCATTCAGTTGGCCGACTGAGTCTCAGTCGGTCGACTGACTCATTCGTGCCCTTTCATTCGCACCCTCAGTTAACCGATTGAGTCTCAGTCGGTCGACTGACTCATTCGCACCCTTTCATTTGGTCGAATGGATCATTCTGATAAGCCATTCGGGTGAATGTCTCAATCTCATGTCCAGTCGTGCGAATGGGATCCATTCACATGGTTGGTCCATACTTATGATCCAGTCGTGCGAATGGGTTACACTTATGAACATTTAGCACTTAAACCCTTTTTACCTGTTGAAATTAATATTATGAGCATTTGATCATCTCAGACATGATCATTTTAACTTGAAAAATTTTTTATCACCTCAGACGTGATCCTTTTACACAATTTAGTCACCTCAGACGTGACCCTTTTAATGAGTTGATCCCTTACTGATTTTCATGATATAGTCCGACGAACAAACAAACTAAAATGGCTAACTAACTAGAAATTTAAACTAAATACAAAAATAAAACTTGTTTTTGATTTTTTGTAAGAGATAAATCCTAAGATAGACTTCTACTGGATTTGGTTCCAGACTAGGAAGCTTCAATTTAGTTTGACCACACCTGGACCAATTCAAATTTGGAATCATACAGGCAAGTCAAATCATTTGGGACTTGTTATCAAAACCTTTTGATGCTCAATTCTTGGTTTTCATCCAGAGTCATAGCAACTTTTAGGAAATCATACTGAACCTATTAGATTACCACATTGATTTGAACTTTCAAGAATTGCAGCCACAATGATTGTCAATACGTTTGTCCTCTTAAATCCATACACAGACTTTTGACACAGACTGGTGATAGATTTAGGTTTAATTATTTCAACTAACATTTGTGGATCCCACACTTATATGGTAATCAACATTCCTCGGGAGCTTTTGAGCGGTCTACGGGTATTTTTACAAGAAGACTATTCTTAGAGCTTTCAAAGAGAAGCCAATCCTCAGGTAGTGTCATCGCACAGCAGAGAGGCGGCAAACAACAATGAATTCTAGAATATCTAGGTTATGCTTATCCTCAGATCAGTGTCATCGCACAACAGAGAGGCACACAACCTATCTCCTTGTTAGAGCAACTTAATTTTATTTTGCACAAAATGCACCAACAACATAAGTCATTAGCTTGATAGCATTTTTCTTTCATTTTTGCATGCTTTGCTCTATTTATGGTCATCCGCACACATTTGTGGCGTTTACATGCTCATAACCCCTTATTGGAATATTGTTGATTGTGTTAACCAGTGATAAGATGGAAGCCCACAATCAGTTGAACAACTTAGTTTGATCTTGAGATCACCAGTCAGGTCTAATCATCTATTGTGTTGAATCTACCGACATATCAATTGTGGTCTAGCAACCTCTAGGTCTACTCTCGTTGTGTTACCTTAGGAGTTACCAGTTTTTCTATCATCTTCCCTTTTATATTGCTTAGACTACACAGACTTATACTTTGAATTTTTGCATCTTTTCTAAATTAATTTTTTTAAAGTCCCTCTTTATTTTTTCATGTGTACTATCATATTCCAAAGGGTTTGAATCGGTATCACAGATACGATCTAGCTTATATCAGCTTTCCACTCCTTCTCCCTCGTTTTTTTAATGTTACTTGCTGACTTATTCTCCCCCTAAAATACTAAAATCAAAACTGGTTTAATTATTTTAGGATTTTAATAAACAGCAAAATAACATGAGTTTAATTTAAACAGACTAAAATAAAATAAAATAAAATAATTTAACTAAACTACATCGGACTACACATGATCATCATCAGGAATAACATCACTTTTCTTTTTAACGCCGTTGACCTCTAGCAAATATTGAAAACGTGGTTTATCAAAGGCTTTAGTATAGAGGTCAGCGCGTTGAAAATCAATATTAATTTTTACCACATCTATTAAGTTCTTTTCAAAACAGTCTCCTATGAAATGGTATTTAATACCGATGTGTTTGGTCTTTGGATGTTGTACCGGATTTTTAGTTACTGCAATTGCAGCAGAGTTATCAACAAAAATAGGAGTAGAAGAAAACTTTAAACTGTAATCCCGCATTTGCTGTTGAATCCAGATGATTTGTGAACAGCAACTTGTAGCAGCAACATATTCGGCTTCACAGGTTGACAATGCAACCAATGTCTGCTTCTTACACTGCCACGTAACTAATCTTCTCCCAAAGAATTGACACCCTGCTGATGTAGACTTGTAATTCATCTTGCAGCCCCCGTAATCCGAGTCACTATATGCCGTGAGCTCAAAGTCATCATCATGAGGATACCACAACCCAAGTGTGGGTGTACCCTTCAGATAACGAAATATCATTTTGACCCCGATCAGATGGTTAACCTTAGGCTTAGCCTGATATCTAGAACATAAACATGTAGCATACATGATATCAGGTCTTGAGGCAGTGAGATACATGAGGGATCCAATCATTCCTCGGTACATTGTGGCATCTACAAGATCTTCATTTTCATCAGGTGCTATATCGTGATTCGTAGCAAGTGGAGTCCCAGCAGCAGAAGCATTCTCCATGTCAAAACGACTGAGAATGTCTCCTACATACTTGGTCTGATGTAGAAATATCCCATTTGGAGTCTGATCCACCTGTAACCCGAGAAAGAACTTCATCTCCCCCATAGCACTCATCTCAAATTCTTTCTTCATAACTGCTTCAAACTCTTTGCATAATTTTTCGTTCTTTCAACCGAAGATTATGTCATCGACATAGATTTGTACTATCAGTAGGTCTCCATCTTTTTCTTTGATAAACAGTGTGCAGTCAATAACTCCCCTGCGAAAGCCGTGTTTCACAAGATGAGTCGAGAGTTTCTCATACCAGGCCCTAGGAGCTTGATGAAGCCCGTATAAGGCCTTGTCGAGTTTGTAAACTTGTCCCGATGATAAGGATCTTCAAATCCCTCAGGTTGACTGACATACACTGTCTCTCGAATTTCCCCATGAAGGAATGCACTCTTCACATCTAATTGATAGACCTTAATCTTCATATACGATGCATAGGCAAGGAAGATACGGATGGCTTCCATCCTTGCCACTGGTGCAAACACTTCATTGTAGTCAATCCCCTCGACTTGGCGAAATCCCTGAACAACCAGTCGAGCCTTGTTCTTGATAATGACCCCTTGGTCATCCTTCTTACATTTCAAGACCCATTTGGTGCCAATGACCTTAGCACTTTAGGTCTATCAACCAGAGTCCATACTCCTAACTTCTTGAATTGAAGAAGTTCTGCTTGCATGGCACTCACCCATGCCTCATCGTTTAATGCATCACTTATGTATTTTGGCTCAAACTGCGAGACAAAACACCGATAAGCACCATCATGAATGTAACCCTTTTCCATAACAGAGGCATAATCAGCTGAGTACAACTGATTTCGGGTTTGTACTCCGGATCTGACATCCCCAATGACATTGTCCAAGGGATGATAGACGTTTAGACGTGATCCTGGAGTAGTAGGAACAGCTACCTCAGAGCCAAGATTATGAACATTTGGTTCTGCATCTGAGGTAGGTGAAGTTTGAGGCTCCGAAGTCGAAGGTGCATCACTGGTAGATGCTTGTGGACTTTCAGGAACTGGAACCTGTTCCTTCTGACTTTTTTGGTCATCTTCTTCAGCTTCATTTTCAGCTTCATCTTCAGAGGAGGAGTCACTGTCGTCGACTACTCCCCCTGACTGAGTAGATGATTCTCCCTGTGAGCTAGATGTTGGTGTATTCAAGATATCATCCATCATCGTGTAGCTAACTCGCCATCCGAGGGAGAGAGAGGGATGTTGAAGGACTTGAAGAATCCATCATAGTCGAAAAAGTAGGCAGGTCCTTTGCCAGTAGGTGGTGTGGTATATCTCTGAACATCAACATTACACCACACTTCTACTAGACCTGTTGAGTTGTTGTAAACTCTCTTGTTCGGTATGTTGTATCCTAGGAAGATTCCTTCATCAACCTTCTCACTGAATTTACCTTCTTGAGTCTTCTTCAGGAGTGTACACGGCGCGCCAAATGGTTCGAGATACTCTAGATTCGGTTTACGTCGTTGTAGTATCTCGTAACATGTCTTTCCATGGCGCTTGACTATCAGAACTCGATTCAGTGTATAACACGCATTAGCTACTGCCTCATTCCAAAATTGGATAGGCAGTTTCGATTCTGCCAGCATAGTCCGTGCAGTCTCTATCAAGCTTCTGTGCTTTCTCTCAGCAACACCATTCATCTGAGGCGTGTATGCAGAAGTGAATTGATGCACAATTCCCTTTTCCTTGCAGTAATCCGCCATCCACTAATTCTTGAATTCAGTTCCGTTGTCTGAGCGAACTTGTCTCACCTTTAGCTTGTAGAGAGATTCCAGTGTGGTCACTAACTCCTTGAATGACTCAAATGTTTCTGATTTGGACTTTAGAAACATTACCCAAGAGAATCTTGAGTAGTCATCAGTACCACAAAACAGTACAAGTCGCCTGCAATGCTCTTTGTACTGACTGGGCCAAACAGATCCATGTGAAGAAGGTCAAGAGGAAGTTCTATTGAATAAACTTTCTTTTCCTTATGAGACTTCTTCGTCTATTTTCCTTTCTTGCAAGCTACGCAAAAATCAGGAAGTTGGAAATTCTTGACGTTAACTCCTCTCACAAGATCCTTCTGAATCAAGTGATTCATCCTCCTTTGACTAATATGTCCCATTCTCCTATGCCAGGAGATGGAATCCTTCTCAGTAGCTTTAGATAGAAAGCATTGAACTTCATGATCCGTTGTAGAAGCTGTTGAGAGATCCAAAACATAAAGGTCTTTATATCTTGAAGCTGTCATCAGCACTTGGTCCTCCGGAATCACGTAATCTTTCTTTAGGACGTAACACTTCTTGTTGTCGAATATGACTTTAAAACCTTTATCACAGATTTGGGAAACAGAAAGTAAGTTGTTTTGAAGTTGCTGGACGTAGTTCACCCTATCAAACTTAACTTTCTGATTTCCAACTTCTTCCTGAGCTGTGATATAGCCTCCCTTGTTTCCAGCAAACGAAACATGCCCTCCTTTTATTTGCCTTACGTTTGATAAAAGAGCCCTGTTTCCTGTCATGTGCCTGGATGCTCCACTGTCTACAATCCACGTGTTGGTTTCAGCACTGTAGTGAACACCCTGCACATACCAAGTAAAACCGTTAGTTTAGGTTAGGAACCCAAACCTTTACTCGCTTGGGTTTCCCAGAGGCATCACACATCATGAATTCCACCCATTGACCCTTAGAGAGTGAGGGTAGCTCAGGTTCCTTCTTGTCATTATTATCAGACACAGAGGATGACTTTTCTTTTCATAATCCAGATTTGTGCAATGCCTGTTTGTGATAAACATTCGACTGGCTAACGGATTGAACATTAGGTTCGCTAGTTCTTCTAGGTGGAGTTAAAGAACTCCTCTTATAAGACCTAGGTTTTGAATTCTGAAATTCAATCTTCTTCCTAGGTGTCTGATAGTAAGGACAAAAGGAAGCAATGTGTCCACACTCTCCACAGTTGTAGCACGAGCTGCTATCAACTTTATGATTAAACTTTCTTTGTGGAGATGTGTGTGCCACCCTAGTAACATCACTTAGTTTGGGTTTTAACTCTGTGTCTTTTGATGTTTTCTTCTGTTGAACAAAATTAATCGTCATAACATTTGTAACATCTTTTTCCGTTTGGTTAGCTGGTTTTTGACATGAAGCTTGTAAAAGATTAGCATTAGCCGTTCTTTTAGATTCAGATTTGACTTTGTTTGACCCGGACTTTATATTAACCTTTTCAAATGCTTTTTCCAGAATAAAGCAAGGCAATTTACCCTTTGCCTTTGAAGTGGCCTCCTTTTGTTTGTTTCCAGATTCAATAGATGAACATGAGGAATCTGGATCACTAACAAGAGGAGTAAACACCACATGATCCTTGATGGGGTTATTATTTACTGGTCTACTCTTAGTGTTCATCAAGGTCTCAGTGGTGGTGGAACCACTTTGTAACCCAAACCCTCCCCGTTGTTTCTTTCTCTCACTAAGTGTTGGACTATGTGTGATGAACTTGTCCAACTGTGCAGTTTCTGTTTTAATGAGTTTACTTCTACTTCTAGAACTGCCTTTTGCTTCTTAGTGTCTTCTAGGGAGTTTAGATAGTACCTAATGTCATTATCTTGGTTAAATGCAACTACTTCGGTTTCCCTAAGCTGTTTAGTCAAAAGGTCTATCTTTTCTTTGTAACTATGCTCATTTTGTTTTAATACTCTATTAGCCTCAGTGCACAGTTGCAAATCTTTTACTAAGTTATCATTATGTTCTAATAACCTAGCAAATTTCTCATCTATGCTATTTCTAAACGTATTACAACCAGAACAAGCATGATTATCAAACATTTGGTCAGTGGTACTTACCTGAGTTGGTTCAGAAGAGTTAGCCATCAACGCAGCATCAGATGTCTCTGGTTCTGGTGATTCTGTCTTTTTTGTCTTTGCTGTGGTAGTCTCCTCTTTAGGCTTGTAGCTGACCTCAGTTGCAGTTGTCTCTTCAATATTTGACATCGCTATCTCAACTGCTAGACCTCCTTCACTCGCGGAATCATCGTCAATGTCTTCTGCACTTGCAATGTTTGATTCCCCTGGAGAGACAAACTTAAAGCTCCAGTCCTGTCCTTCATCATCATGAGCAGTCAAGGCTTTTGGATCCTTGCTTGATGAAGTAGAACTAGTAGCTTGCTTGCCTTGACGAGTGAAGGACGAGAATGGGTTCCCGTTACCCGTCTTCTTTGGCTTAACACATTCTCTCTTGAAGTGCCCCTTCTCTCACAGTTAAAGCAGGTAACTTTGCTCTTGTCAAAGCCAAATGTGGTATCCTTAGTAGCTACCAAGTTCTGTCCGGTCTTTTTCACAAACTTCTTCGCCCTCCGGACAACACTAGCTAAGGCCCACATTATGTCCATTCTCTCAAGCTCCATTTCGTCCACCTGCTCATAGTCCTCGTCTGCCAGATGGCAGTTTCCAATCTTCCCAGCAACAAGTCCATCATAAGAATGATCCACTGCAGCCAAAAGATCCATGTGTTCTCGAGCTACTTCTACAGTCACATTACCGAGGTTCTCGGTCTTCAGTCTAGTAGCATTTGTTTCAGATCCAATATGATGGGTACAAGACGACCCCGACGTGTCTGATCCTGAAGGAGAAGCATGTGAAGGACCCGATGAGCTAGACACAAATGCAGTCTAGAGAGGTGCTCCAGATGTCTTAGCTTGAGGTGTGGCATTGTACAAAGCTGGATTCTGAGTATACGAAGACTTCTGAGCTCTGTACTTCATCCTAAGAGCTTCTTCTCACAGCTTTAGAATGAAGTCATTTATATCCAGCTTTGTGAGCATTCCATTCTGTCTCAGGTTAGACACGCATGAAGCCCACTTTTCCGGCAATCCGTCTGCAAAGTTAGTAACTTTCTCTTCCATGGTAGTAGCCACCCCATGTGTATGTAGTTCACTCATCAGATGGTAGAATCTATCTATAACATCGTCCAAACTCTCATTTCCCATCGATGAGAAGTTATCGAATTCCTTCTTTAACTCCTTAGCCTTGATTGCCTTCAATGAAGCATTCCCGTCGTACCTCTTTTCCAGCTCATCCCATAGTTTCTTGGACTACTTATTCTCTGAGTACTGGTGGAAAATGTCTTTAGGGATAGACTGTGTAATCAATGCATAAACCCTCTTCTCTGCATTATATTTAACTTCCTACGCGTCTGTCGTCCCTCCTAAGGTTAGCTTTACTCCATCGGCTACCACCGGTGTACTATACCCAATCTCGATAGCTTCCCACAGATTCGGATCCACTCCATTGAGGTAGATCTCAAAACGTTGTTTCCAGTGGGGAAACTCATCTAACGTTAAGAGCTTTGGTGGTTTATTATGATTACCCACCTCACTCTCAAGTAACAGTAGGTTCTGGATCCTAGAGTCCTTCCCAGCAGTAAATGCTAACATTTGATCTTCCATGGCGAATAACTTTAAGTCTACTAAAACAAACTGTCAACTGGTGTGACTGAAGGATGCGATTGGGCTATCCGTGCGAATGAACTATGCGAATGGTTCAATCGTGCGGCCGAACTAAGCGATTGGTTCAGTCGTGCGAATGAAGTTGATGCGTATGAACACTGCGAACGAATGGTTCAATCGTACGAATGGAGATGCGACTAGGTCCAATCGTGCGTCTGAGCAATGCGAATGAAGTCCAGTCGTGCGAATGGCTCACTCGTGCGACTGAAGCTGCTGTTTTGCGAAAATTTCTAGGTTAAACGTGTTTTAGCCGTAAAAATTCGAAATTTCGCAAAGTCTAATCGCCTAAGTTTGTAGAAACCAAACTTTGATGAGCAGGGAATGTCCAAGATCACTTTTGACACAAAAGATTGCGTTTTTAGTGCAAAAACACAAACTTTTTATCAATCTTGATTGAATCACACGTAATCAAGAGCCAAGGCTCTGATACCACTTGTTAGGACCTGGTATTTGAACGAAATACCTAGTGATTAGCGTGTAAACCAGATCAAATAGTGCGGAATCCTATTTGATTGGCGATCCAATCAGTGAGAACACACGAAGAATCAATAAAGAATTGAAACTAACGTTAGAAATCGATTGGGAATCGATCTAATGTGTTCTATGAACTTGGAGAACGAATTGGGAGGCTTCGGGACGGCTAGGGTACCTCTGGAGTCGTAATAGAATGAAAAGCTCTCATTTTTCCACGAATTGGATTGTATTTATAGGTTAGTATTGTTCATTCGTGCGACTGAACCATTAGTATGGTTCAGTCGTGCGATTGAACCATGCGGTTGATCAATCCGCGCGACTGAGTGTTCAGTCGTGCGACTGAGCCAATCTTATGTTACAATCATACGACTGATCCAGTCTCCTGGTTCAGTCGTGCGACTGAGTCAATCGTATGAAGTTATTCATGCGTGTGGTTCATTCGCATGGGCCATTCGCAGGAGAACTTCATTATGTTAAGTTTGAATGTATTAATTAATAAACATTATGTGTAACCATTCAAACAATCACTAACCTAATTAACCAATTCAATATCGACTCATTTATGAAATATTAGACATTACAAATCACAAACAATCAATATCATTTCATTAATCATATCAAATTACATTCGAATCAGATAAACAAGATCTATTACATTTCATATCATGATCTAGGGACATACATGTATCAACAGTATGCGATAGTTGTTGAAGCTGAACACTTATGTGCCAAACATTCACTTAATTCGGACCAAAAAGTCGTGTTTGATGAGATAATGACGCACGTGGATAATGATTTACCAGGTGTGTTCTTTATAGATGGTCCAGGTGGAATGGGAAAAACTTTTTTGTACAAAGATTTGCTTGCTAAAGTTTGTTCACGTGGTCTTATTGCTCTCGCAACAGCTTTATCGGGTGCTGCAACCAATAATATGCCAAGAGGGAGAACGGCTCACTCGAGATTCAAGATTCCCATAAATCATAATAATAATTCAATGTGCAACATCAAAAAACAAAGTGGGGCTGCTAAACTACTTAGGTCATCTAGCCTACGACAAGCGATCGAGGCTGTTGATCGGACATTACAAGACATCGTAGGCGTTAGTCTCCCATTTGGTGGAAAGATAATGGTTATGGAAGGTGATTTCAGATAGGTGTTTCCGGTTATTAAATGTGGCACTCGAGCACAGATTGTAGACTCTAGCCTATGAATGTCGCCTTTTTGGTCTTTGACTAAAAAGATGCGGTTGACCATAAATATGAGAGCGCTTAATGACCCGTGGTTTTCTGATTTTCTTTTAAGAGTCGGTGATGGAACCAAAGAATCAATTGAAGGAACATTTATTCTCATACCTGATGACATGACAATTCCATGCACCATTCGAGAAAACTCTATAAAATAATTGATTAATTCCATCTGTCCATCAATTTCAAACAATTTGTATTCTTCGAATTATATAATGTCCTGAGCAATATTATCAACTCGAAATGAGAGTGTTGATGAGATTAATGATCAAATGATCGACATTTTTCAAGGGGAGGAAAAAATTTACTACAGTTTCGATGAAGCAGAAGACGATCATAACAACTTCTATCCAATCGAGTTCTTAAACTCACTAACTGTGAGTGGTTTGCCGCCTCATAAGCTTCGACTAAAAATTGGATGTCCCATAATATTGTTGCGGAATATCGATCCATCACATGGTCTATATAATGGCATAAGATTGATATGTAAAGGATTCCAACACAATGTTACTAATGTAGAAATAGTTGTGGGCCAACATATTGGGAAAAGGGTATTTTTGCCAAGAATCCCTCTATCTCTTTCTGAAGACGACATGTTCCCGTTCAAACTAAAAAGAAAACAATTTTCCATTCGACTTAGCTTTTCAATGACAATTAATAAAGCTCAAGGTCAAACAATTCCGCATGTTGGCGTTTATCTACCGGAATCTGTGTTTTCACATGGACAACTTTATGTGGCATTGTCAAGAGGGATATCACATGAAAATACAAAGGTGTTAGTGCATCCTTCAAAAATTTTTAGACAAGACGGAGTATACACCTCAAATGTTGTCTATCGGGAAGTGTTACGTGATGTATGAGTTACATGTGTATATAAATGAAAGTAAGTTAATAGATTTGTGTGTCTTAAGTTTTTATATTCTGAATGGATGTTAATTACATATTAATCTATATTAATTGCTAACAAAATTTAAAAATATAAGTTAAGAGATGATTTCGCTTATCAAATATATACTTTATAACATACTGACTTGTTTATTTTTTCTTACATAAAGTAAAAATCTATTATATATGAACAAAAGAAGGAACTTCAAGATATGTCTGGTATCAATTTAACATATATATTATAGTTTAATCTATGTATCTTTCTGGTCTTAATAAAACACTACTAGCATGTTTTTTCAGTGCCTGCTTTAGTCAAAGAGGAGAAAATGCAAGAAAGTCCTAATCAGAAATAGTGGCAGTAAAAACAGAAGTGACACAAGAATCTTCCAATTTGGACACCGACGAAGAGTGGTGGTCGAAGCATGGTGGTGAGGTCATTGAAATTTGTAAGGCTTATGACAAAAAATTATCTCATCAACCCAAGTAGTTAACATGCGGATATTTATTTTTAACGTACTATGTTTATGACTTGTATTTTCTTATTCATGTGCTTAGGTATTTATTTTTAAAGTGCTATGTTTATGAAAAATATTTTTTTATTCGTGAGCTATTATTTAATTGAGTTTTGTGATGCTTATGACATAAATAGACTATACAATAGAAGTCACGCAAGTATTCAGAAAACAAATATCACATTGTGAAATATCGTCGATGTCGTCGCCGCATCGCGCGGGTTCCTTACTAGTATGTATGTATAATATATATATATAATATATATATATATATATATATATATATATATATATATATATATATATATATATATATATATATATATATATAATATATATATATATATATATATATTATATATATATATATATATACGTGTATGTATGTATGTATGTATGTATGTATGTATGTATGTATATAGGGGAGAGATCAAATGAGAACTAGTTTTTTGTGAGAACTCTAGAAATCAATCTCAACCACTAGTTCTCAATGGCAAAATTGTAATTAACATATTTAAAAAATTTATAAATCAAAAAATAACATAAAAATAAAAAATAAAAACATAAAAATGTTTCCCTACTTTCCCTCTTTCATAAAAAATTATAAAAAACAAAAAAAATCTTGTTTTTTTAACGAAATTTGTTTTACACATGTGTAATATCAGATTTACACATGTGTAATCCAGTACTATACATGTGTATAACTAGATTTACACATATGTAAATAACGGATTGATGATTTTTTAGAAAAGTATATCAATATGGTAGGCGTTGGAAAGATAAAAAATACTGAATTTTATGATGTATTTTTTTGAAAAAATGATGTCATGAAAAACAGTTATGAACATTTTAAAAAAAGAAAGAAAATGACATGTGATAAAAATGAGTGGCTGAGATTGGTTTCTAGAGTTCTTACAAAAAAATGTGGATATATATATATATATATATATATATATGGGAGGGATCAAATGAGAACTAGCTTTTTTTATGAGAACTCTAGGAACCAATCTCAACCACTAGTTCTCAATGACAAAATTGTAATTAACAAAAACATATTTAAAAAATTTATAAATCAAAAAATAACATAAAAATAAAAAAGAATAAAAACACAAACAATGTTCCCCCACTCTCCCTCTTTCATATAAAAAATTATAAAAAATAAAAAATCCCGTTTTTTAACGAAAATCGTTTTACACATGTGTAATATCGGATTTACACATGTGTAATCCAGTACTACACATGTTTATAATTAGATTTACACATATGTAATAACGGATTGACGATTTTTTTAGAAAAATATATCAATATGGTAGGCGTTGGAAAGATAAAAAAAATACTGAATTTTATGGTGAATATTTTTTGAAAAAATGATGTCGTGCAAAACCTAAATCATCAAAATCTAAGACGAATATCATGCTAAAAGTATCAATAGAGCAAATACCCATCACCTTCGACATAACGAAGCATCAAACATCAAAGCTTCGAATGAGGGAAACCTAGGTGCATCAGGTAACAATATTCATGTAGGTGCATCAGGTTAACCCATAAGAGGGTGGATCTTAAAACCCTAATGCCTCAATTGGCCAAAAAAAAGGGTATCTCGTAAAAACATATGAGGACAAGCTACAATGGTTATCAAACCATCACCACTAACACACTCACCTACATGAAAACGACCATCTGCTCTACCTCAATCACAAACGGGAGGCCAAGAAACGGTTGTCCCCAAGGGAGCGGCCTCAATGACGGTAGGAAACGGGCACCAACCATCACAACGCTCGTCCCTATCCCACAAAAAACCCACCAGATAGAGATATGCCAGAGGCCAAACGATCACCGCCAACATCACATCTATATGGCGAGCAACGAAAAGTCGACGACCCTGGTCGTGGTGGTGTCCTGTTGTTAACCCTCAGACTCCTTCAGGCGGAGCGCACAAACCCCCACCAAAGACCCACCTAATACAGATTTGTCAGATTGGAACGAACACCGCCACCGCCATATCTATGTAGCAGGAAATGAAAGGCCAACGACCCAAGCCGCCATGATGTCCCACCGTTGACCCTCAGAACCCTTAGTCGAAGAGCACAAACCCCACACACACCTCGTAAACCCCATCAAGAAAACCCTCCCCCGCATGTGGCTTAAGGAAGACAGACGACCGGTGATAACCAAGTGTGAGTAGCCACCACCTTCGCTCCATCGTCACCGGCACCATCACTCTTCAAAAGCTTCACAACATCCACATATATGATAGGTGGTGAGGACCAAAGTGCAAAAACACAACACACTTGTGGTTAGTTTCACAACATCCACATATATGATAGTTGGTGAGGACCAAAGTGCAAAATCACAATAGATATGTGACCAAACCACTAACAAAACAAAAATTACTATTGATGAACTTGGTTTATTCATATATCGGACAATGAGTTTGTAAGACAACCAATTTAATGACTAATTTGGTTATGAAAAGAATGACGATTTATATACTTGTAAAGATATAACATCATCTGTTTTTGGATTTTAATGAGTTTTAGTCATTATTTTAATTTTTTTTACTTAAATCAAGCTTAAAACTCTATTGGTTTGTTTTATGCTACTAAATATTGACATAATTATATTGTGCTATCTTTATTCTTTGTTGTGTGTTACTTTTATACCCTAAAAGCAAGAAGTTTGCGTTTGTGTTGTTTTTTAATTGTTCTTTTTACTAGGTTGCTTTAACCGTGTATGACATTTCAAACTTTTTTTAAAAGGTTAAGGCAACTTGTATAGATGTTACTTAATAAACATGGTGTGATCCACTTGCAAATGTTCGTTACTTTGTTGTGTAATGCTATTCTAATCGTCGATAACTAGATGTATAAGAAAAAGAAATACAAAATGATCAATACAATACAATACAATACAATGAAACAACTTGAAATTTGAACATGACATTCTCAGGTGGTTTAATGTTGATTTCTCATATTTAAATAGATGGTTTAATTAAAAGGGAAATATTCAAATAAAAAGGGCTTTAAAACTAAAAATGTAAAAAATAATCTCAATCATCTATCTTTTTATTTTATGGTTGATATCAATTTGTAGAAAAATTTTTGTTAAAATGGTATTTTAAAACAATCACTTTTGTTGATTCTTTAGGTTCTTCATTTATTTAAACGTTTGTAACTTTTATGCATAACATTATTTTTTTAATAAAAATTACACCATAAAAACAATCGATTTCATCTTAAAACGAGCATAGTATTGTTATATAAAAAGATAATATTTTTTACGATTTTAAGCTTATATCTCGTCATTGTGTCTTTTAGTACAGTTCAGTGTGTCATTTGTTAGTTACTGTGCTTATTTAAATACTATTGTGTTTTTTTACAATGATAAATTTACAAAAATATAATAATGAAATAACATTATTGTGTATCTCTATTATGTAAACCACAATAATAAATTAATAATTAATTAATTTAATACATTAAAAACAATGACAAAATAACACAATGTCATATTGTGTTTTTTTATTGTTATTGTGTTATCTTAAACGCTATGAGTTATGAAAAATACACTGATGAAATAACATCATTGTGTACTTTTAATTATAAAATACAATGATAGATAACAACTTTATATAATATATAAAAAACAATAACAAAAAGAACACATTGTGTTATTTTTAACAATATGAATTTTGATAAATACATTGGTGAAAATATCATTGTGCACTTTTAATTTTAATATACAATGACAGACAACAAATTTATATAATCTACAGAAACAATGATAAAAATAACACAAAACAATCTAAAATGTAAAACACAATAATAAACACATATAACAAATTATGTAAAATGTATGATACAATAGGCTGATATTTAACACAATCAACATATATGACACAATGAGTTAATGTATTTGACACAATCACCAAAAATACCCTCCTTATTAAAACAATAGAAGGACAAATGTCAAGCCAACAATTCATCTTAAGTTTTTTAGATTAAATAACATGTTTGCTATAACCTTACTCTTGTTAAAAAACAAACTTTGAAAACTTATACAAACAAAGAATAGTTTCTCTCAAATGACAAAAATCTCTTCATGTTTTGCTTATTGTCACCTATGTGGAAGAGATGTAAGAAGGTCCAGTGTCATCTTGTCTACCTTACGGCAAAGATAATATAAGGTGGATGGGATCAAATGATCCTATTTTTTATAATTTTTGTGTAATAATCATCCTTCTTACCTGCATAGGCCTCCATCCACACTAGGCTAGCACACTGGTGACATGAGATACCGATCTTCATCTAGATTAAATTTTCATGATCGACGCCCAACACCTGATGTATGTCCACTAACTGTCTAACCATATACAATTGACAACTTTAAAGATCATTTGATCATTTGAGGGTTTAGATTAAAAAATGCATCGATTATTTTGATACGTATGCTCTAATTGCTCGTCTTTCAACTATCAGATTGTTATTTGTCTTTACAAGCATATACAATGCACTGATTCACGAGATGGATGTTAAAACGATAACGATGATTAAGTAGAGAAAGTTCAAATGAAACAAAATTTATTGTGCTAGGATATTATAAACATAAAGTGTGTAAATCATTTAAGCTAGTGTATGAGTTGAAACAAGCCATAAACAATGGCATTATAAGTTTGATGAATTTGTCTTTATCTAGTGGTTTTAGTTGAACCAATTTGACAATTGTATATAGTACAAATTTAATAAGTTTTGGGTAGATGATTACCTTAAATGTTCATGACGTCATAATTTATGACGCCTGTTAACATCAAGTTAGAAACTAAATAATTGTTGTCTACTAATCTTTCTATGAAGGACATGAGGGTATCGGCCATATGATTCTTGGTTGAATTAGTTTAATTAATAATGTTTAAGTTAGAACATGAAGACCTAATTTATCTGCTATTACCTCTAGAGAATTTACAACATGCACCTCCAACTATCTACTTATTTATAAAAACCAATAAACACTAACTTCTTGACCTTTTGGTCTTCAATTTTCATATTTTCAACTCTATGTATTGTTCAAATGAGAATTCCATCGAGTCAAGATCAATTTTATGCTGGTCAATCACCGGATCATCATTCGTGGTCACACGTGTGGCACCGGGTTGTGAACCAACCCGACTCTCTGGCTCAATGACCGTGTTATGGAACTTGGATACCAGTTGAACCGGATGGTTGCTAGTGCTGCTACATGTTGAGTGACATGGCGTGCTAGGCCTAGAAGACCCTGGTGTCGTAAAGTTGGAGTTACGGTTGAGTTCCACTTGCTTTTTAGCGTTTTGGTGCCATTTACGTAGAGCCTTAACCACTTGATCATTGAACACGGTAGGCCTCATGGTTGAACCCATTTGAGTCACTAGAGCATAGAGAGGTAAAGTAACATAGCTGCATAGTATCAGTACAAACACCCTGCAGATTCAAGAAATCAAGACTTAGTTTTTAAATTGAATTCATCAAGAAAGTCGCGTGTCATATATATCACTATATATATACTCACCCCATTGAAATCTTGATCCCAAAGTCAGCTTTGTTCTTATGAAAGCATGATTTCGGCCCGAATTCATACTGAAAAACACCAAAAGTAGATTAGAAATGAGATCTTTAAGAGGTAAAACTGTAAAGGTTGATAAAGATTCATGGATTTACCCCCGACCATGCGAAGAAAGCCAACTGAAATGCATTCTACACAAGAACAAAGGACAAAATATTGTAAGACCCTAAAAAAGATCATAACTTGACAAAAAAAAGGATCAGAAAGACTAGAGTTGGTAATCTGAACCCGTTTGCTTGTTAATCATTAGTGGGTCGATTTGGGTTATGTTTTATTTCAAACGGGTCAAACTGCCTAACCCTACTCGCTCCATTTCAACCCGTATTTTCAAGAAATATGAACCTGAAAGAGGACAAAGTGAATGAGATAGAGCAGGAGCTGAGGGCGGTTGAACCAGAAAAGGTCGTCAGCGGGCTGAACCAACGGCGTACCCTTGACCACTGCACCTCTTTCTTGAATCCTCAAGCCCATTTTGGTTATGATCACTAGCAGTTTTGTCCCAACTAACAGGACAATCTGCACCAAGTTAAACCATGTGTAGGGTTAGTCATTTTGGATGATTCTTGAAGAACCTGAGTGTATATACGTAACTAAATGAAAGCAAATATATGCTTACAATCAAAGGGATGAAGGGTAACCAAAGATAAGATTTCCAACCTGTACACAACAGAAAGATTCAAGATTTAACTTATATTATGATGAAATTTGAAGAATTTAAAAAGGTTAATGATTTGTTTACTGTTGGTGCTGAAGAGTAGAAACAAGACTGCAAGAAGCCATATTGGTGGGCTGTGGGAAAGATTAACTCAACTTAATAACCATTTTAAAGAACAAATTATGTTTATATATAATATAAAAAGCTGATAACTCACCTGATACCGACGACAAGTTTGAAGTCGTCTTCAAGTGACCGATTTATATACTTATGGAAATCGAAGTTTGTTTGGCTATTTGTTGACAAATGCGCCTGAACAAAAGTTGAAATTATCCACTCATGGTCGGTACTAGAACCCTAAACCATAAACCCTAAACAATAAAAGATGCAATAATTTTAATTACCATGACAAATCCATGGCGAAGAGTCATATAATCAACCTTTGGAACTGACATTACAAATTGCCTCATAAATCCAACCTGCAAAAATCATGGAAAGATTAACCATGGTTAAGAAAGGAACTCAACAACTTAACAATTGTTTTGGTTATACAAACCATCCAAACAAGAACGGTTGAGCGGCTCCATAGATTCAAGTGCCTCTGACCGAACGTTGTGTCTCTCGCGAGCCTAAGCCTTTCTGGATCTTCAAGAATGAAAAGAGATTAAAATGAGTCGATTTAGGTTGTGTTATATCTCAAATGTTTTAGAATAGGCGGGACAAGTCAAATATCTCAAAGTATGTTTTTAATGCATACATCATCAAAAATTGTCTTCTTAATTAGATTATTGTTGTAATAACATTATTTCATTGTCACCTCTAGATCATACCATTTGCATATTGATACTCCATTGTCTGTGTTTCTATCTCCCAAGCTTTCCATTCTTTCATCTACACAAAACAAGAAGTTGATTAGAATAAATACGCGCCATTACAGCATAAAAAGAGCCCAAGAAAACATACCTTAGCTCTACCGAAAGCCAGTGTGATTATAGAACAAACCACATGAAACACAGCCAATGAAAAGATGAACATATGGAGCTCATGGACGGCGTCACTAGATAAAAACGGAACCTTTCCCTACAAAAACACCAATTTCTTCAAGAAAATCAAGATTTCTTGATCAAAACGGCGTCAAGATTTTCTTGATCACATGTATTCACCGGGCGATTTGACTTCACCCTTCGTTACTTTAATAATGTTGAAATTATACATTGAACTTGATTCTTGATCCAACATCGAAACATGAAACTTGGTTGAAATTAGTTATGAAACTTTGACCTGACCCGACCCAAAATTTCTAACAGTAAGTTGATAGAAATCCAAGCATCAAGAAAAGGGCAAAAAATTCTTATTCCGTCACTGTTTATTCACCTGGGCTTTGCATTTATCACCAGAAGTGGCAGCAGAAAGAACCCGTCTAGACGCTGTTGTCAAGTTAGACGCGACAAATGACACAAGTTTTCTATGAGTTTCTGCTTCATGTTCACCAGCATGATGAGCTTCCATTTCTTCAATGTCTTTAATACTGCATGGAAGCCAATTATCTGCAAGAGATTTTGGTATGCAGATATCAGTTATGGTTGCTTTTCCAACTGTCAGCAGCAGTGAGATGAACCCAAGTAGCATAAGCTCTGATTTGATCTTCTCAAGTGCTTCAAATAATGTCTTTTTATTGTTGCTTTTCAACCACTGTAAATGAAGAAAAATTAGGGTTTATTAGTTCTTTCCTTTTTTGGAAATACCAGAATCCTATAAATTGCAGCTTGTCAACCTCACTACTGAAAAACTGACATTACATTTTGAGAAATTTTTTTTTTATTTTTATTAATTTTTTTTATTTTGTTTATTTTTTTTGTAAAATTAGCAACCAAAACTAAAAAGACATTAGATTATATGATTGTTCCATTACGTTCACCAAACAAAAAAAAATTGTTGCAGGTATGAGAAAAACTTAAATTACAATTGTAAAACAGTATTAAAAAAGTAGATTAAAGTTAAAAATAAAAACTGGTTGTAGATAGTAAAAAAACAAGGAAAAATAAATTCAAGTGGAATTTCAGTTGCAAGAAAAAAATTTAAGTATAACTGAAAATTAAATATTCATTGTAAAACCATTGCAAACATAGAAAAATAAATAAACAAATAAAAGGTTAATTTTCTTTGTAATTAGAAAACAGTTAAAACCAATAACAACCGCGAAATTTGAGTTTAAAACATTGATCACTACAAGTCATTACAAATATCCGCGAAATTAGTAAAAGGGATTTTGCAACTGCCATTAGTTTCGGTCGTAAATAACCATACACTATCCATTTACAACTAAAATATTAATCACTAGCTTTAGTAAACCCGTGTATTATGCGGGTTGAATTAATAAAATATTGATATAATAAATTTATTAATTATAAAATGATATTTTAAGTTATGATATGACTGAAATTACGTATCAGAAATGACTATAAATAATAAAACAGTGATATCAACTTTTTTAAAAAATTTTAAAAATAAACATTTTATTCTAAAACAAACCTTATAAAAATGTTATTTTTATAGAATTTTCTTATTACAACTCTCAAATTTGATTATTTTTTGTTTTGAAAAAATTGATTTATTAAAAATATCAGTTTAATTAGAAATAACCTTAATAAATAAACTTCTTTCTTAATTTATTATATGTTAAAATGTATTAAATAATTTTATTAGTAATTAAGGTAATTATTAATAGGAGAGAGAGACGGAAAAAAATTAATGAGAATAATTGTAGTGCTGACACGTGACACTCACATTTACCATTTTATTAAAGTAGTAAGATAAGATAAGATAAGATAAATAAATACTCAGTTTTGTAGTAATACTGTCTGTATTACCTTTCCATTAAATAAATAATATGCTCTATGAGAATCGATATGGTCACGAGGACTAAACAGACAGAAGCCACAGCCCATGTCGGAGTCTTTTCCAACGAGTGAATCCCTTCTGCCATTGATATGTTTTCTTCAAGATTTTGTGACCTTCAAAGTGTGTGTATACACACGCATATATGTGTGTGTAGATGTGTGTTTTTATCCTACATATGATGATATGAAATGATTCACGATCCACACTTGATTCCTTACATTAACTTGTAGTAGTTTGATGCTTTCGATCAACAATATTTATTGTTTAACTTTTTTAATGATTCTTTTTATTATTGGTAATTGTACGTGATGTTAATTAATATTTACTATGAGAGTCAACTTATTTAACTCCTTTGATGGCTTTATTATTTTGTTTTTTAAAATAAGAGAATACGGTTAACTATGGTTTGTATTATATTGAGCAATAAATAATTCAATTTTAACATTTTCTAAACGAAAATAATAAAATGTAATGTTTATTAATATATTTTGAAATTCTGAATATGTTTATAACTACATATGTGTAACTCATTTGTAGATTATTACCTACACACATGGGTAAACGGTTAAAAAATTTAAAGCAAATGAAAAAATTAGTTCGATGGGCTTTTATGTGCATAAGTATATGGATTCGTATGTGAAAAATGAGAAAATTAAAAAAAAATGGTATTGTATACAAAATTAAACTTAGCTTTGTTACTTTCACGCATGATCATATTAATTTAGCGTTGTATAATGATCCTTATCCAAACAATAGATTTGTAGAAAAAGTTAATTTCAATATATAACTAAAAAATATAATAAAATAAACAGCTAGTTTTAATACAAATATGGAACAACCTGTTTTATAAAGTATTGTTAGAAATCTTTTACATGCATTAATTTAACAAGAGAAAGCCTAAAAAAATTTCCTTGTTCTAAGAAGGAATGAATGAGAACCAATCATAAATATGTCATTAAGCAATTGATGTTATTGTGTGTAACATCTTGAAAATTATCCACAAAATGTATATGCTATACTAGTGAACAAAAAGTGTCATCTACACTTCACCTTATTAAAATATTTTTTTTCACCCACAATCACTAAATACATGTTATAGTTATACGAGTTTAATATATTCTTTTTACTCACAATCACTAAATATATATTATAGTTATACGAGTTGTGGCTTTTAGTTTAAACATTTTTTAGTTGGATGCATCAACCATATTTATATAACCTTTTTTAAACATATTTATATATTTATAACTATCTTTTTTTTTCACAACTAAGTCGTAAATAATATTTAACCTTACACTTCTAGAGATTTAAACCACGTCAATTTTATCATACACAATCATTAATCTCACGTCACTGAAAGAACACATATATAATTTCAATTATAGTTATAACTAGTATTAATACCCTGCATTGCGGCGGGGACATAAAACCATGTTAAGTAGCACCAATGGCATACTACAGTCAGTGATCACCAATACCAAAAAACTCGTGTCGAAGAAGAAATAAAAGACAAAAAATAAACTGAATGAAAAGTAGACATAAAAATATTGAACCACCAAGACGAAACATAAAACATATAAAACAATAAGTAAGTTGACTTAGAATCAGCGCGCTGTGACAGGGATGTTAAACGGAAAAAAAAAGTAATTGTACAAATGTCGAAACACACATACACGTTGCGGCGTGTCAACTCATAATATTAAAAGTAAAACAAAAAATATTAAAAGTATAGATGAGTACAATCATCTAAACATATTGTACCACTAGTGATGCATCCAAAATTTGCAAATTAGTATTATATAAATTTAATACAGGAGTTTTAGATATCAATAAACAGAAACACATCAAGCCCAAAAATGGCTCATGGGCCTTGAAAAAAATAAATTTAGGCTTCATCCATATAAGTTATAACTATGTAAGATGATTCAACCAAAATACAAAAAATATCACACCATGAGCAATTGAGCATGGTGACACTTAAAAAACGTAACGTTATTGTGTTTTCATGCCATTGAACTCATGAGTGTGTATTGTGATTCCTTTTTGTATTTCCTATTGTCATAAACTTCCGTACAATAATCCGAACTCCAAACCACAGTTTGCTAAAAAAACGACATTTTGTTTCTCGGTAACATGATTCGTCAAAATTAAATTTGCTAAAAGAAAATGATGTTATGTTTTTTGGCGCGTGATTATTATTAGGGGGCAGACCCACATGGTAGACACTGATAAAAAAATTAAGTATTTATATAGTACTTGATACTTGTTTTTTATACGTTATTTACGTAACTTACAGTTTAGTTGATACTGATTTAATTAAGTGAGACAAATTAAAGAATCTTAGGTACACCACGATGATTTCATTCTCGAATATTGATACATAAAAGCAAAACCAAATGAGTTTAAATATTCATTTTTCTATGAAACTAAAGTCTAACTAACACATATAATATTCTAATGATAACATAAAAAATAATGTAATTGTTTGACCGAGAAGCATATATATGTTTAATAATATGCGTTTATGTGGTGTTATATAGAGTTGCATGATAGACATTAATAATAGATTAGACATTACATTTTATATGTGGCAAGTATGCATGTGAATGTATGCATATTTCAATATTTGTATGTATCATGCATGCATATATGCATATGTATGTATGGATGCATCATGTATGTATATGTATAGATACATGTTTGAATGATTAAGGAATGTATGTATGTATGTATGTATGTATATGTTTTTACATATGCATATCTCCCATTAAAATATGTAATTTTCCTCTACCAAGTGAATTTTGTGTAGTCAATGATATGATGAATCCCACATAGGAAAACAAGCATGCATTGTTGCCTGATTAGGGATTCCACATTCAATGGTCATTGTTGTTCTAATCCATTGATCTTATTGCATATCTTATTGCAAGAAGTGGCCTTCAATGCTCTTAATATAATTGTGAAATATAAATATAAAAACAATACTTATTGCAAGAAAGTGTGCACCACAAGGGTAAATGAGCAAAAAGAGTGCGGATCATTACGATTAGATATAACAACCTGAAATAATGATTCTTAGCTCAACTTGTGAAGGTGAGGTATCCATAACATGTAAATAAGAGGAGATCATGGTTTCAAGTCTTACTTTAAACAAAATGCTCAGAATTAAGCTAGGAGCTTTTCTTAGCAATATGTTTACTTTTGAGGGGGTTGAGAGTGCGTATCTACTGGGAAATGGATAGGTCGGCCCAATTAAAATAACACTTATCTTTCGAAACATTATCGCACATTTTCTGTAAAAAAAATGAACACCTGTGTGGTTATAACTTATACGTTTCGCCTGTGTGGTTTAATGTTTTTACGTCTATTTTTCGTTCGGTTATTTTTTTTTCGTTTTATATTTTTTCGCATTATTTTTTATTTTTTTTATAATACGAGATTTTTTTATGTTGGTGACCACTGACGGTGATGCATCATTAGTGTTACTTGGCACGATTTTACACTTCTTGTTATAACGCCAGGGCTTAATACTATTTTTTATTATTTAATATAAGTAATAATAATTATTATTACACAAGATTAATTAAGACCACCACTTGTGGCTTTTGACACCACTTATTCTAAAATAACCATATTCTTACCACAAGATTTGTATTATGGCAATAAGCGAAAGTTACAAATCCGTTCAACTCTACCTATTAAAATGATACTAGAAGTGTGCCCACGTAAAACGGCGGGACAATATTTTACATCCGATACACGTTTTTAATTTTTGTTAATCTTATAGCAATATTAAAAATGTTTATTATATTTTACTAAACTAAAAATTAAACACCAAATAAATGAATTTTGCATGATGATTTGTACTTTTATGCATTAAGTTATTATATCTTACAAAATACGTACGGTTCAACAAAAAATTTACATCAAAACGTTTAAAATAATACACATTTACAATTGTAGTATAAAAAAGTTTTAAACATGATAGATTGATATAACATAAATCTTAAAATAAAATAAGTTTTTTTTTATTTATGGATAGATAATGTAAAATTTTATATAATTTATAGCAATTACAAGGTTATTATATAACTAATTGTAAAGAGTAATATGTAAATAATGTTAAAAATATTATTTTACCTTTAAAAATGATTGTACCTTATGCATTAAATGAGATAAGTGTTTTTAATTTAATGATATCTTAAAATACATTTCTATATGTTTTATATATAGTATAGATATATCCTTCTCATATGTTTAAAAATGATTGTACCTTATACATTACAATAGGTTTTAATTTGTTACAACTTGAAGTTTTTACACCAGATTTGAACTTGAGTTTTAGGACTTCGTTTTTATGAAGAATCTGTATATTCTTCATCACTTGGATAAAGAAATTCATACGAATGCTTCGTTATAATTAATATTTTTTAGTTTGAATCAATACGATAGCATTCATCATTCATAGATTGTTTAGGCGTTGCGATTCATCTTGGTGTTGATTCACTAGCAACTAATTTTAATTAACCTAGCTACTTGTAATACGTTTGAATTCAATCCTTATGTATATTTTATAAATTGTATTAATAAATTAATGACAAAAAAATCACATTTTCAACTTAGTTATTAGTTTTGCGACTTTTATGACTAATTTCAAAACAACAAATATTTTTTTAAAGGTTCGTGGGCGGCTGTCTTCTTGTCTTTCTAATCATTACAAGAACCTCCCTAATCAACTACTATTTTTTTTTCAATTTCCGTATAATTATCCACTTCAATTATTATAAACTTTTATATACTCGTTTTAATCTATTATTTTAGAGAGAAAAAAGTATGCACGCAATTAGGTTATATGCAAATAAAAAAATAAGTGGTGTTTTTTTATTTATATTCAAAAGATGTAACATTATTCGCTAGTTGAATGTATGATCACGAGACCACAATAAAAAAGGTTTAAATATGTGTGCTTATAATTCGTACTTAATAGTTTGAACCTAATCTTCTTCGACTCATTCTATTATAGTGTTATTATAAATATATTTGTCTATGGTAGTAGTTTACTAGTTGTTTTTTATTATATAGGTTCTTTCACATTTTAGATTCATCATGTGGGTAGTTATTATAACTATATAACATATTTATTATATCATTCACTAAGAAAAATCACTAAAAACTATAAATTTAGATATATTCGAATACGCGAAAGTTAGAAACCGAAGTTGAGAGTCCGATAGCAGATTTCATAATATTCATAAATTTATAATGGAAGATTGATAATATTTTGAATTCTGAAATCGATAACTGAAATGTAGATATATACAAGTGGTATAATAGAAATACAGGTGTTTAAAATCGGTTGGAGAAGGTTAATTAAGATCAATTAGAATTTAACTTTTTTAACGGCAAATGTACGACCATGTTTCGAAAGATAGATGTTATTTTAATCGGGTCCACCTATCTGTTTTCCAGCCAGCACCGCACCCCCAACCCACTCAGGAATAAATCCATTATTAAGAAAACACTCTGTTTCAACTCAAAGCATTTTTTATAATTAGAACCTTAATAGTAATGGAAGCTTGGATTAATTAGAAAGCAACGATGGTATTTTGGATTATTTGAAATCATTAATCATTAACACATTACCAAATCCCAACAAACACGAAAGCATATCATATTTTCTATCTCACACTTAAACAAAGCTAATAATGGGTTAGGTTTTCCAACTTTTCTACAAATGTTAAGTCTCACTGAATCGTATAACGAGCTAAAACACTCATTTGACATGCATATTAGTCCAAAGGTTTTATGAAAGACATCTCGTGACAATTCAAACATTGATCGTTAAGACATTGAAATAAAATGTTTCTTTACTAGACACAAGTTTTTTTTTTTGTTTTATTAAATGTTATCTTAAATATTCAATTATCAGTCTTATGTTTTAGTATACTGACTACTTTTTGAAAACTATTATTTATATAGAAGTACATATCAAGCTTTTTTTAAAACACAAACTTTTGTAACTATGTAATTAAAACCTTTGGCTTAGTAGACAATCAATTTCATACAACTTATTCCTTTCACATGATAAGCCAAACAAATTTCAACTATACATAACCCATAACATAGTTTAATGGTATTTTAACAATATTCCCCATTAAAAATAGTTTGGAAAGAGTGGACTAATGAGCACAAAGTCAAAGAAATAGGCCAAGTGGACAAGCTTTGCATGCTTGTAATTTTCATTTGCAATTGCAAAGACTCATCTATATAAAGAGGGTTAGATGAAGGTCATTCTTGCTCAAAAGTACAAGCTATAAAGCATAGAGATCATGGCAACCAACAAGCTACTTTGCAATTTAAGCTTCATCTTCCTCTTGTTCTTCCAATTTCATTTTGGTATCTTACATATACACTTTTACTTTGTTGTATTATTTACTTTTTTCCGGATCAACTATATAACTGGTCTGAATGAATACTTTTAAACCAACATGTTATGAGTCGGATTGATTGAACCGACAAATCAAACCATTGGTTAGACAAGATTTTCCAAAGAGTTACCTTTTTGTATCCAAAATCTTTTCTTTTAATACATATTTCGTTATAGTTAAATATATATTTATTTTTAATTATTTATGACGTCAACCAGGTTTGGAGCTGGTCGGAATGCAAATATACTATTACACACCTTAAGACATACAACACACCTTAAACATACAATGTATACTATATATATCAATAACTCTTATATACTGTGTTTGAAGGTAGGGGCGAAATACGGTTAAATTACTATTTAGAAAGTTGTCCAAATGCGGAAGAAATTGTGAAAGAACAAGTTATAAGTTTGTATAATAAGCATGGAAACACTGCAGTTTCTTGGATAAGGACTCTCTTCCATGATTGCATGGTTAAGGTACTAGTTATTTATGTTTCTTACATGGTAAAGATTCAAGCTTTTCAAGATAAAACAATTGTCATTACTAGAATACATATCGAGAACAATATCACTACATGTTTTTAGATGCTTCAATTTCATAAAATCAGACATAAGAATTTACGTGTCAATTCGAATAAGGAATTAATTAATATGTTTTGTTTTTATATTTTGAGGAAAAAATATGATCAAAAAGAAAAGATATCAATTTTAATCCAATTTATTTTCTTGTTTTGCTTAATTAAAATGTCAATTTTAACAGTCATGTGACGCATCATTACTACTTGAGAGCATAAATGGGATTCAGTCAGAAAAGATATCAAACAGAAACATGGGGATGAGAAACTTCAAGTACATAAACACAATCAAAGATGCACTTGAGAGTGCATGCCCTATGACTGTTTCTTGTGCTGACATTGTTGCTCTTTCTGCTAGAGATGGTGTAGTTATGGTACGTACGTTTTTATGCACTTTCTTTGTGCTTATATACATGCACACAAACGCGAACACGAGTGGTTCGATGTGATCGCTTGATTATTCACGCGTGTTATGCAGTTGGGAGGACCGCGTGTTGAGATGAAAACGGGGCGAAAAGATAGCAAGGAAAGCCATCTTGCAGAGATCGATGCCTCGCTCCCGAATCATAACGATTCCATGATGTATGTCCTTTCGCGGTTTCAAGGAGTGGGAATTGATATCGAAGGAACGGTGGCTCTCTTAGGTAATACTGGTCATACTTTTACGATTATTTTTATTTTAAGGGTTTTGGATTCATACACCACTGATCAGACATTTTAACAATAATACTGACACATTTTAAACTCTAGTTTATAAATTGTAAACTATTTTATAGATTTGAATTTCTTTAAATATATATATAGCTATTCTTCATCCAACTTGTTTTGTTACAGGAGCTCACTCGGTAGGTCGAGTCCATTGTGTCAACATCGTTGATCGGCTCTATCCAACGGTTGACCCGACTTTGGATCCTAACTACGCCGAGTATCTTAAGGGTCGTTGTCCTCATCCTGATCCAAACCCAACTGCGGTCGAGTATGCAAGGAACGACAGAGACACGCCAATGATCTTAGACAATAAGTACTACAAGAACATTATGGCGAACAAGGGACTACTTTCGGTTGATCAACAACTTGTATCAAACCCGATTACATCTCCATACGTTGAGAAAATGGCAGCTGATAACGATTATTTTTACGAACAGTTTTCTAAGGCTCTTCTCACCTTGTCAGAGAACAACCCGTTAAGTGAGGACGAAGGTGAGGTTCGAACAGATTGTCGTTTTGTAAACAAGGAGTAAAATCACACAAAGTGTGCACTTTCTGAAGTTGTGTCATTGTTGTCTTTATGTCACATATATAAGGTACGTGTTGGTCACCAACCAAAATGAATAAACTTTGTAAAGTTGTGAATTATTTTCTGGTTTAACAACCTTTTCTTAAAATATGTTTAACTAAGATAATGTGTTTCTTTAACCAACACGAATCTTAATTTTTTTCCTTCAAATATTTAATTAAACGCGCCATGAAAAGAAAACATGCCATAATTTTCAATTATTAATCAATTAACTAATTATATTTGCTAATTATATATATATATATATACTAATTACCAACTTTATTATGCATTATGGGTTCTACAACATGCTTTAAAGGTTGTACCAAAGATTTGTCTTATTCTTTTTAATCGTTAACTTTTTCATTTTAACTCAATACTTTTACATATTTTACAATTTCGACCAAATATTTATTTACTTTTAACTTTGGTCTCTATAATTTAAATTTTAAAAAAATGTTTTACGTTTTGGTCTACATTTTGCGAGTTAACACGTCGCTTTGTACGTGTGTAGTTCAATATTTTTACGCTTATTTTTCCCCGTTTAACAGTCCCGTCGTAACGCGTTGGTCCAAGATCGACTTAGTTATTGTTTTATATGTTTTACGTTTCGCCTAATGGTGGTGTGTCATTGTTTCTACGTTTCGGTTGGTGGTCGTTAACAGTTGTGTGTCTTTGGTGCTACTTGGTATGGTTTTACGTCCCCCGCGGGAACACAGGGACTTAATACTAGTATATGATAAACACTAATTTTTAATAAAATTCTAAGATCCGTGTTATATTGTTTGGCTTTTTTCTCAAATCGATTACTTTAATTCAGTCCAAGGCTATAAGAGTTTGTCTCATGTTTATTTTTATGGTAGCGTTATAATAAAAAAATATTTTAATTTAAAAAGTTTAAAAAAATTTTAGGTTTGACATGTATACTTCTATTATTTTAAATGAGAGAATATTTGATAATTGTGTTAAATACGTTAGTCATTAAGTCAACTACCCGTTCATTGTGTCAAATATATTTTTATAATTTGTTATATGTATTTGTTATTGTGTTTTATGATTTAAATCATTTCTTGTTATTTATGGTATTGTTTTTATTTATATAAACTTGTTGTTATCTTATCATTATGTTTTACAATTAAAAGTACATAATAATACTATTTCACCAATATGTTTTTCAAAACTTATAGTGTTCATAAAAATACAATGACGATAAAAAACACAGTGAAACATTTTATTATTATGTTTTATGTTTTATATCATGTTATATAACATTGTTATTGTTTTAACATATTGGATTAACTAGTTGTAAATTTGTCATTGCGTTTTATATAATAGAAACATACAACAATGTAAAATTTTATTATTATATCAATTATTTTTATTTCATTGAACTACTTCAAAATGGTGGTGTCAACTATGTCAAGTGCTCAAACAATTTCAAGCATGCAAGTTACATCTACTTTTTAAAGGAAAACATATGCCAGAAGTTTCAAATGTTGATGTATGTTGTATAACTTACGTAGCACAAGTGAGGATAAGGTTGAAGAATGCAAATAAGCAATTATATTGTAGAAATTCAATTATCAATAAAAATGTATAAACAGTCATGTGATGGCACTGGTTATGTTAATGATGCATCCACATCATGAAACAAGAAGATATTCAAACGATATCGACACGAGTGCATAAAGAATTTCGACACGACATGCATAAAGAATTTCAACACTAACTATGAAGAAAAAAAAATATTAGACCAAATGAAACCGGATCTTTTGGAGTCTTAAAATTTAAGACTGCACCCAGGCGTGTTGCGCGAGGAGATCTCGACCACAAATGTAATTTATAAAACATTTAGTATATACATTTCCAGTGTTTAGGAACAGAAAATATATTATACAAACAAAAAATAATACTCTCCAATATATCTTAGAGTTAATATAAGGTTCAAAGGTTGCTTATGGATCATATTAACATCGCTACGATGTTGGTACAAACCCAAAGTTATAAAAGAAATATACTTTTCTTTGGCTATTTGAGGACTTGCGAAAAAAAAAGTAAAAAATCAGGAACTTTGTTTGGCTCACACTTCAAAAACATTAAATTGTATAACATCAATAAACAAACTCTAACTCATATTTCTTTTGACCCACTAACATTTACTCGAACTAAACTTACTGTATAACTAAAAACATATAATAAAATAAAACATTCTAGATATTGGAATTGACCCGCAAAATAAAACCCCGTCAAAATTAACCAACATACAAAACCCCTTAAATTTACCCTGCCAGAAGCTGATTCACTTTTGAGTTTCATATAGATGCATCGACTCATCATCATATCACCCTTTGTTTTTTCATCCAAATGCATAAAAATTAGTAATAGAAACAAAAATACTTACGTCTATAAGATAGGTTAACTCTTATGAATCATACACGCAAAAAGAAAAATAATGATATCAAGTTGCGTTGAGACGAACCAACATGAATGTATTAGTGATCTGGCCTCGTTGTTTTGGTGCTCCGATTGGTCATGATTGCAATAGTGATTACAAATGAAAACACATAACAAAACATCTATTGTACCAACAGTAATAATTACCTGCAACTACAAATATGTTTCATGTTTGCAATGCTCAAGGAACAAATCAGTGGTGTCCTTGAATGCCTTTGGATGAAGCAATAATCTAATGTTTTTGAGGTTGTTTATAAAAAATGGCCATCATCACCATTCATACCAAAAAAAGATCTTCTTTCTTAGGGTATATCTAGCCTCTTTGAATTGATGACCCACCTTTTCACCTGTGATCTAAGAGTTTAACAATCAAAGCACAACTTTAAAGATTGTTCCTAAATTGAAATTCCTAAATTGCCCTAAGTTACCGTTCATTCGATTTCTCTATTAATAATAGAGTAATTATCCAATTATACAATCAATATGATCATTGTAGTTCTCTTTGTTTTCGTACAACTGTAGGATGACGATGTGATTGAAGTACGTTGCATATATTACTATAAGTTACATATGTTATGTAATTACATAATACATTTAAAAAAAACTTCTTTTCGGTTTGTTTGCTTTAGACTTCATGAACTTAATATTTTTTTTTTGTGCTATATTACGTTACTTAAATTGAAGAGTCCGTTTCATATTATTAAATTAAATACCCGACCAATGAATGTGTATAAAACTAACTACCTGACGAGAGAAAAACTAAAAGGAACGTAAACATAACTAGGTATGGGTGTCATTTAGAAACACAAAAACCCCAAGGGCGAAAACACAAAATATTCTCAACTCACAGAAACCATATATCGCACCTAGAAGTTTCCGTTACGCGATTTCGAAGACCAATTTCTACCATCTCGCAGTTTCTCTCGCGAATCCGCTCATGGATCACGAATCAGATCCATCGTTCGATCAATCGGTTAGTTTTCCACACAGATCTCGTGATTCCTCCATGTATTTCATCAATCCGAGATGATTTCTTACATATTTTCCTAAGATCTGTGTATGAACACACTTGATCTCTAGGTTTCTCGTGCTCTAATCAATGGTTGTTAGTCTGTTTCGATCTGTTTTCATGTTCGTGTTGATCGTTGGTTAGTTTTGTTCGGATTGAGTAGGTTTGATTTTCAGAAGCTAATTGATTGTGATTAAAGCCGATTTACATGTGGAAGTGTGATTTACTGATTTAGGATGTGAAACATGTTCAGATCGTGAATTTGAACTGGAATGGTTTAAAAATTAGTGAATTTTGGTGTTTTTAGTGCTTCGATGAACTTTTGATTAGCTTATATAATATATATGATTGCTAGCGATTGAAGATCGTTAACATGCACGATCCACATTATATCTGGAGTTTTATTTTTGGATTCTTAAACTGTTCATATTCAATTGAGCTCTTTATGGTGGATTACTATGTGTTAATCCTAAAAAGTTACTATGATTAGGTGAATTTAAGCTGATTTATATCTGGAAGTGTGATTTAGGCTGTGAAACATGTTCAGATCGTGAATTCAAACTGGGATAATCTGAAAAGAACTCATTTTTGGATTGTTTTTATGCTTCAAGGAACATTTGACTTTGTTATATATGATTGCAAGCAATTCATGTTTGTTACTACATGATCCACATTATAGCTAGAAACTTATAGTTGTGTTCTTATAATATTTCTGAATCGTTACACTGTTCATATTTGATTGAACTCTTTCTATGGTGGATGACTCCAGAATCAACTACAATGTGTTAATTCAATTAGTTGCTATAATCAGGTTGGTTTCGAACATAGATATAATGTTTGTGATGGTGCTTAGAGAGTTATTGTATAAGTTTCAAGTTGCTGTTCATATTCTAATTTGTGGTTCTTTCTTCTTTCTAACAAAAGCGTTCAACTAGTGATCAAGTTCCTGAAATTACCCCTTTTCTCTTGAATCTCCATTGTCTCTAGTGTGTTAATCGATGCTCTAGTTCACTTTTTAATGCATCATGTAAACTCATGTTTTATTGTTCTGACCGATATGCATAGCAATTTATGAACAAGAATGCTGAAGCCACCGGATTCAACCCAGGATTGATCGTTTTGCTGGTTGTGGGCGGGCTACTGATAACATCCTAGTTGGCAACTATGTACTCTACATGTATGCCCAGAAGACCCTGCCACCAAGAAAAAAGAAGCCCGTCTCCAAGAAGAAGTTGAAGAAGGAGAAACTGAAGCAGGGCGTTGCAGTACCCGGAGAATAGACTTCAGACCTGAAGCAAAACCACGCATAAATCTGTCAGTGTTTCAGTACCTGCAATCTTGTTGTGAGATGCTTGCATTATTGTTAGTTTTGTTTATGTTTATTTAGTCATGAGTGGTTTAGTTTTGTTAGTTTACGCGGTACCCATCATTGTGTTCTAGTAGCCTAGCCCTAGCCACCGTAGGGCTCGTGAACCATGGTAATAATAACCTTAGTTTCCGTTGCATCCGCCACTTGTTCTTATGAAAATGAATGAGCGTCTTGATTTAAGATCCATTGACCATTGGTATGTGCGAAGGCCATTATTCGTTTCAAGGACGATAAGTGAATTTCCAGGAAAAAACTTGCAAGTAGGCAGGTAACTTTTTAACAATATTTTACCGAACTGGTTATAGGTTGTTGTGACGAGAACGTGATGTGCATTTTGGTTAGGAATGGTAATTCATGTCGGGCTGGTGTCACCATCTGAGCACATTCTGTTTGGTTAACCGTTTCAAAACACTACCTCGACAGACGACATGCTTATCCCATATAATCTCGTCATAACTCATGTCATCTAAACAGGCTGGCCAGGTGGTATATTTTTAACTAATTGATGGGTTGACCCGCTTATCCACAAGGACCACAACTTAAACCAAACACGAAATGTTCATAACATTTGTTAGACGGTTACACCCGCTTAGACCTAACAGTAATGAGTAATCTGTTTATTTTGTTGTTGGGAACATATCGTGTTGGAAACAAGTTTGTTCAAAAAACAGACAAAAAGTACATGACTAAATTTAGTTATGGCCCTAACAAAAGCATCATCATCTTTGTCATGACTACATATAGTTATGGCCCCTAATAAAAGCATCATCATCTTACATCTTAACAGAAGTTGCTAATCCTAATAACAATGGATCTTATAATAAAATAGAGTGTTACACAACATTTAAAGATGCGTACATGCAACTAGGCTTGAATTTGGAACGAACAACACGAGTTGAGGACAAATCCTAATACGGATATAGTTATTCATAAGTGTTCGATGATCAAAAGAAGAGTGACGAAGGATGAACCGGGGGGAGGTTTTTTTTAGAAATGTTACCTTCTTTTTGTTGTGCTCTTCGTCAGCAAATCAAGTGAGGGACATGATTAAAGTTAATTTCTAAAGTCGGGTTTTAGGAAGCTTGGAAGGCGATCAATAAGTTGAATGCTAATACCATTTGATTGGGTTGTTGAATTGCTAGGACAAAAGAAGAAGCGGGATGGGTGTGTTAGTAGGGGTGTTTACGGACCAGTTTAGCCAAAAGTGTTGGGCACATTGATGGTTTGGTGGTTTTGTATAAACGTGAACCAACCAGCCGAAGATTTGATGTTTCGGTTTTGATGGGTTAGATGGTTTAACAATTCTAATGGTTTAAAAGTTTTTAGTGTCTATAAAGTGAATATGATGTTAGAAATCTAACTTTCGTTTTTAAACTACCACTCATAAAATTTTTAGCATATAGACTTGGTCTCCATCTGTTTTTGTTAATATATACCTAACTGTAAAATTGATTATTCAACTCAAGTATTTTTTTTTGGGCAGGGATACCATAAGTCCATAACCAACAATAATTCTAAAATCTAATGATAAAAACAATTGATCTATTATTTTTAATTATAATCAACATAGTATACATGCAGAAAGTTTGCATTTAAAATTGCAAAATCCATGGAATCACGATTCTTGAATGCTACTGCATGTTTTAACAAAAATTAAACTGATCATTTGGTTTACACAACCATATTATACAAAAAAAAAGGACAAATAAAATTGTAAACGTCCGATCCGGTTTACCCGACCAGGTCTACAGTCCAAACTGCAAACCGGACAAATGTCTACCCTTTGAACGGTTTAATTTTATACGGTTTGGATGGTTTATGAACACCCCTAGGGCGTGGATTCGGGGCACGATGAGATACGTTGTGCATACGGAGTTCCCAAACATAGGGAACTCCTATAACACCCTTAAACCATCTACAATTTACAAATATTTTAAAGAAGCTGATGGAGAGTAGAAAGTATAGAAAACCATAATGAACAATAAAAGGCCCAAAAGTTTGGTGGGCGCAATAGAAACAAAGAAAGTTTAACATTCGTTGCAGCTGTAACTTGTAAGCTTAATAAGCATATGCATCCCAATAACAACATAAACTAAAAAAACAAATCCAGAGCCATCTCAGGCAAACCAAGGGCCACCATAGTCAATGGAATACCGACAAAGAAGCAACACATAAACAAAAGAAACCCTAAAAATAGAGAGGTGGGTAGATCTATAAACAATCACCAAAGACGGTCTCCAATCAAAAACATCAAAAGCACATGCGTTGTAGTAGAGACAGAAATGGTGGCCGTAGAAACACGGGCTAAGCATGCTCATTGCTATCTCCCCATTTTCGTCTCTTTCTTTTTAAATGGCGCACACATAGACATACAACACACACAAAGACGAACAACAAAGTGGTGTAATCGGCGGCGCACAGACAGACATCCCAGATCCGCAGTCGACGCACCAACTAAGACGGACAACGCCTTCTCAAAGCACCACCCTCTCTATTCTAGTTTTAATAATTACATCTAATATCTTTTTTTTTAAATATGTGCACACCTTTTGTCATTTACACTAACTTTCAATAAATATATAGTTAACTCAGTTATATATCTTTTACATGAGGTGTATTTTTATGATTTTCTTTCCATATCTAATATATTAACAAATAAAAAATAAATAAATTTATATAAAAATAAAATTAAAAGATATTAAAGGTGAAACCAATCATTTTTTATGTGTGTTCACTCGACTAATCATCAAAACTTTTAATGACAACAACCTCCAATAACATTTACTAAAGTAAAAAGTTTAAGTTACAAATCATATACAAGTTCAAAAAATCAACAATAAACACCAAAAAATACACGTAAATATTTTAGAAATTATTCACACAAACAAATAATAAAATATCAACAAGGAGCACAAACTTGAAGATTACCTGTGATTCTTTGAATTGCTTATATAATTGCAAAAACAAAAAAAAATTTAACTATGAGTCGCTCGTTAATCACAGAACAATATAAGTCAAAAATTCAAAGAGCAATGAAATACAAAAAGTGAATTAGGGATTTTAATCTTACAATCATTGTTTGTTCGAGTTCATGGGGTTTCAATAATGTGTGAGATATTGTAGGTGGTAAAGATGACCGGTATTGAGCTATCAAATAAAGGAAGATGGTGGATTTAATGGTATTGAATGCAAAACAAACGTGGGTTCACTGATTTACCCAATGGTCCGATATCTTTTAATTTTATTTTGAGTAAATTACAAATATTGTCTTTTAAGTATTACTCAAATTACGAATTTTATCCTTAAACTTTGATAATTACACTGGGTATCTTTTATTTGAAAAATCGTTACACTTTTCGTCATTTTCATTAACTAAAGTTAAATATTTATGTTAAGTTTATGGTAAATTATATTTTTGCCCTTCTTGTTTAAAGGACAAATATGTAACTTTACTAATCACATATTTTCTTTCTTTCTTTTACATATTTACTTTCTTTTCTTTTTTCTTTTTTTTTCTCACCACTTTTATTTTTCAACTTATCTAAAATATAATTAATAAATTTAATTTTAATTATAAAAAGATAATTTCATTTATTATTTTAATATATTACAATTTTGTTATTTGTTAAATTTGTTAAGTGCTTTTCTACTAAAACAAATAAAATTTAAAAAACACCTGATAGTTTTTAAAAATATAAAAATTACATAAACTAAAATATAATTTACATAAATTAATGAAATATAATGATTAAAACATAAACTAAAACATACATGGGTTTAAATAATATTGATAAATGTAAAAATTTAAAAACAGCTAATAGTTTTTCACTAATATATTATTTTGTTTCTTTATGTTTTTATTTACTTAAGTTTTCTTTCTTTCTCTCTTATAAACATTTTTGTTTTATAAACTTATCTTAGATATTATATTTGATTAAATTAATATTTTATTAAATTCAAATTTATTTATAGATTATTAAATTCTAATGTATTCATTTGTTTACTTTAGTTATTTCACATTAGATAAAATTAAACTAGTAACGGTTTGTTACACCTTCGCTTTTTAACCCTTTTGGTATAAAATTTCAATTATATCAAACAGATTTTTACGTATTATATTATAAACCTATCGAATATCGTATGAAATTGAGTCATGACTTTTCATTATTTTCTTAGTTATGATTATTATATGTTAGTTCTTATATATGATTAGGCTTTGCTTAATATATAAAGTTTTTTATTGTTCTTACTGTAAAGTTCGCTTCCGTTTTAACTTTTAGTGGTTTATGTTTGATTTATAATAATTAAAACCATTAGTAAAAAGCCCAAAATAGTAGTGTGTTTAATTAAATAACATTCGTGTTTTTGTTTAATTAAAACTTTAGAGTGGTTATTTGGAGTTATCACTATGATGAACTTTTAGATAGGTTGGTCACTATATTATAAAAAAAGGAAAAATGTTAAAAGTCAAACCGAAGTCACGACCCAACGTGTAGAACAACACACTTACCCATGTTGCCACCTCATTTTCTATTTTTCTAAAATTGATTGGGCCAATAATATATTAACACCTCATAATATATTTTTTTGATTTTTAAGTAGTATACTTAAGACTTGAATTTTTTCCCCAGGCTGTTTGCTTCTTTATATAAAATTTATACATTTTTTTTTATTTTTTATAAACATTTTTATATAAATCTTATTAAAAATGGATTTTTTAAATATATTTTTATTATATAATAAATATTAGCCATTTGATTAATGTTTTAAAATAGAATAGTAATTTATATATATTTTAATATAATAAAAGCTAATCCATAACTCATATTTGGATGATTAAAAATAACTAGTTAGTAATATTTAAGATAAGTATTTAGATAAAAAGTGGTTACAAATAAATAAATAATGAAAAGTAAAGTTAATAAAATAACACACAAAGAAAGAAAATAAAATATACATAAAAAGTACATATTTTATCCTTTTGAGAGTCGGGGGTAAAATGGGCATTTAAAAAAATATGACAAAAAAAAATAACTGATGTTAGTAAAAAGGACAAAAAGCGTTATAAATTTTATAATAAATGATACTCAGTATAATTATTAAAATTTAAGGACAAGATCTATAATTTTGAGCATACGTAAAAAACAAAATTTGTAATTTACTCTTTTATTTTTTATATAAAATAATTAATTTTTTATTTGTTTAATATATTAGATGTGGAAAGAAAATAACAAAAATATACATCATGTGAGAAATACATAAATAAATTAACTGTACATTTAACTGAATGTTAATCTAAAGGACAATAGGTGTGCCGATATTTTAAAAAAGAACATTAGATGCAATTACTAAAACTAAAAGAAATACCATATGATTTTATGTATTAATAAAGGACACAATTTGTATTTACTCTAAAAATTTATAATCAGAAGCTAAAAAAATTAGTGATGATCAAAACATAAAGATGAAAAAGTTTACTTTTCATATTATTTGTGAATTAATTATAAAGCAACAACAACGAATGATACATAAGACCTCATATAACATCATCTTTTCTCTCTTTAACTAGCAACACATACAGGTGTTATAGTTGCTATTTATTTAAAATTTGTTTTGTTACGTATCACAAGTCACAAACACACATATAAATATAAAATTAATGATTGATCATCGGTATCGGGTTGTGACAGACGATGAGAGTATGTGCATCCTGTGGTCCCTAATTACAACATTATTTTATGTAATATAAAAAGAATTGTCTATTAATTAATTAGATCACCAGAAATAAGCTCAAAGATTCTTGTACGTCTCTAGGTCTTAATTTCCCACTACTGTTTTTTTTCTATTTAATTTTGGTCAACTTTTTTTTAATCCCACTCGTGTCTGAATCTCTACTCAACTTTTCCTTTGTATCTTGTGTCCCACTTGAGAAAAAAAGTAATTAATGTTTAATCTAATAAATTGAATAATAAGTTACAGTTTTTACCCTGATATTTAATCTTTTATTCTTATAATAAAACCGTTTGTAATGTGAGTAAGTTATTCTCAAGAATTTCTTCTTATTATTATTTTTAACGGCCAATTAATTAAAACCCGACTACCCGGGTATTTTAATGGTGAAAAAACATCACATACGCCCGTAAACACAGATAGCACTGGGTAGCCCAAACCCACCAACCATCAATTTCAGAAAAAACCTACCCACCAACCATCAATTTCAGAAAAAACCTAACACTCGAATGACCACTTTGGTAAAACCCAACCCACCAATAGTATTTTGCTGCTGGTAAGACTCAAACTCACAACCTCCTATAAAAAAAGTCATGAGTCTACCATTCAATCATACGGTTGGTTGTTCAAGAATTTCTTATTGATTTTATTTTCCTATTATAAACTTTATATCCATGTTTAAAAAGGATTTGCATTTTGTAACAAGTTTTTTATTTCGCATCTGATTTTATTTAAGGTTTCTATTAAGTGTATACAATAAATAAAAATTATCTTGTTAGTTAAAAGAGTAATAAAATAAAACTATAAAAAGAAAATATATTAACCTCGGCCTATGTCTCCTCTTAGAGCATTCACAACCCAGTTACTATCTTTAAATAATCATTATTTTTTATCTCTCATTTTTAATTTTGTCATTACTTTTTCTTTCTCCTAAACTCATAGTCATTTAAAGTATATTAAAAACATTATAGGGTTTTGAATAGTGGTTCCAAAAATTACAGATTGAATAGTAAATTTCTCATATCATTCACTCACAATCATTTATAACAATATCATATAATATAAGGAATACACTCACATAAATTTAAAGAACAGGTTGTGTATGCTCTTATGGAATTGAAAATGACGACATGATCTCTTATTGAGTCACCGAGTACATCATCTCCGTTTGATCCTTCAGTGAAGCACCAAATCTAAGACCAGGATACTCAACCTTAGTATGTTATGACTTATGACGAAGCACAAAATTTGTTCCTTTAGAGGATCACTAAATCACGACATGGGTGAAACCGACAACGACCATTGAAGGACTTTACCTAGAAACCAACTCCGCCATTGTCCAGGCTCGAATGTCATATATTATCTTTTGTTCGCTATCATCTTTTTCCTCTAAAGTCATTGATTGCCTTAAATATTCGGGTGGTGTTACCCAACATTGTTCATACAAAAATACACAAATACTTGTGGGTAATTTGTATAAACACAAATGATAGAATGATTAAAGAGGAAGATTATCCTTACAAATAAATTTAAGTTATTATTTAATAGTTAAGAAATTAAAAATTTTCGCAGACCACGATCTTTGGGACAAGCGGGATACACTGACTGACCCTCTTGTGCTCGTGATGGTGGTAGCAGTGAAGTTAATTTAAGTTTTTTTATTGGTAGTGTTAATTTTTAATTCGATAGTGTAAACTTTTATATAATTATTGAGTTCGCCCCTTGTTAAAAAGGTTAATTTCTCCTCCACCTTCCGTACAAAAATGTTCTAACTTCGTCACTGTTGTCGTATGTTTAGGATGCTCTCGCAGGTACAGTGTTGGGTAGTTTTAAGTGAAAATAAGATGACGTGTTTTGATCGGTTAATGTTAATGGTTGCAATATTCTATAGATCTATTAACAAATTATATAAAAATAATTTAGAAAAATGTTATTAGAACAAAGTTCAAACTAAATCTAATCTCAAAAACAAAACAAAAATGACTGATTAATCACAGTTAATTAGGTAAAAACTAAGTAGTCAAACTTCTTTAAGAAGTTGATCCCATCTTCTTGCAGGTTCCGATTTACACCTGCTCAGAATCAATGGCGATGCTTTGACTAATTTTGACTCTTCACCTCCATTAATGCTTTCAGATTCAATCTTCAAATCTTTTAATCCCTCTGCAACTTCATCTTCCCGTGCTTTCACCATTGTTGATTTAACCTTCAAATTGTTCAATTCCTCTGCAACTTCATCATCCCCTGTTTTCACCATTGTTGATTCAACACTCAAATCCTTTAAAGAATTTGAAACTTCATCTCCCCCTGTTGTATCCACTGTTGATTCAACCTTCAAATCCTTTAATTTATCTGTAACTTCAACTTTCCCTGTTTTCCCCATTGTTAATTCAACCTTCAAGTTCTTTAACTCATCTGTAATCTCTTCTTCCCCTGTTTTCACCATCGTCGATTCAACACTCAAATTCTTTAATCCCTCTGCAACTTCATCTCCCCCTGCTTTCACCTTTGTTGATTCAACCTTCAAATCCTTTAATTCTTCTGCAACTTCACCTTCACCTGTTTTCACCATTGTCGATTCGTGAAAAATACTCCCTAATGAAGACGATCTGTACGGAGCAGATCTGCATCTCGTCAACAATAGCATATTCGTCGGCAATGATCGTTGCATCAACCCCTGATTAATATCATCTCCTTCATCTAATCTCACATCTTCATCTTCATCTGCTTGTTTATGTTCATCTTCTTGTTGTTCACCATTACCTCCGGCGTTGATCGGTGACGGAGTTTTCGCCGGAGAATCATGTCTTTCGCCGGAGTTTTCACAACACCCACATCGGAAAAACGACACCCATTTGCTCCAAACGGTGAGAAACGATTTGGATTTGAGTTTTCTGCAACACCGGCAGAGGCGGCGGCGGTGGCGGTGGCGTTGGCGGTGGTTGACGGTGGTGGCGACGGTGGTTTTCTTGTTTTTCAACCGTCTGACACGTACTTGACCGATGCACGTGACTTTAGGTGACGAAGGCTCTTGTGTGGTCTCGATTAGTGCGTTTTTCTTCTTAACAAACATAGGGCTGGCACGTGATCGTCTTCTACTTTTGTTACCCACGTTGCTCCTTAAAAACCTCATCAATGGCGGTGGGAATTTGTCTGTTCTTCCTGGGCTTGATATGGGTTTTGTTAGTTTGTTCATTTTGAACTTTAAAGATCATCTAAAGATCATTTAAAGATCCTAAAGATCACACCTTTTTGCTCATATAGTGACTGTAAGTGGTGGGTTGTAACAAGAAGTTGCAGAGAACACACAGAGTTAGTGTGTGTTTTGATGATGAAGAAGAAGATGATGAATTGATGATGATGATAGAGTGTGTGTTTTTGTTGATTTTGAAGTGAAGGTGTGGTTTGTTTGTTGGTTTCTCTCTCTAGCCTCGTTAATGGAGGTTTTAGAGAGAGAGAGAGAGAGAGAGAGAGTGGGTGGATGGTGGTTTGATGGTGGTTGATATAGGAGTGTTTGTTTGGTTTGGATATATATTATTGTTATATGTGACAAAGATCTACCTTAGTATATGCTAGTAGGTTGCTTTCACCATAAGCTTTTACTAAGCACATGTGGTATAATATCGGTGTATCACATAGGTAGTTTATTCACCGGGTCGGCTTAAAGTTTTTGAAGGTTTCAATCAAATAAAATATAAGTTTTTTTAAAAAAACGAAATCTAAACAAAATTGACTTATCAAAAACCAACATTTAAATTTCTTCAAACAAAAACAACAAATTAAAGAAAATTTGGGTATACTAACATTGAGTGATAGCTTATTTCTTTGAAAAAAACAGGAAAAAAAAAGAAGATGGTTAAGTTGCTATCAATCAGTTTAAGTGGAGAGATAGAAACCCAGATCGAGTCATTTGTTTTGTAAATTGTATGGTTGTGTCTATTCAATAACCGATCAAATCATTAGAATTTTTGTTGAGACTCAACAATAAAGTATTATATTCACTTCAATATTTCATTGTAATGTTTTGTTTTTTTACAAAAATGAGAGCTAAGCCCCATGTTTCACAAACTAAACCATAGAGTTGGCCCTGCTCACAAACGATGTCTCTTGGAATGTGAGAGGGGTGCGACACTTCTTGTGGTGAACATGGTCATGGTGTTGGACGCTTACTTAATTCAAGTCGTTTGAGTTAAAACATGTTTAAATCTTACTCTTATTTTAACAAAAATGATTACACTTCGTTAAAATAAGTGATACTCGGATTACCATGCTTATTCACTTCAGTTTCACAATAGATCACTTTTCCATCCTTTACTAATAATGTTTTATTCAAGGTTAGATATGGCCTTGAATAACTTTTCTAAAACTCTTTCTCTCTCTTTTTCTCATACAAAAACAAGATTTATTACATTGGTTACATGTAGGATCACTCCCCTAATCTCTCGCTTCACTTATTCACCCACCCACCCACTCCCTATCATCTATAATAGATAGTTATTAGCTTCACGAACGCCTACGTCAAGGCCATATCAAAGAGAGGAGAAAGGAGTTGTAGTTATGGCGAGGAAAAGAACTCTTTGAAGACCATGTGGAAAGGGAGAATGTTTGTTTGATGAGAGGAAGGAAGAGAAAGTCCAATTGAAACTTAAAATGATTTAAGAATTAAAATTACCTAACCTAATTAAAACAATTCTCAAAGTTAATTGATAGGTTAGGGCTAAAATAACAAATGATTTAAATTTAAAAAAGTGTAACAAAGAACTTTAACCATTAAATTTCTTAATCAATGGTTGACATTAGGAATGGTTCAAATACAAAGTATTTAAAAACTAAAAAGCGTAAGAAGGATTAAAAAGTTGACATGTGTCCTTTTGATCAAAATTAAGTCAGGGGCAAAATTAGTAATGTTCTCCATTCTAAAGTTACATATTTTTTTAAACATTTATAACTTTTATATACGACATTATTTTTTTTAAATATTACACCATTGTATAATATAACTTTTAATTTTTATAACCCGTATAGTGTTGATATAAAAAAGTAAGACAAATCATTTTTTTAAAAATCAGTGTGTAATTTTATCACATCATTGTATAATCTTCTGAATTGATAAGAATTACACAATTATCTTATGAGTAATACATAATGAACTTGAAACATAAAAAAGTTCACATTTTTCATTGTTATGTTATTCAAACACCATCATTTCTAAAAATAGAATGCATAACACAACGATCAACATTAGACACCATAGGTAACATAATGACCAGTACTAGAATCGATTATTAGCAACAAACACAATGAGCTACTTGATGATGATTAAAAAATAACCTAATCAGAGTTACACAATGAACTGAAAAAAACATAAAAAGTTTATATTTTCGGCATTGTATTATTTAAAAATCACCATTTTGAAAAATACAATGCATAACACAATAGTCAACATTAAACACAATGAGTAATACAATGACCAACACTAGACTCGAGGATAGCAATAGACACAATGAACTGCTCGATAATTATTACAAAATGACCTGATCATGATTACACAATGAACAAAACGAGTAAAAAAATTACATTTTCAGATTGTGTATTTGAAAATCACAAATTTTTAAAACATAATGAATAACACAATATTTAACATTAGACACAATGAGTAACGCAATGACCAACACCAGACTCGACGATTAACAATAGACACAATGAGCTGCTTAATGAAGATTATAAAATGACCTGATCAGTATTACAAAGTGAACGGGAAAAGATGTAAAAAATTACATTTTTAGCATTGTGTTATTTAAAAATTATTATTTAAAAAAACACAATTTATAACATAATAGTCAACATTAGACACAATGGGTAACACAATGACCAACACTAGACTGGACAATTAGTAATAAACACAATGAGCTGTTTGACGGGTATTACAAAATGACCAAATTGGGATTACATAATGATTTGGAAAAAGCATACAAAAATTTAAATTTTTAGCATTGTGTTATTTGAAAATCACCATTTTAAAAATGACAATTGTTAACAATAGACACAATGGGTAACACTATTACTAGCACTAAACTCGATGATTAACAATATACACAATGAGCTGCTTGATAAGGATTACATAATAAACTGAAAAACGTAATAAAATTACATTTTTAACATTTTATTATTTGTAAATCATTATTTTTAAACACGACACATAACAAAATGATCAACATTAGGCACAATAATCTGATAAATATTACACAATAACCTGATATTATACAATGAGCTGACGAATATTACACAATAAGTTGACGAATATTACATAATGACCTGAAATAGCCTGAAAAAAAAACTTTATTTTTTATGTAACAAAATTATAGGCGTTTAAAATATTAAAAACACTTGTTTTATGATGTAAATTTTTTTAAAAAAAATTGTATGTAAAATTTATGAGCGTTTAAAAAAATGTAGAACTTTCAAATGTAGTCAAGACCAAAATACCATTGGTCTATCATTTAAAGTTTTAATTATTTACATTATGCTATTAATTTTTCTTAGCCATTGGATCTAGAGGTGTACAAACCGGGTTTTTTCTAAAACCGGTTTGGGTTCCAAACCAGAACCGGTTTGGTCAACGGCGGTCAAAACTGGTTTGGGCTCAAACTGGTTCGGGTTCTAAACCGGTTTGGACTTAGAAAAACCCAAACCTATAAAACCGGTTTGGGCCGGTTTGAAAACCGGTTTGGGCCGGTTTGAAAACCGGTTTGGGCCGGTTTGAAAACCGGTTTGGGCCGGTTTGAAAACCGGTTTGGGCCCAAACCGGTTAGTTTTTTTTAAAATGTTATAAATTAAATAAATAATTAATTGTAAAAATTAAATCAACTTATAAGATGAATGTTACATATTAATTGTATAAATTAAATAAACCTATAAGATGCATGTACGTATTTTTATTTGTAAAAATTAAAACATATAAAATTAGGAACATTACATAATTGTTTTTAAAAACAAAGTACATAATTTCAAATTAAGTATATAATTTAAAATCAAAGTGAAATATATAATATATAAAACATAGAAACAATTAGACATAAAATTTTAAATAATTGTTTGAAAACCGGTTTGGGAACCGGTTTGAAAATCGGTTTGGGAACCGGTTTGTAATCGGTTTGAAAACCGGTTTGGCCCAAACCGGTTTGAAACGGTTCGAAAAAAAACCAAAACCGGTTTGGGCCCAAACCGTTTCAAACCGACCCAACCCGACGGTTTAGGTTCGGTTTGTAGGTTTCCTTTTTCAAACCGGTTTCTAACCCGGTTCGGTTCCAAACGGTTTTCAAACCGATTACAAACCAGTTCCCAAACGATTTTCAAACCGGTTTCAAACCGGTTCCCAAACCGGTTTTCAAACAATTATTTAAAATTTTATGTCTAATTGTTTCTATGTTTTATATATTATATATATTTCACTTTGATTTTAAATTATGTACTTTGTTTTTAAAAACAATTATGTAATGTTCCTAATTTTATATGTTTTAATTTTCACAATAAAAATACGTAAATGCATCTTATAGGTTTATTTAATTTATACAATTAATATGTAACATTCATCTTATAAGTTGATTTAATTTTTATAATTATTTATTTATTTAATTTATAACATTTTAAAAAAAACTAATCGGTTGGGCCCAAACCGGTTTTCAAACCGGCCCAACCGGTTTTATAGGTTTGGGTTTTTCTAAATCCAAACCGGTTTAGATCCCGAACCGGTTTGAGCCCAAACCGGTTTTGACCGCCGTTGACCAAACCGGTTCCGGTTTGAAACCCAAACCGGTTTTAAAAAAAACCCGATTTGTACACCTCTAGATGCAATCAGACAACTTTTTACTTGAAAAGGCACCAGATTTGGATGTCAAGAATATTTATTATTTTAATACTTTTTTCCATTCAAGTTTGTATCTACTAAAAATATAATACTGTCTAGTTTTATTCATTTAATTGTTTGATATTTTAGCTTCAGACTTAGGGGTTGTTTGATTTTAGCTTCAGACTTAGGGGTTGTTTGATTTTAGCTAAATCGACTAACTGATTGACTGACCGTCAGCATGTTTGATGTGGTTGTGTTGTATTCTGATTGGGTCCGTGAGTTCTGACCAGACGTAAATTAAAACATGTTGACCCGGAAAAAGGGAGTTGCCCCTCAGCCAAACTCCCCTATGCGACGACCCTCGTTCGGTCGTCTCCCCTTCGCCTGTCGCATCCCATCTCCTCGTTGATCCCCCACCTGTGCAACCCCTCCTCGGTCGATCCCCCTACCTGCGATCTCCCCTCAGTCTTCCCACCTGCACAACCCCCTCCTCGGTCAATCCCTTTATGTTGGAAATTGGTGGGTGGCGTACAACAACGATAACTTCTGCTGGTGATGGTTGTGGTGAGTTTGGTGATATTGGAGTTGTGAGTTTGAGGATTTTAAGAAAGTTCAAGAATAGAATTGAGGATTTGAAAATGCGATTTTAGGATTTTATCAATTAGTTCAGTCAGTCAGTACTATCAAACAACCAAGTTTTAGTTAGATGCAAACTCAATTAGAACTTATAACTGAATCAACTTCTAATTAAATTAGATATTATTAAGTCAACTATATCAAACATACCCTTAATTTTCTAGTTCTTAGAACAAAAATCTTCGCATGCATCTAATATATTACTAATGTTATACAACGATTAATTATCACAACTCGTTATAAATATAACAAGACTTGAACATTTAATATTAAGAAGGGTTTCACCACTCTTATTAATCAGTTTTGCTCTCGCACTCAACCCCCACCGACAATTCATAACTGTACATATGTATGCATGAGTCTGATTTATTTTATTTTTTCTATTATAATTATTTCTTTTAGTTTACTATACTTTATTGACAGATTATAATATGAAATAGTTATTTACATAAATAATTTTTAAGTTGAAATATTTTATGTACGTGTGCTAATATATCATACTATTTACAGTTATTTATTTAACAATAAGAAACATAAATAGAATTGTTTCTATCATACAAGTAATGTAAAATAGAAAAGTTCTTGTAAGGTTATGTTTGGACTCACTTTTACAGGATATACTTGGTTACTTTCAAGGGACAATGTATGGTCTTATGGATATGACAACACCAAAAAAATACTCCTACAAATATTTTTAAAACGAAATCTAATAATAATAATATTAATAATAATAATAATAATAATACAAGTTACAACATGCTTCAAAAAATACACTTTATGTATGAGGATTATTTAAAATAAACATTTTAAAATTTATATTTTAAAGCATCTTGCCAATTTTTAAACTTTTTTATAATTATATTTACCTTTTTATTTATAGTAATTTAGTCCTTAGACTTCTATTTCTTTTTCCAAACTACACTTTTATACATATTTGAATTTGAATTAGACAGAAAGAATAAGAGTGTTTATGTATTTTTTTAGCAATACATTTATTTATTTTATTTTCATCTCGACCATACACAAGTAACACAACCATGTTGTGTCTATTTTTAGAAATATTGATATTTCTTTTTTTGTTTGGTGATAAGTATGTGTGTATAACCGGCCAACGACATCGGTGGTATGACATATGTTAGTATCGCCAGTCATAGATAAATTGCAATATGAAAGCGTCTCCTGATCAAAGGTTATTTTTGAAAAGTTGATGGGTAAAATATTATTTGAGTAATTTTCACTTAAAATATTTCATTGTAATTGTTTCATTAAATAGAAAAAGAATGGTAATTTGATTAATGAGAGAAGTAACCTTAAAAATTCTCAAAGTTCAGTTAGAAGGAGTGTTAGAAGGAGTGTTAGAAGGATTTGATAACAACTTCATATTTTTATGATTTCATTTATCTTTTGACTTATCTTTTGTTAATTATTACTTATTTTGTATATCCACAAATGTTTTTTATATACTTCTGTTATAAAATTGTGAATGAAATTAAAAATATATTTACGGTAACTAAAAAGAGTTCAAATTGAAAAATACGTTTTGAAAACTCTAAGGAAATCAATATTCTAGAAATAGGTATCATTATATTTCTTTTTATAAAATATTTAGTAAGATTAAGAGTTAGAAATAATAACCTTTTCTAACTACATTATTTTAGTACACCAACACTACATTATTTTAGTAAGTTCAAATAATAACGTTTTCCACCAACACTATTTTGCTATCTATACTATTTAGTTTATTTTCTAGCAAGATTTAATTAAATAATAACCTAAAATACACCTTCATACTAATAACCTAAAATACACCTTCATCTCTTCATCAAGTATAAACCATTTAGTTGGTAAATGATTAAAGTTTTATCAACTTAGTTTATTCATTTTCTAGCAAGATTTTCCATACAATTTAGAACTATTCTATTATATCATGTAACAAGGGTAAAAGAACATCACTCCATAATTGATAAGAAAAAGGTAGATTTAAAAAAATCAAGAGATGGCTCCCACCTTCTCCTTATAGTATCTATGTTCCTATATAATCCAATATATAGCATTTACATGTACATGGGTGGGTTCAATTTTGGTAATTTTACAAAACTACCCCCACCACATTTTAGGCTCATAACCATAAGTAACTCCAAAATTGATATATTATGGGAAATTCCACAAACTATGAATTGACATATCATGATGTAGTTTACCCAACACTCCAAAAACTAAATGTCACCATGTATTTCAGAAATTATTTCCTTTCTTGCACTCAATCAAAGAACTTGTCTTTTGATCCCACAATAAAACATGCGCCTGTCAAAACCAACACTAGACACCATCAATTATTTGACAATCTAACTCATTTGATATAGAATGACCAAAAGATAAGACAAAATTTGAAAAATCGGTTAAGTCGGGTCGAATCAGTTAGGTTGTAACCAACAAGTTAAGGAAAATACCTTAGCATCAATCCCTATCCTTATCACCACATACTACTAGTTTGTTTAAAAACAAGACAATTGAAGGAAATTGATCGAAATAACCTAGTTCACCATCTTTGATTCTATTCCTAACTACAACACTCTCGATTATCGTATGTGGAACCTATTAATTAAGACTTTCCTAGATGGCTTCATGTATATTATGTGTGAATACATAAATATTATTAGGGAAAACTTAACAAAATAGTAAACAAGTTTTAAGTGTGTTTCAATTAGACTACTCATATTTTTATTTGTTCTAATAAGATCATTTATATTTTTAATTGTTTCTATCAGGGCTTTAAAGTTTTGGAAGGGTTTCAATTAACTCACTCATTTTTTCAAAATTTTTAAATAATTCACAAAAATTTTAAAATAATTTGGTTCTTTATAAATATTGTTAAAATTTTTAAATATATCAATTTTAAAAAAAAATATTTTTACAATTTATAAGTGACCTAATTAGAACATTCTAGAAACTTTAATGACCTAACTGAGACATAAGAAAATTATAAATGACCATTGAAACAAAAAAATATTATGAGTGATTTGATTGTAACAAATAAATTTATAAGTAACTAACAAATAAACTTATAAGTGATCTGATTAAAATAATCCTGAAATTTAATTATTATTTTATAAAGTTATCTCATATTATTAATAAAAGATTAAGAAGCCTTTTTAGTTTAATATAAAACAAAACAGAAGCAAATTTCAAAAATTATTTGATAGAACCTCGTATCAAATCATATGATTCTCCTGCAAAACTAATCATAAAGTGTTCACTGTTTAAGGACATATGTTATTCATATATTCTTTAATGTTTGGTTGTGAATTAAACATAAAAAGAGAATACCTGAACATCATTTGTTATACTTAGTTTGCTTCTTTAGCCTTCTTGGCATGGAACAAAATGTCATTTCTAAATTGTCATTAGGCTCGCACCATGGCTTGAAACGATGTTACTATAACAATAAAATTGGACCGTACTATTTTATGTTGTCCATGTTTAATAAACTTGTCTATTATAGTAAAATCATCATGCATCGTCAAAGTTCAAACCATCAACTAAAGACACAAGAGATTTCACAATTTTTAAATGTATGGATGCATATATTCCATAGGATAACGTCACTGTAACACATTTTCAAATACAAAACCAAGTTGCATACATAACCACATGAACAACATAAGCACTTATATACAATACATACTCTCACTAGATATAATAGATGAGATGTAAAAAAATGGTATACAATTACATAACCACCTTATACATAAACCATACAAGTGTTCTTATACTTTTTAGTTTTTAAACTTCTCAATTTTATTAGTTGTGTATTAAACTGAATGACACTCAAAGTCTTATTTTATGCATATCTACAACCGAAGATGGTTGGATCATCCATTCTATGGGTTATCAAGATCAACAAGGGAAAAAAATTTAATTAAACAACTAAGTAACCCATAAACCATAAGAAAACAAGAAAGTTTGTTACCTGCAACTAAATCTTATCAAGAAACCTATCAAATACCTAAGATAAACCTTTAAATTTCTAAAAAATTTACAGCTTCCTCGTGGAATACAATGTAGCTAGGTTAGCATATGCACAAAAGCATTTCAATCAAAGTCCATTGCCCTTTTGATCCCAGCCATTGATCTTCTGTTACCACATATCATCTTGTTATGAGCTACATCAATCTGGCCTTCTGTTTCTTCATCTGTAGAAGATAAAGTTTCAGCTCAGAAAAACCATTTTATAAATATTGGCAAATCTTTATTGGTCAGCTAGTTCAATTTTATAAATGTTGCCTAATGTGTTCTGATGTAAGACTTCATATCCAACTAAGATACTGAATTTGGTACTATAAGATCTTTGGTACCAAAGAAGTGAAAAATGATAATCTTGAACTATATCGCGAATCAAACATTACAACTGATACTCAAAAGTTTGACTCGAAAGGTCAAAGGTGTACCTGAGGAACATGTTACCGAAAAGTCACTGAGGCGTTTAACGCAGTCCTTTAATGCTTGGAGTTCTGATTCTTTCTCCATGAGCTTTGAGTTAGTGTGTTGCAGTTCAGACTCCAAGTCAACGATTTGACTTTCCTGTTGCTTGATTAGCAAATGGCTTAGTTTCTGATCAAGTTCATATGGCATTACACCATTACATTGATTAAATTCCAAATCAAAATCTTGTGGCTTGGAGAGATCTTTAGTTGGAGTTTTGTTCTGTAGAGCATTAACAAATTATGTTCACAAATAGGTAAGGCGGTAAGCAAGATTGATTATGACTTCGAATTACAAGCTCGAGAAATGGAATCAACTGTAAAGTAGTAGATAATACAGAGATGTTCTTGATAAATGTATAGTCATCAACAACACTTACATATTACATTGGGAACTATATAAAGTAGACTACAAGAATTTGGAACATCAAGAGGTGATGCACTACAAAAAAAATAGGTTTTTTTACACAAGCATTTGCGACAAGTGTGCCACAAAACTATATTTACGACTAGATTGCAATGACTTTCCAACAAGAGCTAAAAATACACTAAACTTTCACCCAATTTCGGACAAAAAATCCACAAAAGTGAATATTGTCGCAAATTTAGCAACAAATGCATTATGTCGCAATTTTGTGAGAAGTTTTGTGGCAAAGTTGTTGAAAGATATTACATGCATTTTGTGATTTGTAGCAAAAAGCTATTGTTTTTTATTGTAATAGTAATGATTCAGTAAAGATGGAATATGAAAATAAAGTATGCATTAATTAGCAATATGCCCCGCATGTTTAATTGTGAAGCTTTCTTCTCATTCACAACCAATGTGACCAAAACATGTCTTTGGTATTTGAGGGTGGACATTTCTTATGAAAACTAGCATTATCCTACGTGAGATTTGTCTAGGGTGTTACCATGTCGATTTATACAAATAGTCAAATACATGCATCTTTTAACGAAGAATTACCTGAAAAAATGATGGCTCAGTAGACACTTGAAGCTTTAGAAGCTCAGATTCAAGTTCTGCTTCTAATTGCTCCATTTCCACCACATCTCGATGTGGTTCTTCTGTAAGAATGCTGTTTGCATATTCACCTTCATCAGTCACAGGAAAACCATAAGCTCCATTATCATCATTTCCCACATCAGATTTCTCAAAAGCAGATTGACCCCATTTGATATTCGCGGTATTTTCAACGTTTGAATTACACAATGATTTCCTTTTTGAAATCTCGGCTTTTAACTCTTGAACAACTTTAGCAGTCTCGTATACTGCTGCATTTAGCCTCTCGATTTCGGCTTTCCCAGCTGACATCATGTACATCATGCCAACTCCAACTCCATAACCAAAAGATGATTTGTCTGAATACATATGAAAGAATTCAAAGAGAATCAAAACAACATTAATGAATGATATTATATTATATGTGTACATTGAATAACTGAAAACCAGATCTTTGTATATAGACAGATTACAATATAACCAATAATAATAAAGCTAAACCTAACCAACTAATTATATGAGAAAACATTCATCCTAATATTCATAACTATAGATATAATAATAACAAACAACCATATTTATTGATAAATGATAAATCAAATAACAACTATATAAAAGATAATAAACTCCGCTAACATGCCACTCAAGTTAAATGTTTGGACTTTGGAGCAACGTGTAGCTTGAAACAAAGTGTAATAAATCAAACATATGAAACCTTGGTCATAAAAAATATTGACGAATGATACTATATGGGACGTATAGTTCTTTGACAGTCACTTGTATTTTTTTCATTTTTAGTATATTCTATCTTATATATATACTTTTAAGGACCAATAAAAATCAATCAACTTTCTTATGTCCCATCAATTTGATGAACACTAAAAAGCAAATTGACAAATAACAATACAAGTAAAAGTATTATAAAGCTATCATCTTCTTCGTTGTACTTTAATGAGGACAAAATGCAATAATCAAATACTTGCTGATTGATAGCTTTTCTTGTGTCAACAACCATGAAGGTATCATAATTACTCTAGGGTTCTAGAACATCAATGATGAAAGATGAAATCACACATTATATGTTAAAGAAACTTCAAATCAACAAGTGAATGAGATTACCTTTAACATCAAACGAATTACATCTTGCAGACGCATTTCTCCCTATACGCCTCTTCTTTAAACAAACAGCAAATTTCTTCACATTCTTCTTACGATCATGTTCATCAACTAAAACATCCCCAATTTTCTTCTCAGACCCAATTTTTCTCTCGTGATTTACTCGATTACGCCTTAACTTCTTCCGAACATTCTTCGAGTCGTTTGGAGAACTAGAAAACCTAAAAATCGACGATGATTCTTCATCAATTACTGAAGTATCTGCTTCAACATTCTTAACGGAAGATGGTGGTGTTTCTGTGGGCAAATCAAACGATTCTGATGAATGATTTGTGGGTTTGTTGTGATGTTTGTTGATTAAGTTTTTGGCGAAATACCCAGATCCTGCGAGTGCTGCAGCTAGCAAAACTTGCCACATTGTGTGATCTGAAAGCTAAAAAAATTAGGGTTTTAGAGATTGATGATTCAATTGATGATCATAAGGTGTAGTGAATCAGTGAAATGTGAATGGAGATTGAGAGGATTCAACAGAGAGTGTTGAAGAAGGGGGTGATGAAGAAAAGCTGAAACTCACGTGCTTCCTGCTTTGAAAATGAAAATTGTTTTGCTTTTGGAGGGAGTTTGAAGTTTCACTAGTTTTCTAACTATGAACGTAAAATAGCCGAGCCGAGCCGAGTCAGGATGGGTTCGAGCTTGAGCTTGAAGCTTATTGAGTCAAGCCGGCTCGAAAATTTTAACGAGTTCAAAACATCGACTCGAATTCGGTTCGTGAAAAAATCGAGTTAGCTCGATTAATTTTTTTTAATGTTTCACAAAAATTTATATGAAAACACAAAAAAATATATATTAAGGTTTTACATTTTGTTGGGTATTTCGTACTTATGGGAACGAAGATCATTATTTTGAATATAAACAATTTACTATCCAATTATATTTATTAAACAAAATACTTAATGTTTCTAAAAAGCATTCATTTTTGTTTTTAAGAAAATAATTTTAAAATCCTAATATAAAAATAATAATAATAATAATAGTAGTAGTAATTATAATAGTTATATTATATAAATATATATATACATATGTTATATGGATCGAGTCATGAACCGAGCCAACGAACCGAGCCAACGAACCGAGTCACAAGACGAGCTCAAACCGACTTAACCCTAGCTCGAGTTCGGCTCGTCTAGAAGAATTCGAGCTGAGCCGAGCCGGCTCGTTTAGATTCGAGCTTCTTTCGAGCCGAGCTTTTTTGGAGCTTTTTTCGAGCGAGATTCGAGCCACGAACTTTTTGTACAACCCTATTTCTAACCACAACAATGAATAATTTTTTGTGAAAATATTTAGAATCGCGTTGTTGAGTTGACACTTGAAGTGTAAACGAGTCGAGACACAATAAAAACTCAAGCTTGTTTAAATTTGGCTCATTTTAAGTTTTTAAAGTTGATTTCAAGTAGTTTATGAATTGACTTAACAAGTTTACACTTCTATTTAAGTTTGAATTCTAGTGATAATGGATTCTATATATTTAGCGAGAAACTTTTGGACTCGATATGTAAAGAACTACTTGATGACTTAATTTAGATACGAGCTCATATGATGTGATTATAATTAGAAAAAATTATGTGTTAGTGTTTATGTGGCAAGATTATTGACAAATCAAACATTTTAAAGCTTTTTTTTTAATATTTGTACTCCGTCTATCACCAGGTTTCTGTTTGTTGGACGTTGTATCAAGAAACCATTAAAAATTGGGGAACAAATGAACCCATTTGATTTCTCCATTTGTTTTACACTAAGAAAGTAATTAACATATATATGATCGAGCTGGTTACTTTGTATTGTAATTTGTTAGTTTAATATTCGTATCTTTGATAGCAACTAATCACCTACCTGCGAGTTACCTCGACGGTCTTCATTGACCTTGATTAGAGCATTCACAGTAGGGTTTTCATTTTTATGTGAATATGTGTCTTATATTTTGCGAGTTATTGTAAGTGATTGTGAGAGAAATTTTAAGGTGTTGTATCGTGTGTTCTCATATTTGAGGAAACACCGAACAACCCCTATAAATTTCTAAATATTTGTTAAAGTGTTTGTGAGTGAATAAGAAAAGAAAAAGTAATGATAAAAACATTAAAAAGTATTATGAAAGAGATAAATAAAAAAGTAGTGTTTCTATTGTAGATATTAGGTTGAGGATGGAGAAGCTATTATGAATGCTATTATGTGAATCGCAAGAGAAACCAACGATTATGAGGGGTTGAGCTTCAATTGTTTTTTTATTTATTTGATCAAGCTTGGTTACTTTGTATTGTAATTTGTCATTTTAAATGAACCAAAAGTTTAGCGAGCAATTAGTGAACTATTTGTTGAAAAGTTTATTTATATTCGTTCATCTAATAAAGAAACAACATAAACAGAAAACTGTGTTCTTTAAGTTACGAAAACGAACATGAGCATAGGTCGCGTTCGCTCATTTACGAGTATTCGATAATATGTTCGTAAAGTGTTTGTTGATATAAAGATTTTATATTTTATATTATTATTTTACTAGTTTTTATTTTAAAAAATATAAACCATAATTATACTATATATTTGTTAACAACATCATGTAACCATTTTCAACTTCATCTTATGCTAAATTTTGAAAACTTCTTAATGTTTGTGTTAATTGTATTTAGAGTAAATTACACGGATTGTCCCTAAGGTTTACTCAAATTTCAAATTTCGTCTCTGGAAATGAAAATTTACAAGTTTGGTCTAATGGTTTGGAAAAATATATTTTCAAACCTTTGGACTAAACATGTAATTGTACAATACTATAGACAAAAAATAAAATTTGAGTAAACCTCAGCGATCATTCGTGTAATTTACTCTTATACTTATGATAATTATGTTGGGTGTGTTTGGAGAATTAGTTTAAGTTTATGTTTAAAGCTTAACAAATTTTTATTTATGTTCATGAACAGTTGTTGTATTTTTTTTAATTTTCTTTGTGTTCATTTATATTCAATAAGTGTTCATAAACAGTTTATAAATAGTTTAATTACTTAAGAGTATATGTGTGAATAAAGGATGGACAAATTTTTATAAAAAAAGTATATAAATATAGTACGCCTTGAAAAATAAAATGTTGCTGAAATTAGATGTGAAATGTTTTTAAAAAAATAATATTATGAAAAAAAGTTATAAATGTTTATAAAAAGGGTAAAAACAACATGTGATTTGTATGTATATTAAATGTATAGGTTATATTAGTTATTAAAGTTTTCAAAAAAAAAAAAGATTGTTTCAAGATAAACCTCCCATATTTACTTAATGGACGAAAACAAACAACATAAATCTTATCCTACTCATTTTTTTTCACCGTAAGAACACTCAACCACTCGAGGATACATGTTTATAAAACACATTAGTACCGCTAGATCACACACTCTTTAATTGACTTGTAATCGAAAAGATTTACGTTGTGACTGGCGACGATGAGTAGGACTTTTAAACTAGGTCATACAATGTATATTAATAATAATTTAAAATTAAAATTTATAGGCTATTTTATTTAATTCAAATTATTTTCAAATATAAATTATCTTATAATTGAAAGACAATGGAAAGGAATAGTGAAATTTTGTTTTCTTTCATATTGGTCATAACTATAGGTTTTTCACCCCCTTTTAAGTGTGTCATATTATAAAATGGCAATCATTAACATTGTTCACATGTTAAGGGGAAAACCAACATCAAGTTTGCTCTGATTTGGGTTTCCTAAGCTCTCTTTTAATGTTGGGTGTGGGTTAACAACATATAATTATCAGTATAGTGTTTGAATTGCTAAATGTGTTCTGATTTCTCAATCTGATTTATTAATATTTTATATTTAGAGGTGGCAAGATGTATTAAAATTTATCTTAGCTCATATGTTTTGTGCATGAATCAAATACGTTGTTCCTAACTTCTACAACTGCTTTGCAGAAATCGAGCGGAACCACAATTGTTATCGCATGTGAGTTGCTCTCATGTAACTACAAGAACTAGAAAATAATATCATTTCACATAACTAGCTTTGATTAACAAAATTCTAATTCCCTTATTTACTTTGAACTAACATCTACAAGTTACCTTTAGTATCATAAACTACATCTGAATGGATAATTCACCTGTAGCAAGCAATTTAATGAATAAAAAAGATAAGATGCTCAGTGATAAGCTTTTTACTGAATCTAGACAAATATAACATTTGGATGACGAACTTACAAGCATTAAACAAGATTCAGAAAAAAAATAACATGAAAAAATTAAGTTCCCGTATGCGTATTGAAGAGTAAATCTACATACTTACTCTCCGGTAACATGAATAAGGTGCTATTTGTTTTTTTCTGCAGAAAAACGTCTGCAGTCTGCGGACCACGTCTGCAGACATCTGTTTTTTAATATCTGTTTTTTCTGCAGAAAAGGTGGATCAAATGTCTGTAGTCTGCAAGAAAAAGACTATTTGTTTTTTTAACATCTGCGGAATGCTGAAATATTTTGTGGTTAAACTAAACCTGTTTTTTTAACTTTAAAAATAACTTTAACATTAATATATAAATAAAAATCATACAAATACATTAAAAGATAAATCACTAATACATTAAAAGATAAATCACTAATCATACAAATTAAAATAACAAATCATACTATTCAAATCACAAATCAAACCAAATACTATATCAAATCACAAACCAATAAATTTGTTCCTATAGCTTCATCAACAACCACAGCTTCATCAGCTTCATCATCTTCATCATCTTCATCATCAACAACAAACCCCATCCACATCCAATAAATTTTGTCGTAACTCTAATCAACAATCATATCCACAGCTTCATCATCTTCAAATGCATCTTCATCATCTTCAAATCACCATCTTCATCGGACAGTGATGGAGTCAGCGGGCGGAGTAGGGCGGCAGAGGGGTCGGAGGCCGGCGGTCGAAAGGCGGTAGCGTGGAGGTGGGGCTGCAGACGGGGGAGGGCTGCGAATGGTGAGGGGGTCGGAGGGGGGAGAGGCTGCGACTGGACTGGAGGTCGAAGGGCGGGAGGACTGCGATGGCGGTCGGAGGGGGGAGGATTGCGACTGGAATGGGGTTGCGATGGCGGCGGACGGAGAGGTTGCCGAAAAAAGGATGCGGGAGGAGAGGGTGGCTGGTGGTTTGGGGCTGCTGTTTGAGTTGAAGGAAAAATAGGTTTCAGAGATTAAAGAAGAAGTGAGGGAGAAGAGGTGGAGAAGTGGTAAGCTCACATCTTCTCCACGCAGACGTCAGAAAGACGTTTTATAATGAAACGTCTTTCAAAAATCAATCTGCGCACTCAAAAGCTCTTCTCGCGTCTGCGTGCGCGCAGATAAAAAGATAGAGAAGAGTTTTTAGTGAAAAACAAACACCACCTAAGTGAAGAGCACAAATATAAGGGTCACGCTCATATTTATTGGGTATGACCCCATATTTAAAAATAATCATTTGTATTCTTATCTTATTATTGTTTTAAAACTTGATTCATTTGGTTTTTTTAACACTGAATAACAATTGAGCAGAAGAAATATCAAATGGGTTCAACAATTCCAAATTATCTAAATAATCTAATCATCATAATCAGTAAGTTATATAATAAATGCTTTTGGGCATTTTTGTCCATTTATACATATAGGTGTTGCAGGGTATTATTAATATAATAGACTAATTGGTTGTTATTTGTTAACATGTTATGTAAATCAGAAACTCGTAAGCATCAAAAGTTCAAAACATCCAACAATTCTTTAATTTTCTATTATTTTTAATTTAGTTTGGATTCTAAGTTGTGTTTTGTTGTTTTTGAAAACTTTAATTTCTGTGTAAAATTTCTTAACTATGATTTAAATTATAAATATTATTAACAAATGAAAAATCCAATTATAAAGATAACAAATATGTAGGCCCTTTTAAAATAATAGCTATAATACATTTTTAAATTAAGAGTTTTTTAAGTATTAACAAAATTTTCTTAAAACAAAGCCTGTTAAAAATAATATAGTAGATAAAGTTTAAGAACAAAATAACTTTAAACAAACTACATGTTTCAGATATTAAAGTAACACCAACAATTAAACTCTTTGACAAACATAACAAAATCAACAAAATATCTCAAAAATAACATCAGAAAATTTAAGATCTTGGCTTCTCCTTCTTCTCCTTAAACAGAGCCAAAAGAGACACACCAGAAACCTTAACAACCTTGAACCTAACCCCGGGAATATCACCAACAGCATGACCCTTTCGTCCGAACCCCGCGATCAAAACTTCATCCTGAAACACAAAAATATATAACCGTTACAACTATTAAAGACAACAAAATAAAAATACAACTTTTAAACTAAAAAAGTTATAAACTAACATTTTCCTCGATGTAGTTCAAGCAACCATCGTTGGGAACAAAAGCGGCAATCTTCTTGCCGTTCTTGATGAGTTGAACTCTTGCACACTTTCTAATAGCAGAGTTAGGCTGCTTAGCTTCAATACCACTGCAAATATAATACAACTTTAACAATCATAATTAATAAACAATATAAAAAATTGTAGAACAAAATAAAACAAAATTACATTTTTTCAAGAACAATGCCCTTAGCATGAGAAGAACCAGCAAATGGCTTCTTCCATTCGTTACCAAGATGAGACTTCTTGTATGATTTGTCGGCCCACCTTTGCCTCCTGCGGTGGGACTTCAGCTTCCGACCAGCTCCCATTCCATGTGTCTTCCTACAATACAAACATTAAACGTTAATCAGCGCATCATAATTCACAAAAAAAACATTGCTTTTTATTTGATTCATAGTCTGCCATACGTGTTATCTTTCTCAATAGTTTACAGACACTACTCAACATGCCCTCATAAACCCATGAACATTTTTAACAGCTTCATAACTTGATCAACATTGAGAAATACGCGCTCATGACATCCACTACAGACACTCAAACTTCTATATAGCCTCTAAGTTTATTGTTTTCAATGCATATAGGTATAACCTACTACTCATTTTATTTAATTCACTATATGCTTACTCTAGACATATAACCCAAATCTTTTCAATACCAAAAAACATTACATTCTAGCTCCCAAACTTAATCTAAAGCTTTGAAATTACATTCACCTTCTTCTTTATCTATCTTAATAAATCTTAAACAAGCTCACTACACTATCAATAACAAAATGTGGTACTATAATGTTTCATGAGCCAATTGTATGTCTATGTAGCATCCTTATTGAATTCACCTAATCTTCAAATCATACCATCATGTAATAAGATATTATAAAATAAACATGTAAGCTATAAGCCTATAATCCATTTCACTACACAAGACTATGTATACAGTAATGAAAGCCTAATAATAAAATAATCACTTCCAACAATTAATTTGATAAACCCATTTCGAGCTTAATCTTTGCAATGTAGATGAAAGCATCAATCACTAGATCATCAAACACGCTTAAACTCCAACAATTAAACCTAAACGAACACAAACCCTAGCAATTGTTTCTGAAGAAGATTAATTGGATCGATGGTGGTGTTATGTACCCCATGTTTGCGAGATTGAGTGATCCGCCGGCGGCGAAAAAGCTCCGGTGAGAGTTTGAAGAAGATGAAGAAGAAGCGGCTGCGTTGTGATGAAAACCCTAGTTCTTGTTAATGGTGTGTAGCGAACCCTAATTTATATGTGTGGTTTGTGTGGCATATTGGGCTGAGTGTCACCATTTTATATTTTGTTTGGGCTTTTGATTGTATGGGTTGAACGTTGGGTATGGTGTTGGGCTAAGTCACATCAAAGTTCATTTGTGGTTTTATTAGAGGCGCGCATTGAACCGGGTTCTAAAGCCCGACTCGAACCTGACCTGGTTTTAGCCTGATAGTTGTCCAACCCGATTTGGAACTTATACGACCCGCAAAGTTCAAACTGGGTTCTCCTTCCAGTACCCAACCCAAGTTCAACCCGGGTTCTCCCTAGCCTGACCCGGTTTAAAATTGTTTTTCTTTTACCATTTTGTTTTGAAACTAGGTTGGACCAGACCCGAAACCGGTTAAACCCAATTTAGATTTTTTTATCACAACCTGACCCGGTTTTAAAGTTGAACCGGTTTGTGAACCTTCAAGTCGTGTTACTTGCATGACCGAAAATTAGGGGACAATAACATTAGAAATTGCTGATTTGGAGGGTGATGACATGGAAGTGGAGGGTGATGAGGTGACAATGAAATTGGTAAATCGAGGGCCTGAAAATGGGACCAGTCACCGATGGAGGAGGAAAAGAACAAACAAAATACTGCTCATTGAACTTGGATCAACGTCTTGATGTTTTATTCCGCTTCTCATTCCTACGTATTAAACTATACCTAAATTATACATTCCCGTTTTAGATGTGAATATGTGAATGTTTTCACTTTGTTACTTGAAATTAAGTAGCTAATTAACTAATTGGTTACATTGTTATGTTCTGTGTTAAATGTGTGGTAGAAAACGCAATTTAAATAAACAATAAGGCCAAAATGTAAAATTGTTGCACAAATTGTATGTTTAATGTGTGCTATATTCTAAAAACTTACTTTTAAGAAAGTTAGATTATTGCTAAAATAAAGTTGTATATTTTATAACTATCATTTTGTTAAAAATCAAGGTAAAATAGGCTTATATTTTATTCCAACAAATTATAAATGTCTTATTTCAAATAGAGATCCAAAATCAATTTTTGTATATATAATTAATTCAAATATTTCTAATGAAATAGTTTGAGCTACTAACAAGTGACACACTCAATATTCTTGTACCATGTCTTTTCATTTTTGTCATTTCCACTTTCCTCCATTTCTTATTTCAATCATCACAAACCAACTTTAATTAAAATACTAAAAACCTGTTACTTACATATATACATAATCTTTTGCTAAAAATGAGTAATTTTTTCAAGACATATGGCTTTTAAAACGTGACGGTTTGACACGCATATTAGCACGCTATCGTTCCAACACTCACATGAACAATAGAGCACAAAAAATATGCAAGAAAACATAAGAAAATCGAGAATCAACGTAGTTCACTTTTAATTAATGCAATGAAATACATCATAAAGAGAGTGATTACACATACCATTTATCCAAGTAACTAGCTTTTTAGAGACGTCAAATCAATTTATAAAAAAAGTGATTAAACGTACCATTTCTTATTTTTATTATAAAAAGAGGCCGCCAAATATATAAGTGAAATACGATTAACACCTTTTATAAAACCTTGTCAATGTCTACAGTCAAATTTATAATTTGAAATAAACAAAACCCCAACTAAGCAATTAGTAAACTAGACTTATATCGTTGTGACAATGACCAACCAACCACCATCAAAACTCCAACAACTCAACAATTTAGCACTTACATTAATTAATATTAATAATATCCCACCAACAAAATTCACCCTCAAAACCTAACGCAATAACTTAAATATTTTTTCGAACATCATTCATAACACTAACATTCTATTCTTGTTACAAATATACACAATCAACCGTATTATATTACTTATTCTTCTTACAAATATCTTTACTTTTAATATCAGCTAGTAAAAGGTCCCGCGTTTCGCGGCAGACTTTTATGATCGGTGACTGAACAAATTTTGGAGCTTATATCATACTAATACCTTTGTAAATATCATTTATGTTGTATATTTAGATACGTTTAAACTTAATACATAATTATTATTACGTTTTTTCTATAAATAAAGTATAATCTAAGCACTTGTCATCTTGATATCATTATTAGTGATTGAATTTTTAAAAATAATATATCAAACTTGATACACGTTATAATATAAAGAAAATATAAATACAATTAGATTTTTATGTTTTCATAACGGAAGAAAAATGTGCATAAAAGTATTTTGAAAATATGAGCCCAAAGAATTAGGACAGACGTATTGCAATATTCAAGAAATGATGATTGGAATAAGGATTCATTATTGAAGAATTATATTGATTTCAATTCATACGTATAGATTGATGTAATTACAACTTTGTCATGTAAAAATTATGTATTATTAATTTGTACACATTGCTTTGTTGTTTTGCTTTATGTCTTTTAAAGTATATATAATATACTTTTTGTTCTTATAAACATACCCATCTCATACCCATTATTCTTAACGGAAAAAAAGTATGCACGTTAATGTTTGGGGGAAGAGCACTCGCGCGTTGGAAGTGCACTTCGACGTCAAAAGTTAGAGTTTGTGAAAACATCACAACTCTAGATCAAATGTGCGGGGCTAAAAATGCTTGTATTTTATACCCATGATCGCCTTTTGCTTAAGGCAGATAACGACTTATAACTGAATCATGACAAATCCTTCATATACGCGTCTACAAATGAATTAGGGTATTTAAGTAATACTAATTATCAATTTACAATTGTATTAACTGTTGTATCATGTGCACGAAAGATTGTACATAGCTTTTTTTCTTTTAATTTTTTGTTTTAAACATAATACTTTTACATCTTTCACAATTCAACCCCTATATTTTCTCATTTCAACATTAATCTATTATACTTATATCTCTTACAACATCTTCGATTTACGGTAAAAATTTTGATAGTTAACACACCCATAACTTGTGCGTGTAGTTCAACGTTGTTACGTTTATTTTTTCGTTTAACATCCATATCACAACGTGCAGATTCTAGATCAACTAAATTATTGTTTTTAGTGTTTTATGTTGCACGTGCGTGATTCAACGTGTTTACTATCTACTTTCCATTTGATTTTATTTTTTTCATTTTTAGATTTTTTTAATGCGAATTTTTCGGATGTTGATGATCGCTGAAGGTGATATGACAATGACGCTACTTGGCACGGTTTTAAGCCTCCCGCTATAACGCGAGGTACTTAATACTAGTTAAAATATAAAAATTTTAACATTACGTTATATGCAATTTCTGTAAATTAACGGTTGATATGAAACAAATTACCTACTAAATTGTTCAAAACTACTTTTGGCCTTTCTTCAACAACACTCCGATTTTCTTCAACATGTTGTTTGTTTTCTTCATGGATGTTTCATCTTCTACATCTTCCAAACAACTTATGTTGGATTTTTCGCCGATAACACGAAGATCAAACGACTCCGACGACTCGACAAACCTCCCACCACCACCACCATCATCCAAAACCATGGCAGCCGCCACCTCGGCCGCCTTTCGCCACTGTTCCATTTGCACCTTCAACCGCCGCAACTCGCTCTCCACCGCCTCATTTGCCGCCAGAAGCTCCTCCACGCGCCCCGTGGATGCCAGCCTGTCTTTTTCCAGTTGCTTCAAAGCCCGCCCTTCAGCTTCTTTTGACTCATTTAATTGTATCTTGAGATTTTCAATTATATTAATTGTTTCTGATAGCTTTAGTCTTAAAGTTTGAACCTCATGAGCCAGCTCGGCTTGCTTGGCTTGAGCCGCTACGGGCTCAACCGCGGCTTGTAGCTGAGTGTTGAGCTTCTGGTTTTCGCTTATGGCTGTGGCTAAGTGTTTTTGAACGGCTTTCAGCTCGGACTCCCAGGCCCGGTCCCGGTCCTGGGAGATTTTCCTAAGCTCGTGGATTTTAGACTCTTCACACGCCCATAGATCGTTGAGCTTCGTTGTCATAGCCGCGAGCTCTTTCTTGGCTTCTTCGGCTTCGTGGCGAGCCTGTTTTGTGCATGACTCCGATTGGCTCAGCTGGCTCTTTGTGTTCTTGAGCTCTTCTTGGAGCCGAGCCACTTGAGCTTCCAATTCGGTTGGTTTTACAACACGTTTTTTCTGCGGTGTTTTAAGGTTTTGTAAGTGATTAATGTAGGAATCTTAGAACTTAATAACTTTAATGGATTATGGTATGGTACCTCGGCTGTCGGAGCTCGTTGCCACTTGTGGTCAACGGGTTTTGGCCCCGAGTTCTTCGGTTTGGTCCCTGATCCTGTAGTTCCACCTCTGTATTAGAAGAAAATAAAAGTTGATTTAGAAAGATTTATATTATTGTAGTTAATAATTTTGCAGTCGAGTTTGGTTGGTTTGATGAAAATTTTAAACCAAGTTTAAGAAAAAACATAAATCCAGTAGGATTGGATGGTTTGAAAACTCAACTAGTTTTAACTGTTTTTCTATAAAAACATGAGTTTGAAACTAAACTATTTAACTGTAAAAAAAACCATGTATTTGTATAAATCTCAAACCGATCGTCTTACTTCGGTTTGAATGGTTTTATCTGTTTTAAAATTTTGTTCACCGCTAATGGATATGAAACATGATAGATTAGACTTGAAAACACACAAAAAAGATTACATTCTCAATGTAATATGACATCTTGTATTTTACATAAAATGACCAAATTAACCTTGTATTTTGTGTTGAATGAGAGAAGAGGGGAGGACATACCTTGTCTTTGGATGTTGCATTGTCTAAATACCCTTTAGGTAGAGTACCTACAATGGTGTTCTTTATAGGAAGAAAGATTTTATCACATATATATGTAAGGTATGTACATCTAAAGTATACCATTGAATGATGTCATCATGAAAACCTCAATTTAATCAAAACCCATTAATAGAAAACAAACAACAAGTCAAAATCTACCATTTTGCAACTAGGTGAAGTTGATAAATCAAGATAAAGTAACAACTTTTAATGCATAGCTTACAAGCTATTATAGCAATGTGGTTCTAGAATAGGCTTTATGGCAAGAAAAAAGACAGCCCATGAAATGAACTCTATACCTAATTGGAAGTTTGGAACTAACCCCACTCCCAACAACCAAGGGAAAATTAATAATAAATGACTTAAATGGGCAAAAGGAAGCAGAAAGACAAGAATGATTATATACAAACATTGTATATGATAGTTTGACTTTCATGTTACTCTTGATTTGCTATATGCTTTGTTTCAAAGACATAATTTACTTAAGTTATAATCATGTGAAACAGATAAGTTGCAGTTAAGTGAAAGAAATAATAAGATATATACTTAGGGTAGAATAATAATCTAAAAGGTTTGCTCTCATTTTAAAAATATTACAACTTGCAAAACTTGTATGATACCTAGTAATACTTTTTGCATTTGTAACGGCTGTAATGACACAAGTAGATAAAGAAGCTAGATATACACTTCAACACTTACAAAATAATATTCTTTAAACTTTTTTTTTATCATAAACTCTATTTTGAAAATGCCTTTGCTGGTTTGATTTGACTAAAACAAATAAATTCGAAATTAATTATTTATATAAATAATTAAATTAAAACAAAAGAAAATGATCAATGTGACTATAAATAAAGAAGCAGATAATTAATAAACAACTAAGCCATATTGAACAACATAAGCCATCTCACAATACCAAAATTGACGCCAAAGAAAGGTCAATGATAATTATGACATAAAACCATGCCAAAAGACAGTAAAGAACACTTGTTATAAAAGGTAAAGATGCAGCCCTTTGACGCCATTATCAAGCAGAAGCATCATCTTGCTGCTTTTGCTTTTGTTTCTTTTCAGCATGCTTGTTGTCTTCGCCTTTGGCCTTAGCTTCCCGACGCTCTCTTTTCACTCCCTTTGGTGTAAACGGTAAAGATGCACTTCCAACCTATAAAATCACAATAACCAAGCATACAAATGTGGTTACAGTCGGAGGGGTAAAATAGTCATTTAGTGTCAATAGGCGTGCCCATTCTAGCACACCACACAACAGTTTTCATTTACAGTTTACTATGGACGGAAGAAAATTATGAGTTTGGTGAATGTTTATAGTTGTAGAATTCCTTTTATAGTTGGATCATTTGGACGTGGATATGGCTATGAATCAATCGGTGAGTTTGAAGTACGATAAACAATACTTTCAAACGTTCACATTAACTTTTTTTTAAAGCAGAAATGCATAATCATACGGATATAACATATGATTAAGAAATCACAGCTTAAGTAGTATAAAGAGTTTCTGCTCACCTGTTGATCTGGAACATAAATCTTCCCAATTTTCCCTTCAATCGCATCTTTGCTGACATTTTCTCCTGCAAGTATAACAAGTACAAAAAAAGCATAAGCATAGCTGCAGGGTACAGAAATCCAACTGCGTTAACAGGTGTACTGTAATATGTGACAAAGCTACTTATAAGTTATAACGATAGTAAATGAAAAAGTGTCATGATTTTCATGATATATAAAACAAATTGCACTTTTGAAATAATAGAAGCATTTTGTTTTTCGTTTTGTTTGATGGAGGGTAGGTGTGAATAAACATAAGTTCAACCAACCTTCTTCTTAATCAACTCAGGAGCAACTTTCATAGCTTCTTTCTTTAGGCTTTCATCAGGAAGCCGATGTCTTCTAACTACCAAATCCATTGTAGGTCCCACCTCAACCAACTCCACCTTTGGGACAATTGTGCCAGATTTTTTAAGCCTCAAAGCACAATGTGTGAACGTCACTTTTTTAGAAGACACAGCTGTACAAACATACACGCGATCTAATCCAGCAAGATTTAAATTACTCACAACCTGCGATAATAGATTACCATTACCATCATTTAAGATACTACTTTAAGCATTAAAGAAGAACAATAGAGAAACACGGAACTAATACTCACCTGTCCTCTGAACAAATCAAGCAAAATCTCCTTTAGATGTTTCAGTTCTTCAACGTTCTCGAATCCTTCTCCAATAAAAGCAAAAAATGGTTTTGATCCAATTAAGGGAGCAAGTTTCTTATCATATGAGCATGAAGCCATGCTTTTGAAATTTTCAACTCCAACCTCCACGAGGTCATAAATGTGATGATCGTATGTTCGTCCTATCACAAGATTGTCAGGCCGTTTCTTTGAGTGTGAACCAAACTGCAAGGACCAGAAAATATGTTGAGAAAAACAACTCAAATGTGAAATTTTTTATAAAGTTTTGTTTTATTATTAATACATTCTCCAAGAGGATGTAATCTTTTTTTGTCTAAAAACATTAGATAAATGGTTACCGGAGAAATATAAAAAATTGGGTAATTAACAAGAACAACAGCATTTAGCTTACCACAAACAAGCTGCAATCAGTTTTGAGCGAGTAAAACTCTAGTGATGTTTCACCTCCGCTCTCAAAAGGTCTGATGTTATCATTTCTCCGGCTATATTTCACAGCATTATCCTTCTTAAGATGATAGATTTCAGTCAATACTTCATTCAGGACATTGCTGGTCTTTGTCCCATGCAATATGAGTGTCTTTTTCCCATTCTCCACCTGCGAATATACACTATTACAAATGAGCTTTCATTGCAAAGTTGCAAGATTTTTTAAAAAAACATAAAACATGACAAACTATCTGATTTTTTCTAAGGAAACAAAAATCTAGAAAATCACCAGCTTTGGTGCCCGTTTCTCGAGCTCCCTCTTGGCTCTAAGTGATTTAGGGGTTTTTATACGCAACATGATATAGCTGCAACAAAGTAAAACATGCAAAATGTTGTCAACATAACCAGATATTATTCTACTGCACATACTTCTTATCAGCTAGATACTACCACAAGTGTAGTACATGTTTTAAAGGATCATATTATCAACATGCCATGTCATTTTCAATTCATTTTACAATGACAACCAAACAATCGTATCCTCATTATAAGGTAAATGATTTGTTCCATTGGGTACGCTATTCCTCCATAAAAACAATAGACAACCAACACATATCCAGTACATGAAACCAGATAAAACTCAAAATATGATTATAGTCCACTTTTCCAACATACACTAGAATACCAAATCGTAGTCCCTTGCTAATGCAGCTTTGGTACGAGTTTTCATGTATTTAAAAAACATATACATTCAAACTTTTAGTTACGAGAGGAGCTCATTCTAGCAATATGATATATATACATGTACCTATTCAAACTTATATGTCGATAGTAAAAAGCATATAGGAGATCAAATGGTATCCAAACAGTTTAAGAAAAATTAAGTATTCAAAATAGGGAAGCACTGATTAAGTAGAGAAAAAACCTAAAACAATCAAATTAAACACGAAAAATCAAATTGACTTTTGACCTATAATTTTGTCTTACGCGAGATCCGGGGAGAAAAACTAAAAGAGTGAAGCCCGATAACTTGAGCGACTGTATTCAATAATCAGTATTTGAATTACGGTTTCTCTTGGTGACTTTGGTCGTCAACATGGTATTGAGCTTTAAAAGTGGATATGAACCTAACAAGGTTATAATCGGTTTATATGGCTTATTACTTATTCAGATCAACTGAATTCAGAATTTGTAAAATCGAAAACCAAAATAGCCATTTAGTAATGGTTTTAATCTGAATTTGTATTTTGATTTGTAATCGGTATCAAACCGAATAATGAACACCACTAACTATTGTTGCAGTTAGAATTAAAGATATATTAATCAGCTAAGAGTTTGGTTTAAAAAAGTGCATCTAAGATGTTAAGCGCTAGAGGAATAGAGTGTGGAAAACACTTCAATGGATGTGAAGAGATGAGATCATCTTAGAAAACCATAAGGCATAAGGGGCCATTGAATTGATTGTGACTTCCTGCAAGAATTTTGTTGTTGCACTTGAAACTAGAGAAGATGTCAATCGGTTGATAGGTTAATCTAAAAAAGAAAGTCCCCAAGGCGTATGCTGTCAATGCTTTAAATAATACAAACTTTGTATCCCTCCTATTTTTTGAGAAACACACCATCTAACATAGTACTAAACCTAAGCACTCGTAGCCTGAAATATGACCGCAGATTTGATATGATCACCTCCTGGTTAATCTTGAAGTGCTTTTAGTTTCATAACCCAGCACGGAAACACAACTGTTTAGTAAAACGATCTAATTTTACTTGGATGAATATATTGTCATACTAAGTCCATTTTGCGTGTGTAACTAATCAAATGCATAATTTGGCACTACAATATGCCATGGGCTAATTGCTTCTTTCCATCTTGGTTGTGTATATGAACATATCTAATCAAATTGTTTAAAGCAGATCCTAATATACTCTTATTAACCACCTATAACCCTCGTACTCTTCAAGAAATTAGACTCCTTACCACCAAAACGAAGTCCCCTTGAAATCACCAAATACAATTACTATGTTTCAACATACCAAACTAATTATCAACAACACAAAAACACAACTATAAGATAATCACTTCAAAACGCATTTTCACACCGCCTTATTGCTAAAGAATCCCCAAAAAAGCTTGATAAAACCACTTTGAGCTTACTAATAGTAGCAACGAGCTTTTCATCAGCAACCATTAAAGCATCAAAACACGCATACTTCTCAAAAACAAAACCTAAATGAACACGAACCGTAACAACTACTTACGACTCACGTATCTAAATAAACACAAAATAACAATTTATATAAAGAAGAAGTTGAATAAGATAAGTGTAAGTGATGCATACACTGTTTAACAAACTGAGTGATCGCCGACGACGTGTAGGTTTCCGGTGAGACCTTGAAGAAGAAGATGATGATGATGATGATGTAGCTGCTTTTGGATGCAAAACCCTACAGTCTGTTAAGAGTGTTGAATTAGCGATTATTGTTTTGTATTGGCTAAAGCAAAATGGGCCGAGTTATTCCATGGGATTTGTAGAATGGGCTGGAAAATTGTTGTTGGGCCTCAAGGTGGTTATAGGTAGACTTGCACAAAATGGGTATTGGGCCGGACCCGGAACCGGTTTCAAACCGGGTACGGGCCGGCCGGTTTTTGTAGTACCCGGGTACGAACCCAGTTCGGGTTGGTGGCCCGTAAAACCCTACCCGGCCTACCCGGTTAGGTTCGGATCCAGAACCGGATACAATCGGGTTTTTTTCTTTTTACTATTATGATTTCTATTAATATTATTATTATTATTATTATTTTATTATTATTATTATTACTATTATAATTGCTATTACTATTATTATTATTATTACAACTATTACAATTATTATTATTATTATTATTATTATTATTATTATTATATTATTATTATTATATTATTATTATTATTATTATTATTATTATTATAACAACATTAAAGAAACATCTATAACTTATTAATTTATTATTCATTCATTTAAACAACTTAAAAATACATTAACGAATCAATAAAAAAATAATATAAAATTTTTATTTAACTAATCGTCTATTTTCTTCGAGAGGCTTCATCAAATGTTAATTATTCATCGGATATACCAGAAAATACTCCTTCTTCTACCTCTTCATCGTGTACTTTAGATTCGATTGCAATTTCGTCTTCAAGATTTGTTTTGTCTTGTATACGATCCATCGCGTCTAAGTGGTCGTTTAAACAAATGCACATATCCACCGATTCGGAGTTAATCTTGTTCTCCGTAATTATATTACCCTGCCACTAAGAGAAAACGCAGACTCCGAAGCTACCGTAGAAGCTTGGACGCTTGGTAAATCACGGGCCATAGCGGAAAGAATTGGAAATTAGGATTCCTTTCCACCAACCCAAAATATCAAATGCATGATAATCTTAAGTATTCATAGTCGAAATAAAATTCGTCGTACTATATATACCAAGTTCGCTTGTTGGGGTGTTACCCCTTTGACGTTTAGCCGTCACATCCCGAACAACATTCAACATAGTCATAACGGGGTCTTTAAACGAGGTACTAGCACTTGAAGTTGATTCTCTTGGCGTAGTTATATTCACGTTAGTTCCATATTTATTTAAATAAAAATTATAAATAATTTTCAAACTTTTATTAAAAACTTCTTTTGCCTCGATTGAAAATTTGGGGTTTTCGTCATGTATATCCAAATTGTCATTTATCTCGTCTATTAAACATTCTACCCCCGCAACATTTAAAAAAGGATTTTAAAAACGTCGTGTAACATAAATCGAAAAGCTTTTATAAAGTCATCAACAAATGGTACAGATGTGCCATCTTGCACTACTAAACTAATAATATGTGCAACACAACGAGTATGAAAAAATCACCGTTTGCAATCGAAAGATATTTTAATTTTAATTTTTCAACCGCGGTTGTGTTGTTGGAAGCGTTATCAAATGCCATTGAAAATATTTTATTTTGTAAATTAAAAATAGTATTACATTATCCAAAAAGTAAAATAAAAACTCTCCGGTGTGTGGATACGGAAATAGATCAAATGCAATCCTACGTTTCATCATTTGCCATGAACTGGGATCTACCCAATGAGCGGTGACGCAAAGGTACGATTCGGGCAAACCGTGTGGCGCCGACCAAACGTCACTAGTTAAGTTTACACCGGTATTTATATTTTCAAATAATACAATTAAATCATTTTTTGCTTGCTTCCATAATTTTAAACAATAACATCTAAGTGTAGTACGACTTACGTGAATGCAACGAGGTTGAAGCGTCTCTCGAATTAAGTTGGTTAACCGAGGGTTGTCGAAGTGATTGAGAGGCAAAGCTTCTTGAATCACGAACTTTGTCATTCGATCTCGAACCTCATTAACGTTGTAATTAAAGATTCCACCATCTCCACTCAATTGTGTTTGTTGCGAATCCGGATTATTTTTCAACGACTTACAAAACTTCTTGCTAATGTGTTTGTTTAAAGTCGTGTTAGAATCTTTAGTAAGCAAAGCTCCACAAAACTTGCAACGAGCATTTACAGATATGTCACTCAACTCAACCATATCCCAATTGCACCAAACATCCATGTTACGATTGTGTGCAAGAATACGAACGACGGTTGGAGAGTTCGATGAACCTTGACCAACGGAAGATTTAGAATGAGCCATATTGAGATTTGAGAGTAAACGAGAGTATTGTTTGCATTTTTTGCGTATGTTTTTTATGTTTGAAGCTTGGGTACCTTACCATATCAACCCACACCTATTTATACTTATTTTAGGGACAAAAATAATAAAAAAACGATCAAATTTGGTCCCCAACGGCTGCTTAAAAAAAACGGTCGAAACTGGGTCCAACCCGGGTTCAACCGGTTCGGGTACGGGTCGGGTCCGGGTCCGGAAAATTTCAAAAAACCCCAAACCGGGTACAACCCCCTAGTTTTTTCCGGGTACGAACCAGGTACACCCGTATCGGGTTGTACCCGGACCCGGGTACGGGTCGGGTATGCCGGGTCGGGTATGGACCCGGTTTTTTGTGCAACTCTAATTAGAGGTGCCCAACGGGGTTCTAAGTCCAATTCGGGTCGAGTTTAAACGGGTATGGTTTGGGTTAAAGATTGTCAAATTAGGTTGTTGTCAAGAGGTGGGCATTTCGGCTTTTGGGCTGGACCCAAAACTAGGTATAAACCGGGTTCAACCCAACCGGGTTGTTTTGGTCCCGGGTTGAGGCGAAACCGGTTATGAACCCGGGTTGGGTTCACCTACTTGAAAACCCTACCGCTGTCCCGGGTAGGGTATGGTCGGCTCCGGGTCGGGTCCAAAACGGCTCCAATACCGGGTTTTGTTTCTTTTCTTTTGTTGTATGTGTGTGTTTAATACCAGGTTCAGCCGGACCGAGTTCGTTAAAATTTCAAAATCTAAAGCGGTTCCAACCCTACAGGTTTAAACAAGTCGAACCTGAGTACACTTCTCGTCGGGTGCTACTCGTACCTGGGTCCAGTACAAATTCTATTTCATTCACTCTTTAGTCTTTAATACAAGCAATAATTTCTGATACCCAAGCATATATCTACAACCATATGCAGATGACGATCAGCCAATAATTTCTGATACCCAAGCATCTCCAATTCCCTCTTCAGTGGCCGCTCCATTATCAAGTTATTTTAGGAAAGCTAAATGTGATGTATGATCTGTCTGATTGTTTGCATATTGCATCCCAACTTTAGAAATTTGGCTTCTTTCTATGGACCTCTTCCAACTCATGATGGTTATGGGACTCGGCTGCTACTATGTTGAAAAGACCTATTTGCACTCTTTGTGGTAGAGTCCTGATATTAATTGTCTTATATTATCCTTCTAATGTCTTTTTATGCATTAAGTAGTTAAGTTTTGTAGTGTACAAGGAACATTAAAAGTTGAAAGAATCTACATGTATAAAATCTATAGGTCCTAATCTGCCTACTGGTTGGATCAGAAGTAAAAAAAAACTAAGGTTTTGATGGAGAATTTCAGGAGGGCTTTTGGATTACGTATCAAGGAAAACAAAATGGTTTATGAAATCAAAGTATATGCAACCTTTGTTTACACTGAAAATGGTTTCTGTTTAGTGGAGTGGTTTAGTGGGAACAAATTAAATGGTTTTGGAAGACTAAACTATCTCCAGAGGAAACTAAAAGTATGACGGGTGGATATGGTAAAGCTATAATTCATGTTATTCTTGGATTAAAATTTTGTTAAAGTAACAACGCAATTGAAGCTCGATCGAACTATATATGATCTTTGATTAAGAAGAAGGTATTTAAACATATTCTACTTATGTATTATTTACTTTACCATAAACCTCATTATTGCTTATAATTGTAACGACATGTAGCATTTGATGATGTTATATATAGAACCAAATAAAGGTGTGGTTTAAAGGGTACTAATTCATTTGCAACAAAGTTTATTCTTGAGGCTGAAGAATATGTTCCATTACCTAAAGGAGAGGTTCACAAGAAGGAAATTGTTTAGGTTTGTTTTCAGAACTTTTACCATGAATATAATTCTATTGATGATTATGCTTTGTTACATTTGTATTTATTAGTGTTTCTTATTAGGATGTTACACTTCATGATCTTGATGCTGCACATGCATGACCTCAAGGTTTACACTTCATGATCTTGATGCTGCACATGCATGACCTCAAGGAGGACAAGACATACTATCACTAATGGGTTAAATGGTGAAGGCTAGAAAAACTAAGATTACTGACAGGTTGAGGCAACAAATCATAAGGTAACCAACATTCATATGTTGTTTTCTTATGACTTGGTATCCTAATTGCTTAGTTGAAATTCATGAGATATGACTGCTAATTACATATTGTTAATCAGTAGATTGATGAAGTGGTGGCAGAGCTCGTCCCTGGTGTCTTGTTTATTAATGAGGTACTCCATTTTGTATTTTTTCCAAAAAAAATTATTTTTATATTACTAATTAATAAAACTCGTTTACAGGTATACGTGCTAGACATGGAATGTTTTTCACTCGACATGGGATTACGGTTGCTTTGATCCCAAGTTAGTGGTGTTTAATCTCAATTCTAATTGGGTTTTTGTCAATCTAGAGTGAACACAATGTCACAATTTAAAATTTTGCTTCTTATAATGAGTGATAACATTTCTTTTGTATGGTTTTAGTTGTTTCCCAAACTAATGAGCGACTTTCTTCTGTAACTGAATGAAATTAGAAACTGCATTTGGTGTGTTTTTAGATCCGATGGTTGATAAGGTATGCCTTTGCTACACTAGACATAAAAGCTTGTTATTTCAATCAAGATTAAAATATATAACACATGTATATTTTGTAGGTCTATAAAGTTGTATGCGTGTTTGTGGATGCAGTTTATGGTTGCCGCTACATTGGTTTTGTTATGTACAAGACCTTTATAACCTGCTATGTTTAGAGAAATATCATGGTTATTGATTATTCCATCAACTGTAATAATTGGCAGGAAGGTAAACTTCTAATGTTAGCATATTGTTAATACAAATGCATTGTTATATTTAATTTTATACTTGTCATCTATCAATTAGGGGGATACAATGGTTTCTTGTTAATGTTTTGTTGTCTTTATGTTTCACTGAGTAGATGGCTTGTGTTACATAATATTCTTTAACCTCTTTTTCAATGGTGCATTGTGTGACATAATATTGTTTAACACTCATAAACATGATTACACTCATCTGGAGAACAGAAAGACATCTTAATATATATCAGAAGATATAAATCATTTAAAATTGTTTATCTATTCCAATACAATGTAACTACATCTGAGCTTTCTTGTCTTAAAAAACTTGTTTGCCATTACTTATGAGTGTGAAAACTAAATAAAGGTGTTAGCTTTTCTACCAAGTAAACCATTTGATGGTTCATTCCTTCGTAACCTTTTGCACATGCTATATTTCCATCAAATCATTTTCATAGCAATTTCTTTACTTTACTGTGAGGCTTGACTTCTTAATCCTAACATTTTAGTTAATCTTAGTTTATGTCTTTTAATAGGCGAATTGTGTATGTGGTGATAAAAATTAATATAACAAAACTGATAGTGCAACCCTTTTCGAACACGTACACCTTATTATGAATATGAAGAAAGAGAGGGTAATTAAACTTGCCCTCGATGTAAAATTCAATTTAATTGGATTGAATATATCAATAATGATCTTTATCGTTATCAATTTTCTATCAGATTTATTAGATGTGTGGAAAATATAAATTTGGATCGTAGTGAAGATGAATCTGATAATCTACATGATGAATATGACTTTGCAAATTATTCAAGGAGAGATGCTCGTGGCGTTTCAAAAGGTTTATTCTTCTCGCCTTAATGTTGGGGTAGACACACCTAATGCTTCGGGTTACCCATCCTACATAGGTGGATATCACGCTTTAAACTTTGAGATCCTTCTTCCTATTTATGGTCAATAGGTGTAAAGAAATTTTCCTTTTTTATGTAGTTGCAAACAATATTATAACCGAATGCCTGAGTTCTCATCTATGATTTTCTCTTATATACGTCATATGCTCATAGGTATTTGTGATTAGAACTCATATAAACAACTTACTTATGTAGACATGTTAATGTTAATCTCATCACCACATGTTAATGTTAATATTAATGTTTTTGTGTTGAACCGCCGCAACGCGCGGGTCAAATTACTAGTACATATTAAAACACAACTTCTTTTAAGTGTAGCGTCCATCACATAGGATTTATAGTAACACCAACTTAATTCACTAAAACCTCCTCTCAAGTTTATTTGTTGACATTTTTTACCATAAACTTTTTCTAAAAGTTTAAAAATTTTTGTTTTAACCCGTTTGAGTTTCTAAAGCCTCATGCTTACCATTTTATATTTTAACCTAATAAAACTAATTTCTTACGTCCTTGTGTATGTAAACGTGTCATAACCTTTTTGGGTTTCAACTTTCGCAAATAAAGCCAGTGTAAATTCAAGGTACTACGTTGTGGCGTGAATTTAGTTTGGAAACGAGTCGGGTCGATTGTAGTCTATACTTATAGCTTTGGCCACTAAAATCGGTGTAAATTTGAGTTAATTTACGTTTGGGACATAAATTTAGTTTGAAAATGAGTTAGGTCGATTGTACTTTATAGTTTTGGCCACTAAAGACGGTGTAAATTCAAATTTCTCTATTACTCGAATACGAAACCTTATGATACTAGGCTGACACGTCCCCAAATAAAAGCTCGATCATCTTCATTGCCCATACATTTAATCTTGAACCTGAAACTATTATCAGGAGAAAAACTAACTTAAATAATAAAACTTACTGTCTAACCTGAATCTTTATTTTTCTCGTAACATATAAAGTTTTAAATTTTAGTAACTCAACACAAGTAGTTAGCTTGTTTTTATTTAAAAAAATAAAGTAAAAGAAGGGATAACCTAGGCACGCAGTTGACACGTGAGCATACATCAGATCCTACAAACCGACCCCACCATCTTCCTTTACCCCACCCCCATAAACCCCAAATCAAAAATACAACCATCATCATCTTCATCATCTCATCATCATCATCATCAATCTCAATCTCAATCGACTGTACATACCAAAGCTCGATGAATTCGCCATTAATGGCTGCTTCCAACAATCCTACACCATCTGAATCTTCTTCTCACCTCACCGACCACTTCTGAAACCCACAGTCTACATCATAAACACAACAATAATAATAATAATATTCCACCACCCTCTACTGTTTTTGTCGTAAAGCAAAAAGCAAAGAATCACTAACCCTTTATCGCGTACGCCGTTTAATTTATTACCAGTAGATTGAATTTCACGCTTGTAAAGCTATCACACCGATTCAGATTTTGCTCCTTATCTTCTACCTTAAGCAAATCTTCAATCTTTTTACAGTTTTACATATAATCGGTATTGAATTTAACCCCTTGAACAACAAGATTCAATGGAGGATGTTGGGGTTTCAAAATCATGGACGGAGGAGCTCGCGAGCCTCGTGGAGGACACCGGAATCCGCTACGCCGGCGACGGTGACACTCACGGCGGCGTGACGACGGCGGCGTTTGATCTGAAGGCGATGTTGGAGGGGGAGAAGGTGGAGGCTGAGAGCTTTGGGGATCAGATTAAAGGGTTTGTGAGGGTTTGGGGGGAGATTGGGGTTGAATTGGGGAAAGGGTGTAAAGATGTTGTGTTGCAGAGTGTGTTGACGGATGATTGTTATGTGGTGAAGAAGATGAAGGGGCCTTGTGGAGTTGTTGCAGGAAGATTGAGTGGTTTGAATGAGTTGTTGCCGGAGGATCGTGATCCGGTGGTGGCTTGGGCGGTGATATTGTCGGTGTTGTTCTTCACTTTGTCTGGTAAGCTGTTGTTCTGAGACATTGTTGTAGTCTGTTACTCTATTTAGCTTTTGTTGGTTGTCGAAATCGAATCGATTTTGTTGCAAGAAGTTTGATCGTGATGAGGGTTTGTTTTGGTTTGAGTGTATGCATTTGAGTGTTGCTTGTGATGAACATTAGTTTTGATGATGAGCTTGTTGGTTCTTGGTGTTTGCTGCTTCTGTTTTTTTTTTCTTTCTAGTGAGATTCTTTGGAAAGATTTAGATTGTTGGATTATTGTGGATATCAGTGGACGCTGATTGGTTTCAGTTTCATGCTGTTATTTGATTCTTACTCTAGAGGTTCCAATTTTGATATGTGCACTTGTGAATGGGTCAGTTTAGATTGCCTTTTACGTCGAATGGGTCAGTTTAGATTTTGTTTTATGTCGAATGGGTCTGTTTAGATTGCCTTTTATGTCGAATGGGTCAGTTTAGATTGCCTTTTATGTCGAATGGGTATGTTTAGATTGTATTCTATGTCGAATGGAGTTTAGATTGTCTTTTATGTCAAACGGGTCAGTTTAGATTGTCTTTTATGTCGAACGGGTCAGTTTAGATTGTATTTAATGTCAAACAGGTCAGTTTAGATTGTCTTTTATATGAACGGGTCAATTTAGATTATATTTTACAACATACGGATCAATTTGGATCATCTTATTATGTCTAAAGGGTCAGTTTAGATAGTATTCTGTGTTGAATGGGTCAGTTTAGATTGTGTTTTATGTCAAATGGATCAGTTTAGATTGTGTTTTATGTCAAAGTGGTCAATTTAGATTGTCTTTTATGTAAAACAGGTCAATGTAGATTGTCTTTTATATGAACGGGTCAATTTAGATTATATTTTACAACATACGGATCAATTTGGATCATCTTATTATGTCTAAAGGGTCAGTTTAGATAGTATTCTGTGTTGAATGGGTCAGTTTAGATTGTGTTTTATGTCAAATGGATCAGTTTAGATTGTGTTTTATGTCAAAGTGGTCAATTTAGATTGTCTTTTATGTAAAACAGGTCAATGTAGATGTCTTTTATATCTGACAGATCAATTTAGATTAATTTTATGTCAAACGGGTATAAAATCACCCAAAGGCAGTGTCTATATACAACAACCACACCAGTTTGTCACATCTGATAGTTGTCAATTTGGTGCAAAGATTGATTAACATTGTAACAACATTGTTACATTCTGCAGTTTTATGTGTGAATATTAAATATGAAAACACACCCATTCCACTTGTTCAAGTACACGCTCCTAGCGCCAGGCGTATATCGCTTCCAGATGGTAGAAACATATCATACCGTGAACAAGGTGTTCCTGCAGACAAAGCCAGATATTCACTAGTTGCTGCTCATAGCTTTCTGTCTTCTCGGCTTGCAGGTTCAAACACTTGCTTCGAATTGTAATAAAAATAGCAGAAATGTTTAAAAATCGTAACTTGTAAAGTTAACTTTTGTTTTTCAGGAATACCAGGGATCAAATTGTCACTGTTGGAAGAATTTGGGGTCCGGTTGGTGACTTATGATCTCCCGGGGTTCGGGGAAAGTGATCCACACCCTAACAGGACTCTTTTGTCATCGGCTATGGACCTTTTATACCTAGCAGATGCTCTTAAAATCGATAAGTTCTGGATGGTTGGGTATTCAAGTGGTGCTATGCATGCTTTGGCGGCCCTAAAGTACATACCGCATAAAATTGCAGGTGAGATGATTAGATTATCACTTTTTCATCATGATAGTTTAGTGAAACATCACAAAGAAAATACAAAGTGATTTGGTTACTATACTGCGGCTAAATATGAGTGATTATATGCAGGTGCAGTGATGTTCGCTCCAATGGTTAATCCATACGACCCGAGCATGACAAGAGAAGAAAAGTTAGGAACTTGGGGAAAGTGGACGAGAAGAAGGAAATTTAATTACTTTTTAGCACGACGATTTCCTAGAATTCTAAGGTTCTTCTATCGTAGAACTTTCCTTTCAGGGAAACACGGGCCTGTTGATATGTGGTTGTCCTCATCTCTTGCAGAGCAGGTGAGTTCTATTTTAACCTTGGGTTATATATATAATTTCTGAAAATTTGATCTCATCATGACAGCTTTACTTGGTGAGCTATTTGGGTCAGGTAGTTGAGTAACGGATCAAAACAAGTTGGGTTGGGTTGGGTTGATCCGTAATATTTTGCTCATATTTTTATGTTTTAATTATTAATTACCATCAGATGAGTTAAAAAAATTATAGTTTTAGTAATATTTTATTTTTAATAAAACTACTTTGGAAGTTATATACATCAATAATACACTTGGGAGTGTCTTTTGACCCATTTCTCTTTATCTCTATAGTTAATATAACCAAATCAACCCATTTACAAGTAAATAGGTCAGAAAGCGCCATCTGCGATACTTATTGATAAATCTTGATGATTGCAGGATAAAGTTGTGACAGAAGATCCTTTCTTTATAAAATTCTGGCAAAGGGATGTCGAAGAATCAATCCGACAAGGAAATGTGAAACCCTTTGTAGAGGAAACCGTTTTACAAGTGTTGAATTGGCCATTTAGCATTACAGATCTACAAGTGCAAAAGAAATGCTCAGAAAAAGGCTTATTTCACTGGTTCAACTTCATGTCTGATGAAGCAGAATGCAAATTGATCGGGTTTCTTGAACCAATCCATATATGGCAGGTTTGTAATGTTATCACAGCTTGTGTTCATCACTTCATTGCAGTTTTGAGAAGTTGCTGATGCTTATTTTCATGAAATCAAATCGGTAAACAGGGAACGGAGGATTCGGTTGTGCCACCTGTCATGACTGATTATTTGGCGCGTGTACTACCAAATGCTGTTGTTCATAAACTTCCAAATCAAGGTCACTTTTCATACTTCTACTTGTGTGATGAATGTCATAGAGAGATTCTGTCAACCCTCTTTGGAGAACCACAAGGTCCTGTTGAAATCCCTGATCAAACCCCTATAAAGGAAGAAGATGATCGTGGTCAAAGTCAAACCTCTCAAGTACCACTTAGCTAAACTTGGCTTTGACTTTTTTCTTATAAACAAAGTTTTGATTTCAAAGTATATACCTCACAGGTTTAGTCCTTGTTAACATGAAGAAGTTACTTGTGCAAGAAAGTGTGTTTCATCTATAGTTTTGTTGTTAGAACACTAACTTGAAGGTTGAAATTCTTATTTTACCAGGGGAATGTTTTGATCTGTTTGGGGTTTAAAAAGGTGCTTAAGGACATGTTAATGATTATTAAGCACGTATGATGGTTATTGATCCCTGCGTTAATAAAAACATGATCTAATGGGGACTATAAAGCGTTAGGATTGTAGGGCATAGTACGAGCAACTAAACTACACACATGAATTAGATTAATCAAATCAAGACATCAAACTTGTAATGGTACTGATTTATCAATAACAGAATTAAGGTATAACCAATTATGCTGTGTTAAAAAATGGCCTCCTTGTAGGAGATAATTAGAAAGTCGATCCGCTGTTGTTCTTCCTCAACATCATCTCCTTTGCCTCACTGATCTTGGAAGCGAGATAGTGGCTGCCGCCAGCGTCCGGGTGGTTTGCAAGCATCACCCTTCTATGTGCTTCCTTTATCTTATCAATAGCACTGCTTTCCCTAAACAACAAGAAACACATTTTATATCATATTAAAGTAGTAAAAATTCACAAGAAATAAACCAAAAACAGAACAGAAGCAAAATGATTGTCTGGTAAACAAGTTGTAGAAAATAGTGTTTATATACATGATTATTACAACTTTCAGAATCATAATCAGATAATTAGTTAGAACTACTCGTGCTCGATTACTTCAAGTTTAAACTTAAACTACTCAGAAAATCATACTTGTAATCACCTTTTACCAAATTATAGTGGCAACAAGTTGTAACGATGATTTCATTCGCGCATCTAAACACTAATAATTCTTATGAACAAAAACAGACAACCGAAAAAGATTTTTGTAGCACACCTGACTCCAAGAATAAGGGCAGCTTCTCTTCTAGTCATCTGAGGTTGAAAACCGCCTTGATAAAACTTGCGAAAGGTGGGTGCAACTGGTCTAGCCTTGAAAGCGTTCCAAGCTCGGATGCCATATCTACCAGCATAAGCTGCACCAGCAACTGCAAGTCCCACCACCATTGGAGTTGCCTGATGATGGTTTTAGTACCAAACACTATATTTATAACGTCGTACGAAAAGCACAAATCCGTACGTCTTATCTAATAATCTTATTCGTCTTATCTAATAATCTTATTCGACATATGATTCTTGAAAGGTGAACATTGCACTAATCGCTTCGGAAAGCACATCAAAACACTACATAATAATCTTGATCGTCTTGTCGCATGTAATTTCTAAAGAAACAAATTATATAAAATAAGAAATTTTATCTAGAAAATCAATCTCTTTTAACATATAAGAAAAATTTTAAAATCGTTGTTTCTAAAAAGATTATAAACCAAAATAATTAAAATACAAAATTTTTTAAAATCGTTGTTTCTAAAGAAAAATTTATAAACCAAAATAATTAAAATTTTATTTATAATAGGAACATTTTAAAAATAACAATTCTTCTAAAACGGTATGTTATGAAACAGTCTAATTTCTTTCTTTTCTGAAAAAAGCAAAAATAAAAATAATAAAAAAGTTTTAGAAAATAATATATTATTTTATAACTTATAGTTTTAATGAGTAATTTCAATCGTATCCTATTCATAATATCATTTTTAGTTAATGAATTTTCGTTACGAACTGGAATGATACATATGTTTAGCTTCATGTTCCCAAAAGATTGCATTAAAACAACTAAGCTACGACACCATGAATACGTAAATGTTTAGAATTGTTTATTTCCTACCTATTTTTGATTTATTAACTTCTGAGAAGTTAATAAGTTAAAAAAGTATTTGACATATCCAAAAAAACTTCTGAAACTAATTTTTCATATAGGATAAAAAGAAAGTTTTGAAAAGTACAAGAAAAATTACTTATTGAACTTTGAAAACTATTTTTAGTTTAATTTTCAATTATACTCTTATACTGCCTTCTATTAATTTTCATCATTTTTAGAATATGTTTTTTTGTCTTTACACAACGTTTTGTTTTAGTTTATAAGTTAATCCAAACATTTTATTTTTCTTAACAATCACAGGTTAATAAGTTTTTTTATTAAAAATCATTTTCAATCAAAATAAGAAATCCAATGAGAAAATCATAATCTCTGTTTACAAAATAGCCCTATCGTATTTATGTACTGTAACAAAATCACTTTTTACGAACCAACAAAGCTAAATTTAGAATTAATCGTCACTAAAAACATTAAGACGGATAAAAATTGCAGAGATTCGAAGGATGAATGACTAACCATTTAATCGGCTGCTATCTCCGAACTTGAACGAATCGTAAGGTTGAAAATATATATTTTAATTGCAGATTTGTTGAATTAGTGTTTGATTGTGGGTAAATTCAAGAAGTGGAATTGATTTGTGGAGAAGAAAGATTTGTTAAACTAGGGTTTAATTGAGGGTTTTAATTTGGGGACGACGACGAGTCTGTCTTGTTTCCCAAGTTCAAGAATCAAGATAGAAACCTAAAAATTAAATATATTATATTAATTATATTAATATATTAATCACTATTTAAAACTCGTGTGAATTAACATATTAAATAAAAAATAATTTGTATTTAAAATTTATAAAGTATAAAATAATTAGTATTAAGCCTTACGCATTACAACTAAGTCGTAAAACCATGTCAAACAACATCAATAACAAACCACCGTTAGTAAATACCAATCAAGACGAATCTCATATTATTAAAAAAATCAAATAAAAAGTAGACGTAAAAACGTTAAACTACGAATGTGAAAATAAAATATTTAGAACAATAGATAAGTTGATCACTTGAGCTAGAACCAGCACGTGTGACAGTGCAGTTAAATAGGAAAAAAATAATCGTAAAAACATTGAACCACACATTCATGTTGCATCATGTTAAGTCATAAAATTTTGATCGAAAAACAAAAAATGTTTAATATATAAATATATAGGGGATCAAAGCTGAAAGTAAAAATAAATTGGGCTAAATTGTAGAAAAGATGTAAAAGTATTGAGTTAAAATATAAAAAAAGTTAAAAATTTAGAAAATAAGATGGATACAATCTACTATGCACACAGTACAACCAAATTGATAATTAATATTATATAAATATTTTAAATAAGGTATTATTCAAATTACGTATAATCAAAGAGCTTAATTTTTTTTTACTTTTGTCTTTACAAACCTTTGTTAGAATTCAAACATTACAAGTATTTTTAAATTTTTTTTTGAACGTCAATTATTTAAAAAAGTTCTTTGTATTAGAAAAATCATATTTATTTATTTATTTAAAAACTTTCATTTTCTAAATAAAAATATGTTTCTTAATAAGAATTTTTAATATTTAATATTATAATCATTAAATAGTTTTATATTAATAACATGTGTGATGTGACAAGTAGGATTTGAGTAGACGATCTCTGATAAAAGAGTGTAAGAATGTGACATGTGATACAATCTTATTTTGATTTAAAAGGTGTATTATAACATGGTAAGCATCGATTTTTTTTTTGAAAATAGGACTTTTTTGAAAATGAAGTTGACAAGGGGAGAAAATCTCGTATATTTTTAATATTAGGGGTACCCGCCTCTGCCAGGGGCGGGTTTTGCTGCTTTGACCAATATCTGCCTCTCTCCTCTCACGTGATGATGTGACTTGTCTTGGTTTCTGAGAACTCGCCCTTGGCAAGGGCGGGTTCTCAAACAAATAATCCCCTCCACACACTTAACTGACGACGTGATGTGACATGACCATTTTTTGAAAACTCGCCCTTGGCAAGAGCGGGTTCTCAAACAAACACACTCCCATCACTCAAATCAATTCACACTTGGCAAGGGCGGGTTCTCAAACAAATTCACAATCAAAAGATTTTTGAGGGATCACCTCTTATCCTCCAACCTGGATGATGACAACCGAATCTTGACGAATAAAGTGTGAATTGATTTGAGTGAATTCGTTTGAGTTATAAATATATCAAAGTAGGTTAAATGTGTGGACGGGAATGTGTTTGTTTGAGAACCCGCCTTTGCCAAGGGCGAGTTCTAAAAAAATGTGTTGGTCCAGGCCCCTCTATACACTTAAACCGAAATAATGGTTCTACTCTTTGATTAAGTGGAAGCGAAAGTTACAAATCGTAAGAATAAAAATACTTGCAACTAATTCTATTTATAGTAAAAAAAACAAAGAAAAACTCCATGTAGAATGGCCCACGTTCTCATGTTTTAATGCAACGAACTCAAAACCCACTTAAAGTCTATTAGATTCGGTCAAACTCAGACCAATTCCTTCCCCAAGACCCATTAACTATCTGGTAATCCATTTGATCCGTGAATCAAACCCGATTAATCCAACAAAATGGTCATGTCACATCACGTCGTCAGTTAAGTGTGTGGAGGGGATTATTTGTTTGAGAACCCGCCCTTACGAATGGCGAGTTCTTAAAAACCAAGACAAGTCACGTCATCACATGAGAGGAGAGATGCAGATATTGTTCAAAGCAGCAAAACCCGCCCCTAGCAGGGAGGTACCCCTAATATAAAAAATATACGAGATTTTCTCCCCTTGTCAACTTCATTTTCAAAAAAGTCGTATTTTAAAAAAAAATCCGGTAAATATCATTTTGTTTCTTCGAAAATAATCTTCTTATGTATACCTTTAAAACAAATTATTAGTCATAAAAATGTCACATAAAATTTTACATGTCAAAGCAGACGGGGGTATTTCTTAAAGATGTTAAAAACATCTTGTCACCCGGCATCTACAAAGTTTTTTCTAACTACACATCCGTCCCAAGGCATTCCTATATTTTTATACTAGGTTAGTACCCGTGTAATACACAGATTGAATAAACAAAATATTAAATTATCATTAAAAGAAACTTATGCATTATAAAATCATGTTTGAAGATAAAATATGATGTTAATTATGTATAAATAGTTACTTTAAGTATAATATTTTAATATAAAATATAATTAAAGTTATATACTTTAGTTCAAGAAATAAAAATTATTATACCATTTTTTCAACTTTCTTATGTAAAAAGTTTTATTTTTAAACATTTGTTTAAGATTTATTATAAAACATATTTTTATAAAAATCTTGTTTTTAAAAGAATCTGGTTTGTAATTACTCTGGTTGTTTTAATAAAATTGTTTTAAAATATTTCACATGTTTATAAATTTTTAATAAAAACAAAACGACTTTTGTTAAAAAATGTTTAGTGTTTTATAAAATTCCATATTATATAAAACTTTAGTTTTTTATTATTTAGATTTTGATTAAAAGATGTGATTTTTAATTTGCTTCATAAAATCTATTCTAAAAATAAAGATAGTTTGATTTTTTTATAAGAATTAGATAAGAGAGAGAAACATAACAATTAATAAGATTTATTTTTAATAAGAAAGAAAATTTTGTATGAGTAATTAAATAACTATAATATTCTTTTGGAAGAAAATTTATTTGTGAATGTCTAAAAAATAATAAGTGACAAAAACATAGGTTAAAAGAATGACAAGTGTCAAAATAAACATTATTTTATTAGAAGTTATCGATTATCACCAACTTTTACATAAGGATGACAAAAAAGCTTGAATCTACGTATACACCTAAAAACTGAAACATCTATACGAGTATGGGATTATTTTTAAAAACTTTCAATAATATAAAATTAGATGATACTCACCAGTCATCATGATTGCTCAAACCATATATCGAAACATGTTTAATGATATAACACAGTTTATACCATATAACTGTGTTGTTATTCTATGGACACACACGTCGGCTATGGAAGTATGGAACCAACGATGGACACTTGTATCTATGATATTATTTATCTTTACCATTATATTTGACTTACACATGTAAATGATCATATTATTATATTTCTCTATTTAAAAATTGAATTTTATTGCATAATTTGAGAATGCTTGAATATATGTTGGTAACAATAAGCACCAACTTTACTTAAAATTTTGCAAATTACATTCTTGTTCATAGAAGAATTTCATATTTGCCAATAATTTTTAGCTGCACTAATTGAGATTTGGTATCCAAGACTTTAGTTTACTATAAGAGAAAGTTATGAGTTCAAATCTCGCTCGAAACAAAATACTCTAAGTTGAGTCAGAGGTTTTCCCAATCGTAGGTTTTCTCCTAAAAGGGTTGTTGATATGGTTCCGTTAGTCTGGCTGGAAAACAGATAGATGAGTCTGATTAAGAAAACACCTATCATTTAAAAGAAGGTCATCCACTTGCTGTTAAAGTAATAATAATAATAATAATGATGTAAACACATATCAATATACCAAGTTATGTATAAACTGAGGAATTAGATATAACTAAACACATTTGTACTTAATATGTGAATCGACTAACAACGAAACCCATAAATTTTACTAGTGAATTTGTAAACTAGTCGAAAGAAATTCAAACAAAATCAGTTGATTTAGGCTCCACTCTGCTTGGCGAATTGAGGGGCTCTTCCTAGAGGAAGTATCAAATCTTTCAACACCTCATATTCCTCTCTACTTATTTGGCCATCTTCAAACACCTGCTTTAGCCATAAGCATTACTTACGTGACATGTGAGAGATTAAAACACGACCCGAATGGACCCATTTGTAAGTAAAATAGGTCGAAATTGCTGATGCATATCATTGTCTAGGCCATATGTGATCCGGATTAGAATCTAAAGTCTTGTTACCAAAAGATGGGATAATATATTTAGATTGAACGTCAGGTACAAAAGACGGTAATATTATTATGTTATGGGTTGTAGTAAAGAGAGAATTTCATACATACCCGTCTAAACTTGTTTAACATCATATATATCCAACCAAACTTTAGAATATCAAATACACAGAAAGAGCCTTTAGATGTCAAGGGTAAATATGTCATAACGTCAAAAGTTGTTAAGAGAGAGTATATTTGATGTTTTATAGTTTGGTTGGGTGTATATAGTATTTACTAGGTTGTATGGGTATATATGAAACTATCCTTGTAGTAAATGTGTGATAGATGAACGAACCTTGTGAAAGAAACTTGTATTGGTCAACTGTGGGGCTAGAGCAGGGATCCGAGACACCGAAAGAGCCTCGAGAAACAAAAGAATAAACACATGCCATTGCTTCATCCTCAGAGCTGGAAGTGGATCAAGGAAGGACATGGTCTCCAGTAGGCAACCCTATTAGTGAGTTATAAATATGTTATTGTAAAATAAACTAGATTGACATTTGTACTCATGTTGTTGATTACAATAGGGAGAACCCTCGGTATATAGAAAAAAAATAGAAACCCAAGAAACCTAACTGAGCGTGTGGGCTAAAACAACTAAACTTTAATAACAAGATACCAAGTAAACATAACTAACAGTTATAAATATAAGTAGTAGTAATTAAAGGTTAAGAAATGATGAACCAACCATCCCATATTCAATAGTAGAAACTGGAGTTGCAAGTCTAAGATGAAGGATAAGTCCTGGCAAAGCACGGGCAAGACGAGTGGCAAGAGTGAGTTTGATTTCAGAAGAACGACCATCTGACAATACGATCTTCCGTGGGTATTCCCTTCCGTTTACTGATGAATAATGCTCTTCAGCGGAACTATCTTCACCTCCATATACATATGCCAAAGTAGATGAAGAAACCCATGCAAACAATGACATAAACATTTTTGCAAATGGTGATAGCTGATTTAAAAAGAAACAAAATACAAAAAGAAAGAACCTTTTAGTAAGTAATAAATATATGTACAGATAAAGTAAATAAGTAATCAGAGATTGCTTATATACTTACATCTAGAACAAACTCCTCTGGTGGACTATCGAACCAAGAATCCCCGGCATCAAAAAAATCAGATTCTACAATACCGGTTTTCTTTGGCCACTTCAATTGGGTTGGTTCCGGATCAACTGCACCTTCAACGGGAGTTAGCAGTCCAGCTTCTGAAACTAGATTTTAAAAAGCAACTAAAGAGTATAAAATACAAGATAATAGTAAAAGAAAATGAAAGAAACATTTTGCCATTTCTCTGGTAAGCATGCTACCTAATTGATCCATACAAGCACAAAATGTGCAACTTACCAGATTTATCAGGAGCAACATCCCCGGAATCAACAAGTTTTCCTTCGGTTTGAGCATGGACCTCTGCTGCTGATGCAAGCTGATCCTTTGAAATGCTAAAACCGTTGTTTTTTTCTGTTTCATTTTCAGAGACGTGTGTTTGATTATTATTGTCTGTCTCATCATCCGCCCAAGTGACATTTCTCCGTGCTGCTGCTGTTGCATCTGAATTAGATTTCAGTTTCAGACAAGATTTCAACCCACTGCTACTACTCGGCTGGTCAACCCCAGTTCCACTTGGCTCAGAAATTTCACGCTTTTCTTCAACATTTAACTTTGTATGCTTCTTTTTCAATTTCGTTTGGCCAGGAGGCTTTTTAGATATGTCATACTCATCCCCTTGTGTGATTATGCTACTCGTGAAATTTAACTCGCCAAACATGCTCTCTTCTTTTTTTACTTCCCTTTTCAGCTTGTCATCTTTTGCTTTAGACCCTGAAACACACAGATACGACCTCATTATACCACAAAATTAGCATCAATAAATCTATAAAATGTTACCTTAATTAAATCTAAATAAAGGAACCATCAAAAAGCAGAGAAGAGAGAACATATTATGGGGATCAAAAAATTTAAATGAAGAAAGATGAATGGGTGTGGTGGTGATAGAAAGTATTTTGCTTTTTTCTTTTTCTTTTTCTTTTCCTACTGTGTGTAATGAAATTCTGATCCAACAGAAAACCCCCAAAAACACATGCTCGTATTGAGCGGAGATTGAAGTTCCACATGCTCTTATTGAGTTGAGATGTCGAACAAAAACCTTTACTTGCTTTTGCTGTTCAAAAAACAATAGGATTTTGGCTTGGTTTCGATGTTTCGTACCACTGAAAAATGGTCAGAGGTGTTAAAGAAGCTAACAGAATGAAAGAACAAACTGGCAACATGTACTTCTTGATAACCAAAAAGACCTTGCTAATTGATAACCAAAAAGCCCTTACTATTAGAGATATTCAAGATCAATTACTTTATAACCAAAAAACCAAATTTTGATATCCTATCTCCTACCACTAAATAAAAGTAGGAAGGTATTTATGCATCCATCTTCATCATCTTTGTCTTTTCAGCTAACTAGCTTGTAGTCCCTGTTTTGTTTATTTCACTATGCACATATACTTGTAGGATATACAACAGGTACACCCAAAGTATATGACAAGAAGAGGTAAATGTATTTTCCAAGGCTGTGAACATGCTTAAAAACACTACTCTGAATACCATTAATTATCACTAAAGTATACTCAACTTCCAGTAGCATATAACTGGCTAACATTCATGAAAAAAAGCATCAACAATATGAGCATTTATCCAATAAAAGATTCAACTCTTACCTAGACTATTTTTCGAACTGTTTCTCAAACCGCGATCGTGCTGTGGAACATAACCCTCAACCGCATTCGCAGGCCCAATCCATTCCTCCATAGACACAACTCCCCTACCAGCACTCTCAGCATCCTTCTCCTTAATCGACAGTTTACTCATCCCAAAATCACTCAACCCCTCATCACCCTTCAAATCCACACCCTCAAACAGCCTCACAACCTTCTCAATCTTGCTCATATCAAGCTCCAACGACCGTTCATCCTGCAAACTCTCAGCATACGCTTTGCTATCAACCACGCATTTCGTCGAACAGTACATACGCGTCTCCAAAAGATCATAAACCTTATGCTCTTTCAACGAAATACTGTATCTTCCCTTCTTTAAAGGCTCTGATGAGGGCAATGAGTTGGGGCAAAGTGGGTACCCACACACTTGAGCAATTGATCGTTCCGTCACAACGTCGTTGTAATCCGATTTGGAGAGCAGAGAACCAGCTACTAACAATTGGGTTTCGGATTTAATGCCCTCTAGAAGACATAGTTGTAGCTTGTATATCACATCCTTCATAGCTACTGGTAATACTGATGATGTATTTGACATTTTCGAATTGGGTAATTGGGTTTTCTGTTTATTCGTCGAATAAGGTTATTGAATAGGTTATTTTTCTACTTTTCCGGTGAAGTTCCGGCGACAGAGTCCTTCTTCTCCGGCTACCAAATGTAATGTTGAAAAGTTGAAGGAATCGTGTATCTGAGAAGTTGAAAATGTATTTTGCGTTGAAGATTTTGGAATATAGGGGTTCTTAATTGGTGAATTCAAGAAGTGGCAATGATTTGTGGAGTATTGATTTGTTAAATTAGGGTTTGATTGCAGGTGAATTGGGGGTTTTTAATTTGGGGACGAGACTCTTCTTGTTTCCCAAGTTGGCATGTGAGAGACCTAAAAACTAAAAAACCTATATATAGTCATGATTTTAATCTAAACTTTAAATAATTGTTTTTTAATTGAATCGTCGTTTTAAGGTTTTAAAAATTTATAATTTTCATTTAAAAACATTAATTTATTAATTTAAAATTTTAACATGTAAATTCATAAAATATTAACTTTGCCATAATAGGATTGTTTGTTTGGTTGTGAACTGTGATTATAAATTATGAGAAAGAGAGATGATAACTAGAGCTAGTGGTATTCATTATATAACCCTTACGAGACGGGTTTCGATTGCAACCAAAACCCAGATCCATTCTTCTTCTTTGCTGATGATGCCGACAATCTCGTAATTCAATTGATGATGAAAAAGTTCGAAAATGAAAAAAAAATATGAAAGGTTCAAGTTTCGTGAACGAAACATAACAGATGAATACAATTTTATTAGCAACACGTAAACCTAATTTAAAATTTTGTTTCTATATGTAAAATCACATTATCACATTTTAATGATATATATTTAACATTTTAAATTAACAAATTTAAACTTTTTAGATGAAAATATTTACTATATAATGACTGTACCTGGTTTTATACATATACATATCAAAAGCTGAAGTTAAAACCTCATCCCATTTTTTATCATAGCAAGAAATCAAGAATTACCCAAAAGAAAGATTGCATATGAGCAATAATTTCATAAACTTTTCATACAATAAATAAACAAACAATATTTTATAATACACATATGTATATGTAGATCCAATTTGCACTTAAAAAAGTACAGTTTATATAACTTTCTGGTTCTCTACTTCTCCAAAGAAGATATCACTCCACCACCTCCCTGCTCCAACCCATCACCAACGGTGGCTTCAACCTTCGGTGGCCCAGAATGCCGCCTCGGTTTAGCCTGAAAAGCAAGACGTTTCTTCGCACCACCCGCCATCATGGCGCTCCCACCACCATTCTCCGCCACACCCAAACCCCGTGGTTTCACCTTTGCTGACTTAGCAGCCACCATAGACCCTGCAACACTATGCCTTCTGTTCCTTTCAGATTTAACACTTGACACACTTTTTGAGTCATCATCCTGGTTAGCCTCTAGCCCCAAACCGTAGGGTTGTGTGCTAGGACCCATCTTGGGTTTTCGTGACCCTACTAGACCACCACCTCCTTTCGACCGAGGAGTTGAAGGTGCAGAATTGAGTTGGTGACGAGCATAAGATTTTGTAATTTCACTCTTACTGTCAATACCAGTTTTAACCGATATATTATCGTTTCCATGATCTTTATATCTCTCTGACCAGCTCCAACCCCATCGAGGGCTTGTGGGGTCCATGAAAAGCATGTTGTCGTCGACACCCCTCCTGATTTCTTCCAAGGTTGCTGTTTCAATAGAATCACCAAACATCTCAAACTCATGTCCTTATATTCAACTTTAAGCCAGATAATGAGTTTTCTTTTTCTTTCTAAAAGTGGGGACCCGTGCTGTTACTGAAAAACCCACGGGTCCTCACCAATACCCTACTAACCAATAAGATCAGGTAATACCGCTTGCGCTGGATAGGATGCTTTCATAGGGTAAAACGCAGAAAACCAGTCGAAGCTGGAAACCTGACACCTCTCACCTCTATTTGAGGACCTCAAACGCTTACTACTATGCCACCAGTTGAAGGTTGCAAATAATTAGTTATATTAATATGAATCCAAACACGCCTAAAGTCTTACCTGATGAGAAAATGAATAAGCCATGGCTCGTTCTCTTCTCATAGTAGCATCATACTTACTCAGAAGCTTTGCTTCTATCTCTTCTTTAGACTGCACGCTGTCGTCCCATTCATCTCCATTCTATAATAAATATGTTAATAACGGAAAAAAATAGAAAAATTGTTAGATATGCAGTAGTCGTGTGGGATGAGTTGTAACAAAAACTAACTTGCATGTTGGCGATTTCCTTAGCCCTTTGGAGTCGTTTCTGAAGAGCTTGATTCTCCTCTAACATCCGGATTCTTCTAGAATTGATTTGAGATTGCAGATGAGATAAACTTTGCAGGGATTTGAGGGTGCTAGCCGTTTGTCGCCTGACATAAGGCCCTTCAACTACTGTTTTCAACCTGACAAGCCCTTGCAGACCCCATAACGCTCTTCTTGCCTATGAAAACATGAAGAAAAAAAGATCGTCAAACATGCATCGTATGTTCTAAACTTTTAATGTGGACTGTAGTTGATATTCTTGATTTGCTTCAATAAGTAAATACCATGTAACCGCGAAAAATGGTCTGGATTCTGATGGCTGCTACTTCCTCCTTTAATTTTCCTGCAAACTGAGTCGTGACAGTTGACACCTCGATTGATTCAGCAGCGTTGGCGGCGGCTTGTGGCAGCTCTGCCTGCACCTCAAGCGGTTTCACCTCTTCTGGTGGAGGAAACGGATGAGACTCACTAGAACCGCCAGCATTTTCTACAATTGAAGTATTGGAAACAGAAGAATGCTCCTCCACAAACTCTTTCTGTTCTGACTTCTGGTGTTTAATTAACACAATATTCGTTACTTAACGATAAACTTTTACTAAATCAAAGAATTGTAACGAATTGTAAAAAACCTGGCTTTTCTTTTCTTTGGAGCTCGGACTCAAAGTCTTCTTAATCGAAGAAAACCAACTTCCTTTCCTTCCCATTACTAAATCATTCCCCAATTACCCTGTTTTGAACATAATTTCACCATATTTTTCAGTATTGACATTGACAGTCAAAGTCAAACATACATAACAAATTACATTCAACTTTTAGATGCATTCATGAATCTAAGACTTGCATTTGTAAAATTCATTACAAGATTCGATGTGCTTACCAAGATCTTCTCAAATTCAACCAGTTCATGTCAAATTGGAGTTAAAAATAAGTCCTTTTGACACAAAAAGTCAAACAGCAAGAAACCACTCTCACTCTCACACACTGATACATATGTAATCGGTGAAAAACTGTTGAATCCTACTTAAAAACCAAAATCCATCAGGAAAAACTAAGATTATGCATACAACCAATGAATCCATGAATCAAATCCAAAAGAAACTAGAATGAAAACCATCAAATTTCAAGAAATAACAATCCCCAAATGCCATACAATAAAGAACCCTAAGAATCTTGACAGATGATCATCAAAACTAAAAAAACTAGCAGGATCCAAGAGATAATTCACACCCAGAAGCCATATGATGACGAACCCCAAGAAATTCAACAAATAACACTCAATTTAGATAAACATCGGTGAATTCAAACAGTAACCGCTAATGCCCCCTTTAGTACACAAGAAACTAACAAGGTCAGAGTGATTCTTGACACAGCCAGATGCCAAAGAATCAAGAACTTGAATAACTCGAACAAGAATCAGTAAAATCACTCAAAGTTCATACATTTCTACAAAAACTGTGACTTTGAAGTTGAAGAAACTTGAAAGAATGTGAGATTACCGATGAATGTAGTTGGGATGGTTGAAGGGTTCTTGATATTCTTGAAATTGGTAGTTGTTTGAGAAAGAAAACCAGATCTTGTGGATGAAATGGTGAAATGTGAATTAAGGATGCACGATCGAATGTGTGACAGATGGGTTTGGGTTCGATATAGTCGGTTGATGAGTTGGAGCCCCGATGCTGTGGGTCCCATAAATCGACTCAATTTCTTCACATTTTGTGATTTCTTGATAGTCAATAATAATCAAGTAAGCATAAATCTCGTGGATTGTCGGTAGGATTCTTCCCACATGATAGATTATGTTTTAGATATTATTTTATTGTATCTTAAAGTATATGTGTTGTATTTTATATAAGATTTAATATATGTTTGGTATCTGTTGCTGTTTTTCTATGAATCATTTAATTATATCTCTTTCAAACTCTCTTAATATTAACCGTAAGGAAAATTTCACTAAGTTTAAGATTTGTTTGTTTAAGAATTATATAATTGAAACTTGATTTGAGAAAAAAATTAATTTAGAATAATAAATACACAAGAATTATATAATTAAAACTTGTATTTTATATAAGGATATTCAGACACCCTAAAATTTTAAATTAACAGACCTAATTTCTATGGGTCGTATAACACTATATGCGCCGTATAAGTGGATTGTATAGCCCCATACGATGCATATAACCCTCAAACAGCTCCCTGAATTTTCCTCGTAGTCTGTGTCGGAAGTTGCTATAATATGTGTCGTATAGGGAGTTGTATAGGTATGAGGCATATAGCCCTCTGATAATCCCTTGAATTTTTTTTGTTTTCAGTGTTTTCAATCCTATACGTCACGTATAGTGCCATACGAGGCGTATAGTGTCGATTTATAAAAATGAATGTCTATATATTAGGACCATCATGTTTTGACATCTCATCCGAATAATAACAACTTCACACGCCAGATTTAAACGATTGTGAATTATATATTTAGTTGTACTTATATGTCAATAGTTGAATGTCTTGTATTTAAATATTGAACTTTAACATCACTAACAACAAACATTATATATATGGTGTGTTCATTATGATAGTAAAAGACATAAAATTATAAGGTTTCCCATCAACTTAAATGCATAGGGTGTCTGGTGACTTTCTATCACTTATTCACTTTCGTTCATGTCCAAGTCTAACATTCTACATCAGTTGTTGAATAGACTTCTATTGGTATGTCTTGTGTCAGTCGATATGGTCCACGATATGGTCCATCGCTGGTGACACCGGTCCCTTAGGTAAGTTATCATCAGATCCAAAGGCGTATATGGATGCATGCACTCTTAGTTTAACACCAAATAACATATTGAAATGTAAAATCAAATAACTGTAACCCGTAAAAAAACAATTAAAGAAACCCCAAAATAAACTTTTGATGCATATATCATATATAAATGTAAAATCTAACAACAAGTATAGCTACATGTAATAACACATCAACTATTAAAACAACAAAATGAAAAACTTCTGACAAAGTCGTTAGGAAGGAACATTAAGGCTCTTCGATTGAGAATGACTACGTGAATGTTATATAAAACAACAAAGCTACATATTTTCCTAAAGCTAAGTTCGAGGATGAAAAAGCATACACATAATAAGGACTCGCTCATCACTACATTGTGTTCATCACCCCTTTGGTTGTTTCTATTCGCCTCCAGTAAGTCGGTGAACCTGAAAATCCAAAACAAACCACTAAATGAAAAATCAGAAAACCAGTAAATCACAACTCAACAATCCCAGAAAATCCCAAATGAATAATTCAGAAGTCGCAAACAAACCAAGACATCAGAAACAATGAACCCAGAAACCCCACACACAAATCATATATCAGATTTGTAGACCGTTGAGGGTTCTGCTCGCGCATGTGAGAAGGGATCTGGAGTTTAGGATACCTGCAGGGGTTTATGTTTTATATTTACGGTAGTAAAATTGTTATGTTTATTATATAATCTCAAAAGGGAAAAAGTTAAAAACAAATAATGCTTTTAAGCATTCATTGAGCCTCTTCTTGTCTGTGCCTTAAATTCTACACCCCATCCCAACCCAACTCTGACTTGAATCAACTTTCATGAAAATTGCTTCATATATACCCTTAAAAACACAGAATTGCAAGAAGAAACTTTGTTATAAACAAATACGTTTAACAAGTCATAAACATATAAACATATTTCATTAATAATGTCTCGTTACTTCATCAAGAGTTTCAAAGATATTTTCTTTGAACAATTTCAGACTTGATCAACTATAAAGTAAACAATGGCTCAATTTCACAATCATTGATGAATGCTCAACAAAGCATCAATTTGTGTCAAAATATTTAACAATTCTATTCTACCAATGCAAAGAAAACAATTGTCGGACTGTTGCATTTTAAGAACAAAGACGGCAGAAGTTGGACACAGGACTTATATTTTGATGATAAACAACTTTCTTGTTGGTTGCAAGAACGGTTAGGTAACTATCCAAGAGAATCCACAAGAGAATCGCATATTAATCAGAGGTCATTGCACACAAGAACATAAGAAATGAGGCAAACTGTGATCCATGTTACTATAATCATTCTATAATACCAAAGATAAAACTCACTAAATTACAAATATGCAAGTCCTAGTTAGCAATCACCTTAACTTGAACCAATATCATAACATCAGACCTCTCATACCAACCAATATTGTCTAATTTGCCTACTAAATACATACGGATTTGTTGTTGTTTGCCTGGGTGAAGACTTCCTAGTGGTATTGATCTCACTTGAGCACGCTTGACCGTAGAGTTCTCTTCTCATCCACAGCCAATGCACTAAAAATATAACGGTAACTTCTAGATGGCTACTAGTAGATCTATCTTAAAAATGCAACAACTCTCCTATTAAGAGCATTCACATCCCATTCTATATCCTCATCTTTATATATAACTAAAATTCATCATTCTTTATATTTATCTACCATTTCTTGAAAACCTCCTGCATACCATTCTCTATCTCTATCTTTATATCCAATAAAGTTTTATATAAATTTGACTAACCAATTATTATTTTCAGCATTGAGTTTAATGGATTGGTACAAACTACAAAGACAGATTCTATAACTCTATAAGAACATATCTATGGTTGAACTTTAAAAAAAATCTATTTACCCTAATCAAAAGCAAAAGGGAATTGATATTTGACGATTGACATCTTTTTTAGGCCCTCAAGTTTTGTTTGTTGCAACATAATTTGGACAGTAGCTTTGGAGGCCTATTTACAACTTGCAAAATATTTATGAACTTAAAGAAAAGTTCCATGAGCATGTCATAACCACTGACGATTGTTTCTAGCAACATTGTAAAAATACATTGACCACAAGAAATCTTCAGATAATATCTTTCCTACCAACAAAACTTTCACTAAAGTAGTCACTTGTGTACAAGATCCAACTTCAAAATAACAAATAATGAATACTCTGATAGTAATCTGATGGCTATCATTTGACCTAGAACAACAACATAGGAAGATGTTTATACTCAAATTAAATCATACTAATTACAAAACTGCATAAGTAAACTTGCATCCAAAAGTTCATCATAAATTAGATATTTCTAAAACAGCTTTTATTACGCAAATTATAGCTAAAAATGAACACAGTCAAACTTATAAAGCCAAGAATCCTTCAATAGCTATAATCCATATCCCCAAACTACAATAATCCTTAAATTTAGCATCCGAAGTAATCAATCAGATGTTGAACATACGTGTTATAGTTGTGAATGAAAATACGGAAGATAACTTTTGAATCTTCATACAACAAGGAAAATGAACCTAAATTTCATTAAAACTAAACAAACATCATGATCACAACAAAATCCACTTCAAAATGTAAAGTAAAAAACCCTAATATATAAAAATCACGCATACCTTTATGGGCAACAAGCTCCACTATACCAAGCTTAAACTGATAGACTACATCAACCGGTTGAAAAAAGTTGTACCCAACAAGGTTTGATCGGAGGTCTGAAGAAGGTGATCGACCAACACAAGTAAACACTAACTATTCGACAAGCTGTTGAAATCTTCGTGAAAGAAATATGTCGAACTGTCGAAGGTTTGAATCGCATTTGTGGGTGCAACGGAGAAAAGATTTAAAGAAGCAGAGGGGAGAGAAGAAGAAACAGCAGGAGATAAGAGTGGTGGTTGGGGAAGAATGGGATATGGGAGCTACAGTGAGTCTTCGAATATGGAGAAAGACCTCTCGTTACAGCCATAAAATCTATCCATAAAATACAGAATGGTATGCAGTGATGATATGTATCAAATCCTTAAACTACAGGTGACGTGTGATTTGCCTAGGTGTTACAAATATAGCACTAACATCTGAATGCCTACTTATAGATCTATCTTACAAATGCAAGATAAGTAGTAAACACATTAAAGATTAACAATGTATCATCTCAAGAGACAGAAAACTAGTAAAACTTAGTACTCTTCATAGGTTCAACCACAAGATATTAAACTATAAAAACAATAAACATGCCACAATGAGAAAGAAAGAGGTGACAAACCATCACTAGAGCCAATCTTGCTCCTGCAACTTCAACGGCAAATAAACCTCAGACAAATACTGAAACCCGAAGGTACTCAACGCCTGAATCTCCGCCTTCTGCTTCGACTTGACCATCAAACTCAACTCCTCAACCCACCCCGGATTCTTCTTCACAAAATCCTCCTCCAACAAATCCTTACCCGTCTTAATATCCTGCTCCGTCATCGGCAACCTACACTGCTCAGGTATCTTATACTTATCCAAATCACTAGGCCGAATCCCCAACCACTTAATATCCGGTGTAGTCAAATTCGCGCTATCATACGACATGTTCTTCGACCCACACCCATAAACCGACAATATCTTCAACCCATAAGGATCACTATCCACAAGAGCCAACACAGGCAACTTGAGCTCCATTTTCATCTTCCTCAAGAACAACCTAGTAGCCACATCCGGCTGCCCCTTGGCCGTCACAATAACACACGGAAACCGATTGTAAAACCGATCCTCCGCCAATCGCATGTACGCCGCATCCTTCTCGACCAACAGGATGAACAACGCATCACTAGACATATCCCCAACCCGATCGATATTCGGAGGAATCGCCTTTCCCCCAATCCCCATCTTCGTGCAGTCAATCATATCCCCATTGTCACTAAACACAAGCCTACCAACAACCACCCCCTTTTCAGCAGCGACAACATTCAGCGACGACCTAGTACACCCTAGGATACACGACACGTCATCCAAAACGGCGTCGGATTGGGTCTGGTCCTGAAACAGCTTCACGTCGGTGTAGAAGAGATCTCGTTTGGTGACGTGGATGTTCTTCAATGAGAGCTGGTGGATGAGGGAGAGGATGCGGGTGGTGATGGTGGTTTTCCGGACGGTGGCGACGGAGGCGTAGGGGCGGAGGGAGGTTTTGTCTTTTAACACGATGCGATCGAGCTCGGGGACGTAGAGCTGGTTAGCGGCGGCGCGTGAGGGGACGGTGAAGGAGAAGCCGTTGCCGGAGAGGATGGATTTGGTGAGGGAGAGGGCTAGGGTTAGGATGCGGTTTTGTACGGAGGATAACGGAAGGTCGGTGACTTCACGGCAGGTGGAGGAGAGGGAGAGGTCAGCTAGGTTAGGGTTTTGGAGGTTGAAGACGAAGAGGATGATTTGGTGGTGGTGGTTAGGTTTTGAGGGTGGAGAGGATGACGGAGTCGGGTTTCAGGCGGTTTTTGAAGGGGAGATGACCGGATTCGTCGTCGGAATCGGAGTTTGCTCGCCGGCGTTTTCTCTTCTCCGCCATTGGTGAGTGCAGAGGCGGCAAAGTGAAGGAGATGAAGTTGGTCAACGCGTCTTCGTCGCTTGTTAACGAAAGTTACAAAACGTGTTACACATTTTATATGTCTCGTATAGTTTGATACGAGACCTAAGAAAGACGTATAAGGTTGAAGAAGATTAAAAACAACAATTTTAAGTCGCTCTCAGATGTTTAAATGTCTCGTATATTCATATACAACCATCTATATAACTTTGTATATAGCAAGCAATTTGAAAGCAAACAAAAACAACCATTTATGGGCAGTGTGTCGTTCAATAAATTAGTTTGTTGATTCCAAATATAATCACTATTTAAATATTTTAGTGGACTGTTAGTTGAGTAATTGGGTTAATAAAATGGACTCAAAAAATTATATTTGCTTTAAAACATAATTGGGTTAAGTTTTTAATTATATCATACCTTATAATTATTTTTTATAACTATATATAACATATATAAAATAATTAAAAATTTTGTGCCACTAAACGAGAGCCCCTCCTCAGAGCCGGCTCTGACTTTGTATGATTCGTATAACAAAACTCGACTCTCTCATAAAAGTTTTACAACCATGAGAGGCTATACCACCCCTTTTGTTCTTTTCATTGGAAGAAAAGAAATATCATATATTATCGGTGTTTCTTTTAATTATTGAATTTTTTTCCATTAAACAATGACTACCAGAGCATAAAAAAATAAGGTTCGCATGTAGTAAAGGGAACCAAAGAAGATAAATAATTTCATCTAATTTTGTAGCCTAATATATTTGAGAAGTAATAGCCCATATCGGGCTCTTACTATCGATTATTTAAAGGAGGTATCTAATTATACTAATTACATGCATGATTCTTTATTCGATTCATAAATACATTACGATAGAAAACCGTTTATAAACATGTGTTGGTTTTGAAATATTCTAATACGCAGGACATATGGCTCATGCCTCTGCCATACTATATGATTCACACTGGATGAAACATTTTTGCGATGTTGTATTGTTGTAAGTTCCTTGTTGCGGACAAACTCTTTAAGTAAATGACATGTTTAATTGTTTGGTGACGAGAACCATTCTTAGATGTTCAATTATGATCAGACTCACTAAAATCTTATTAATCGTTTTTCTTTGTTGTTATAAGATAGAGAAATAAATAAAACCATACTAGTCTCACTATGTTACTATCCTTCCAATGTGAACACATGACACAGGGGTGGTTGACATAAAAAACAAACAAACTTTTCTAGATAGCGTTTGGTATACAAGAATCAGAGACAAAATGAAATGCACCATTACATAACTAATCTTAGTTTTTAAAAACACATCCGATACATTATATACACCTTTTTTTCTTTTATTTTTTCATTTGATTTATTCTTCCATCAATAGTCATCACCATCACCACCCTCACCCATCACTAGAAACCACCGCCACAATAACCAAAATTGACCACCACCACCACAACAACCAGAATTGACCACCACCACCACAACAACCAGAATTAACCACCACCACCACCACCATCACCGGCCACTAACATGCCCACCACAACCAACCATCATGCCCACATCCAATACTATCATCCATCCACCAACATCACCACTAACCACCGACCACCATCACTACCCACCACCACTGACAACCACTATTGGCAACCACCACCAGGAACCACAATCGACAACCACCACCACTCGAAACCACCTACATCCACCAACACCATAACAATCATTGTGTTCATTTATTTGTTTTTTTTCACCCAACTAACAATACAAAGTAATTATTAATTCTATTCACACATAGTAATGAGAACAAATGCTAGAATGCAATAATTAGTTTTAATCATTTGTTTACTCCATTCAATTATTTATTCAATTCATTGTCTACTCATAGCAAACACACCCATTACAATTGAGTTTATCACACATTGTAAACCGTCATCACCTAATTTCTTTGTTTTTAAAGAAATTGAAAATCAGTTATTTGAAAAAAATTGAGAGAATTCATTTCAATATAATTGAACAAAACTAAGAATAAAATTAACATTTTAATTGAATAAAATCTTACAAATCAAACATATTATATATATACTAATTAGCAAGTTTTCTATGTATTGTAAGTTGTACTTTATGTTTTATGAGTTGTACCCAAATTGTTTTATTGTTTTTAATGTTTAACTTTTTAATTTTAACACAATACTTTTATATTTTTTTAAAATTTAGCCTCAATAAATTTTACTTTCAACTTTGGTCCCTATACTTTTCATATTTTACAAAATTTTCGTTTTACGTCTCAGTAAAAGTTGTACGAGTTAACACGCCGTAACGTGTGTATGTGTGGTTTAACGTTTCTTCGTCTACTTTTCATTCAATTTATTTTTTTTACATTTTATGGTTTTCTTGACGTTGGTGTGTCATTAGTATCATCTGACATGATTTTACACACCCATAACGTGAAAGACTTAATACGAGTTAATCAATAAAATTCAGATTTTGATCCTTTTGAATAAACTTATAATATTTGATTATTTGAGTTCCAAGAATATGCATCTGGAATTGGGGATTTTCTTCTCCTCATCTCTTCCGTACGTCCTCTGCACTTCTTCATCTTCAACCCCCAAATCTCTCTGCAATTCCTCAACAAAACCCACCAATGGCGGCCCTCATCCGCCTTCTCAAACCCTCACCCTCATCTCCAATCTCCACCCTATTCAAACGATCACTTTCCACCACCACCACCGCCATCGCTTCCGATATCGAATCTCACCACCACAGCCCTGATTTCTCCGATCCCAAGCCTTCTAGAAACTTCCAGTGGGTGTTTCTCGGCTGCCCCGGCGTCGGAAAGGGAACCTATGCTAGTCGTCTGTCGAATCTTCTCGGTGTTCCGCATATCGCTACTGGTGATCTTGTTCGTGAAGAGTTATCGTCTTCTGGACCTCTTTCTCGTCAGGTAGATTTTGTTTTGATGTATGTAACTTCATATGGTTGGTGTGATTGTGGATTTATGGTGGTATGTGAATTGGGTTGCTGTAATTACTAGCTACAGTCATGGAGGATCAATTTAATGAATCTAGATGAAGTTAAGTGGAATGTGTTCTATCACTAAATCAAATGCAAAAATTCATAACCCAAAAAGTGTAAACTTTATACAAGATTTTGTTTGGGTCACACTCCATGTTATAAATCAACACTTATGCGTCTCATGTGTCACCATACGCGGCGTATAGGGCCGAATGCACAAAAACAAGGATATAAGACGCGTATAACAAATGTCGACATTGAGTACGAGGAAAAATTCAGGGCTGTCAGAGGGGTTATACGCCTTGTATAGGGCTATACGACCCCCTTTACGACGCGTATAAGGCTATACGACCAGTATAAAAATTTGGGATGTTAATTTATAATTTTATGGTGTCCCAGTATCCATCCCTTTTGTTTTCATGACTTGACGTGTGACCTCTGGATAACACCAGGTTCATATTGGGTCTTGGGATTTTGGTCTGTTTACCCTGTATTTATGTAAGATTTTGTTTTAATGACTTGTGACCTCCAAATAACACCTGGTGCATGAGGCTTTTGCAAGCACGGGTCTTGAGATTTGAGTTTGATGTAAGCATCCTTACCATGCATTTATACAAGACTTTGTTTTCATGACTTGAAGTCGGGACCTCCGGGTAACATTATAACGACCAGACTGTTGGTGGGAGGTCTGCCCCTAACTAAATAGTGTAAAAGGAACATGAATACCAAAATTGACCAGAATGCTCATACTGTTTATAGAGAGTCAACTTCTTGAGATCTATGGTCTGAACACTTCAAAGAAGATAAAATTTTTTTATTATCATTATTTTTTAAATATTATTGTCATTTTCGTATGGGGCGAAAGTTATTTGATTTATGATTGTACAATAAAATCTTTGCACACTTCTGCTAACCACAAAAAAGGTGGTTCAGCCGTGCAGGCATGGACGTGCTCTTTATAACAATGGTTATGTGTGTTATGGAGGTCAGAATAAGTTGGTTCATCGGGTTTCAAAGAGATTGATTAAGAAGTTAACTTTAGGGTGGTGTCTACTGATCTTATGATATGATATTAACAGACACCCCCTCCTTTCCCAAAAAAATTGCATGATATCCTTGTTTGGGTGACAATGTGGGATTCTAATCTAAATTGATCAGAGTCCTTGCTAGATCTCAGTGTAAAATCTTTGCACTATAGTTATTTTTGTTTTTTTTATTGTTTTCTATTTAGTATTTTATTATTATTGAGGGTTAAAGCTTCTTGATTTGTTCTTCATTTTCAGTTTATTCTTCTGTGTATATTATTCAGCTTGCTGAGATAGTGAATCAAGGGAAATTAGTTTCTGATGAAATTATATTCAACTTATTATCAAAAAGACTCGAAGCTGGTGAATCAAAAGGTGAATCTGGGTTTATTCTGGACGGGTTTCCACGAACCATAAGACAAGCTGTAAGTATCTTTTTAAAACCAGATTGAACCATACTGTAACTAAAATTACGTATTTACTTTACACAAACTGACAGTTTCATGATTTTTAAAGCTGTAAACAACTCATTTTCTTTTCTTTTGTTTTTATTATATTAACATGTGTGTCATGGACTTCAATATTATCTTTTCTGTGTTGTCTGTACAGGAAATTTTAGATGACGTAACAGAAATTGATTTGGTGGTGAATCTGAAGCTGAGGGAAGACGTATTGGTCGAGAAATGTTTGGGAAGAAGAATATGTAGTCAATGTGGAAAAGGTTTCAATGTGGCATCAATCAATGCAAAAGCCGAAAATGGGAGACCTGGAATGAGCATGGCCCCACTTCTTCCACCTCAGCATTGTGCTTCAAAGCTCATTACTCGTGCTGATGACACCGAAGAAGTTGTTAAAGAACGACTTCATGTGTACCACGAGAAGGTATTATTAATATTATTACTCTTTTCTTTTCAACTTTATAATTCATTTGTGTAACATAGTACTATCTAGGGGCTGTTTGGATGTTCATTTGAAATTAGGTATGTGATAATTGAATTATCAGAATAAGATAATTAGGTGTTATATAACTGATCGGAGAAGATAGGTATTGGGTGGGTTCTTTTGTTAAGATGTTATGATCACATAACTATGCATTGAGTGTTGGTAACTTCTGGCCATCTAAGAAAGGGTTAATACCGTAAAAGATCACTGTATATTTATTTTTATTTACATGAAAAAGTCCCTCAGCATAAGTTTGATATATTAAAGTCCCTGTGATTTTGTTAAATAATAATGATTTGTTCTGAAGTTGGCCAAAATTAGATAAAGTAACATTCAGTAATTTTTTTAAAAAAAGTTATACCATTTTATTTTGACCAATTTAAGAGTTCACAAGTCTCTATTTGTAAAGAAGCTTCAAAATTATGTACATTTTAGACAAGTTTAGGGACTTCAATGTATAAAATTTAGTTAAGTGACTTTTTTGTGTATTTTTTATTATACGAGGGACTTTGATATACCAAAATTAGGTTGAGGGAACTTTTGTAAGAGAATGAGAAAATATGTTGGTTTTTAATGGTTTCAAGAAACCGGTAGATAGAATGACCAAAACAAACATTTTTGGGAGGCACGAGTAAAAGTGTGAAAGTCGAAATGGTTAAAAGAAGAGGCAAACATGTAACATTCATGATACAAAATGCATTATCCCTTATAATTAGATTAGTTGCTTCTGTAAATCCAAATATCAAAAAATTGATAACAGCTACTTCCAGCACAGTAATGAGATTATCATTCATGCATGTAGAATCTAAGCTCACGGCTTCAAGAAAACGTTTTGGGTACTCGTCAAACGTCTAGAATACGCTTAGGACCTTGAATAATGATAAACTGAGATGTCATGGACTCATGGCAGCTATAATTCACTATCAAGTTGGTAAATGATGATGAATCTCTAATCCTGTCTGTTTGTGCAGAGTCAACCTGTCGAAGATTTCTACAAAACTCAAGGCAAGTTAATGGAGTTTGATTTGCCTGGAGGGATCCCCGAATCCTGGCCAAAGTTGCTTGAAGCACTCAACCTTGATGAATTCGAGGTCAAAAGATCAGCAGTCGCGTAGAATGGCAGCTTTCCACGATACTAAATATTATTTGCATGCATAATCGGGCGTGCAGAACAAATTTTGGATGAAAGAATAAAGAAAAGACACTTTTTTGGTTGTATTCGGGTTTTCTTGTTAAGTAACCAACATAAGGGACTATCATAAGCTGTCAAGTTGTGATGGTTACTCCCTTTGAGTATTTGCTGTTAGTTTGTAACGATATTATGAAAACAGAATACCAACTCTTGGAGAGGCTGCTTTCTAAATGAAAGTTTTTGTCATAACTGCTAATCTTTTAGTTTTTTTTTTTTAAATCTATTCAAACCGATTCGGGCACAAATGGCTCGTTCACATAACATGGACTTTAATCCTTAAGAAGGCCTGAATGTTTAAAGACTGAAATTATTACAATTTATTGATTGTCACATCAGTTAAATAAGCAACAAATAAAAGATTACAGACTAAACAAACTCTCTCACCTAATAAACTAGTTTTTAACAATTGATAATTTTGTTTAGTCCATAACTTATTCAAAAGCAAATAAGATTCAAGTTCGTGTTTAAATTTTGAAATAGAATAAACAAATTCACACCTCAACTAAAGATTACATGCTAGAATCTACCAGAGTTTAGATATTATGATTTAAAAGTGAAATAGGTGTATAATAAAGTACTTATGTTTATCGGTAAAAATTAAAATAAAATCAACAAAATAACAAGGAGGTTCCGATATAATTCTAATTATAATATATATTAAAACCCTTGGTCGGTGACCAAGGACACTTTTGGTATTTCCACGCAGTTCATACATTTTGTAATATCTGGCTTAACCTTTCACTTGTCTCTTCCCCTTTTGTTCTTCCACAGTTCATTTTTCTCTCATCTCTAACTTCAATCATCGTCTGTTAATAAAGAAGACGAAGATGATGAAGACAAAAAATTGATTGGATAGGCTAACATCGTTTTGATCAAGGATTTTCGTCCTCCCTTCAGTGTTATTCAGGCACGTTTAACGACTTGCGCCTCCTCTTGCATGCTTGGTTGCTGATTTTGATCTTTTGATGGTTTGCTCGGATCCAAATCCACGTTTGGCCTATAGATTAAAGTGGGCTTTCCAATAACGGTTGTTCGATGTAAAGCATTCCGATTAGCAACGTTGAGAGTAAAATATTAAACTTACAATGCAAGGTTGGGAATCTAATTTTGATTCAAAATAGTCTTGAAATGCAACGCGTATAGGCTTACTCCTTCGCAAATACTTCGGTGATCATCTTTCATTTCAACTTTTGTAGTCTATCGGACAATTTATGTTCTGTTGTAGTCGTACGTTGACCCTGAATTCTCCATATATAAACATGCTCTGTCTTCCACACAAGAGTCATTCAAAAAAAGATTAAAGCCCGCATTACTTCAGGTATCATCTTTCATTTCAGTTTTTGCAAGGGTTTGAAAAAAATAATTGGGGGTAAATATCATTCTTTTTAGTTTTTCTCACTGTTAATTATTCCCGTGTTTATAATAGTTAATTATATGGATTGTTCTATGCCATCTACAACTCAAAACTTTATTACACCTTCTTATTGGTCATGTGAGTTCTTTTATCATATTTGTAATTGTATTTTGCTTTCTTTCTTGAAATAATTGTTAGCCATCAACTGTTGTTTCTTATATTTTAAATGTTATGCTCAAGATGATATCAAATTTGGCGGTGTCTGATTTTAAGGAAGAAGGAAAAGGAAGTTGGTCTAAGTAGGAATAAGATTGGGTTGATGACTTGATGATGATGTTAATGACAACTTTTCTACGGCTCAAAAACTTGAAAGCATTATGAAATAATAAGTGAAAACCATAGTTTTAGGTATTGATATGCTCGTATAGTCATTTGGATCACCTTAAACAACATGACAACTATCTTTTGATTGTTTTTTTCTTTTGTTGAATTTTTTTTCTTTGATTTTGGGTAAATTGAGATATCCAGGGTTGATGTTGTTTGTAATTTTGTGTGGGGTTGTGTGGTGTAACTTCACATAGAAATTAACCATTTTTCAAAGATCTCTGTTAAAAAGTGTGTTTGTTCTTAAATAGTTAAACATGAACAATGACTATTTTTTTTCATTTTGCAAATATACCATAAATATAGTTTGATGTATGTAATTACGAAACATGGGCTTCTATTTGTGTATGATGTTGAAATGACCAAGGATGTTTATAGAAAACGTATTTGAATGTCTTTATTTTTGGTATCCAAGGACATTCTTTCGCTCACATAGACTTTTCGACTTGCAAATTGATTTGGCTGATTGTGTGGTCGGTATTCATTCCAAAGACGAAGATGATAGCAAATTAAGCACTTTAATTGGTAATCCCTGCATCATCTTTTTGTATGTTATATTTCTATCTTAAATTTGAGCTTCTTGATTGATTATCACTACAACTTATAGAAATAAGTGGTTGATTTTTGTTGTAATAAATACGGATTCAAGGTTACATTGTATCTTTCTTTGTAATGGGGTTGCTGCTATAAAATGTAGTATTAGCAAGGAGGAATCTAATAACACACATTGGATTAATAAACCTTACTACTCTTAATATTAGTGAGATTTGTTCTTTAGTTGCTTATTTGGATGCATTTACATTATAATATTTTTGGTGCATACATATATTTCTTACAAATTTAGTTCATGGGCTGCATCAAATTGGATAAACTAGAGTGTTTGCATCAAATTTAACATATTTTTAGGCTTGGTCTCAGCCTTATAAAAACTATATAATCAGCTACATAGATTAGATTTTAAGATCAAATTATTACTGCATTTTTTTGTACATATAATATGCCATATATGCTTTCTGCTTTAGTTCACATGAATCCGAATCAAAGTGAGCACTTGTATCTACCGTCATTCCTTAATCAATTTTCTTATTACCTGAAACACAATAATTTTAATTCTTACAATTCAAGAGTTGATATATTTAAAATAGTTTTTTTATTCTTATTGTAGATGACACGTTGAAGTTAAAAAAAGCAAGGAAAAAAGGTGATACAAGTTTAATATTAACAATGGTAAAATTGATATAAAAAAACCCATGATGGTACTTTAATTGTGAAATCTATTCAGTATACAATAGTTAGTTTATATGATGTTTATAGATGTTTAGTGGAGAACAAATATATGTGTGTACAATATTGTACATAAAATTTAAGTTATATATAGGGGTCTCCCGTAGCAACGCGCGAAGACAACTTTCTGGTTCCAATATAATTCTAATAAAATTACTACACTCTTTTTCTTAAAGATAAAACCACTTACCAACAAGCTATGTGTATATTACATTTATATCACTAAATTTAATAAAAAGTTCAATATTTCTAGAAGTTAGAAAAAAGTATTAAAATTTGAAAGCTATTTCACACCTTTGAAATCACTTTTATCCATCTTTATAAACCTAAACACTATTAAATGAAACATTCTATTCTTAAAATGTTATTAAAAAAGATTCAAACAAATTTTAATTTACAAGTAATTTATAGAAAGAAAATTGAATTTTAATAATTCAAACTCTAACTTATTAGTCGATAATAGTTCATACTAGAGGTGGCAAAATGGGTGGGTTGGATTGGGTTGTTTGTTAGGTTAGGATGAATTTGGGTCTGGATGAGTTTGGGTTAGGATAGGTCGTTTAGAAAAAGGTCAGGATGGGTTGGGTTAGGTTGGGTTCGGGTCAAAAAGGATCATTTTAAAAAAAACCAATACCATTTTACTAGTTTTCTACAATCCAACAACACATATAGACAGATCCTTATAAAAGCTCAAAAAGATACATATACGACTTCATCTGTTACCTTCAATAAAGTGACGATGATGGTGTGTTAATAAAGTGGAGGCTCAACTGTAGGTGTGGTGGTGGTGAACGATGAAACTCAACAGAGATGGAGGCTGATGCTGAGCCCGACTGTAGGTGCGGTGGTGGTTGACGATGAAACTTGACGGAGGTGGGAGGGTGTAGATGCAATGGACCGGTGGTGATGTGGTGGAACGGTGGTGATGCGGTGGACCGGTGGTGGTGGTTCAGATGGTGGTATGGTGGTGGTTCGGTGGTGTTGCGGTGGTGGTGCGCGATGAAACTCGACGAAGGTGATCAATTTGAGTGAAAAAACCTTGACTTATTGTGACTTGAAGCTTTAATTTGAAGACTCATCTTGACTTATGTTTATTTTTTTCCAAAAAGTTTTTAACCCATCTTGACCCTTTTGTGTTTTTTATTCAATCCATTCTAACCCATCTTTATTTTCAAAACACCCATTATGATCCAAAATCACATTCTTGGACTTTTTTTTGCCAGATCTAAGTTCATACTACTAGTTTGGCTTAACATTTTTAACTTTTAATTTTGAGTAAGTTACGCTTTTAGTCCCTGTGGTTTGGTGATTATAACGCTTTTCATCCAATAGTTTAAAAACGCCCGGTTTAACCATTGTGGTTTAAAATTTGTCACAATTAGGTCCAAACCGTTAACTCCATCCAATTTCTCAGTTAGATTTTTAATAAAACACAAAAATACCCTTGGACTAAAAGTGTTATTATATTACAACCTAATCCCATTTTTTCTTGTTTGAACACATCTAAACCACCTCCAGCACCTCCACCACTACCAGCACCCACCACTCACCGGCAACCGTATAGGCATCACCCACCACTCTCCGACAACCACACTACCACCACCCAACACTCGTCGGCAATCACCACAGGCACTCACTTAAGATCTAAACCAAACCCTAACCCCACCCGTTTCCTCTTTGACTAGACTACATCGTTACTCCCTTGGCCGACCTCGACTAACCAACCTCGCTTACAAGCAGTGGTCAGTGACTCGAAACCGCCTTCAAAACACATGTAATCGTGTTAAAAACCTAGCGGATTCACCTGATTTTACCGTAACGGATGTGAAATCGCCGGTGGCTGGCTGCCTCCACTGCCTAATCACAGTGGTGCGGTGGTTGCAATTTGGGGTTGTCGGCCAAAGTTGAGAAGTAACAGATCTGAATCACTTCAAGTTTTTGGCAGTGGGTGTGACGAAGATGATGTGGTGGTCATGGGTTTAAGGCCAACTATTTGGATGAGCGAGGCTGCTAATTGTGGTGGTGGTAGTGTGTGGTGGTGCTTGTGAGGTGGTCATGATGGTTTAGTAGTGGGTGCGATGGTTGTGTGGCAGTGTTTATGAGGTGGTCGTGGTGGTGTGGCGGTGGGTGCGGTGACTATGTGTCGGTGGTTGTGGTGATATTTTTAGAGAGAGATAGAGAGAGTAGAAACAGAGAGAGTAGAAACAGAGAGAGTAGAAACAGAGAGAGTAAGGAGAGAGAGTGTGTGTATCTATATATATAAATATATATATATATATATATATATATATATATATATATATACATATATATAATGTCTAATGATATTAAAGTTAAGATTTTAGTCCAACGGTATTTTTGTCTTTTTACATACACTTAACGAAATAAATGGATGGAGGTTAGTGACCCGGACTTAATTGTGACAAATTTTAAACCACAGTGGTTAAATCAGACGTTTTTAAACTATTGGATGAAAAGCGTTATAACCATAAAACCACAGGGACTAAAAGCGTAATTTACTCTTTAATTTTATTATCAACAACAGTCCAACAACAATCCAACAACATAACTATCAAATATTTACGTTTGATTTGCACTTGATTTCATTCAGAATAATAATTATGAACGAAACAAAAAACATATAAGTTAAACCAACCTAAAATAAATATAAATTGAGTGTGAATGTATGAAAATTATATTATTGTGATTGGTGTTGGAAATAAAATTGAAAATTAAAAATGTTACTGATCAAATTAATAGTATGAATTATTATCGACTAATAATTAATTGTTAGGATTATTAAAATCAATTTTCCTTTTGTAGAAGGCATTATTGACTTATTGTAACTAGTTATCGCACTTTAAATGTAAACTAGTATAAAACACCCACATTGTGGCGGGGTTTAAAAACCATTAAAAACGCTAACGTTAAAGCGTTGTCACGAATCTATGCATTGAAGGTAAGAGAGCGAAACACGCGAAACTAATGAAACTTCACAAGCCCATGGGACTATGGTGAGGGTGTAGAAAATTTTGGAAGTTGATGTGATTAACCCACAATTTGTCGTTTATTAACTAACACAATCTAAGACGGTTAATCTAACTCTTAATAGATACAAATACATTATTATACATCCCTTTTGATCCTTATCTTTAAGCTTTTATCAAAACAACAAAAAAATTGCAAGATTTCTGATTCCTACTATGGTTAACAACCTCCTTTTGCACGTGTTAAAATAATACATGCTCTTGGTTTACACACATTCACTCCACAAAAACCAGACCCTTGGTGCTACAACTTGTTGCTGCGCGGTAATCCTCGGGTTCCCTTTATTGATAGACCCGAGGCACGAGCAGAAGCTCGGTTTGGCGACGTCAGGTCTAAGAACATGACGACGACGGTGATGTCATCATGAAAATGTCTTCTAACCCCTCTATCAATTTTCTTCAAATCTGAATATCTCATTTCTCTTTTCTTTGCTGCTATTTGAAGTGCAGCCTTCACTAGTCTTCTTGCAATTCCCTACACACAAAAAAAACAAGATTAATAATCGATTTTGGGTCATCGGCATTTGATACGTAGGACGAAGACAACAAAAGTATGATTTGTCTGATCTTGTTAGTTAGTAGTGTATTGACGGATCATATGAGTTTTTTGGTAATAGGTTCACATGGTTATAGAAAACAAAGTGAGAAGACAACAAAAGTACGAATCTCAAATCTAAATGAGTACGATTATTCCATATCGCATAATCACTTTCAAAATGCATCAAAGCAATCCTTACCTAATGTTATTCTTTTCTTTTATTAAACATTTATTTGTATGTTCTTCATTAGATCATAGCTTGTGGGAACAGAAAATATTGACGATAAAGCAGGAAAGATTATAAAACTTGCAAGAACGATTATAAAACTTACATTACGTGGATAATTATGAACGATATCAACTGCTTCCTCATTGCTAAGATGCTCCCATAGACCATCGGATGCAAATATGAGAAACTGATCCTTCGGGTTAAGTTTATGTATGTATACCGATGGTTCTGGATTAAGAATCGGCTTTGAAAAGGGTTCAGGCAGCCTGAACTTTGCTAATAAAGGTTCTCTATTGAATTCTGCATTCTTTAGATACGCGTCGCCAATGGATCTTGAAATCTGAAAACCAAAACTACATCATTAACTTTATTAATTCGTCTTGTTTAGCGATACTTAAAAGTTAATAACCGTATCTACATTGTCAAAGATTGTTATGATCGCGATCCTCATGGAACATTGACATAGATTTCATGGTGGTTGACTTTTGGGAGTCAAATGAGTTACACTATATCTTTGAAATCGATGAGAAACGCTATGATCTCAGGGAAAACAATGAGTCATTATTGAGCTGTTGGAAGAAGTAATGCAACTATGAAACGATTGGAGAAATAAAACAAAGCATCAATGGTAAACAAACATTCAAAATGACCAGATTTGACTTTCTAAATTTACCAGTTCCTGTAAGTCATTTGAAACATTTGACCAGAAGTAACGCTTGTACTACACTATGTAAGAAGGTTTATACTGCAACTTTTCATGAGACAACATAACAAAGAAAGAGCTGACAGTTGACTTTCATGAGTCAAACAAGTTACTATTCATCTTCAAAATCGGCAGAAACCGTTATGATCATAGAGAAAACAACAAACCCGTATTGAACTCGGCACAAAAGTAATACAACTAAGAAAGAACTGAACCAAAAAGAAACAGAAAACATCAACCAGATTATAAATTTAACTGATACCAGGTTTGCCTTTCTAAAATTCAAACTAACCTGTATAATCCCTTTCACACGCCAAACATTATGTTTCAAAACAACAATCTTTGGATCATCAGGATGCAAGGAATGAAGCTCATTTCTTACAGACTCAAAGCTTGCATTATGCTCGGTTGATAACTGTATCGCAGAAACACCTCTGACACCCCTATCAGCTCTCCCTAAAACCGCCCTCGAATCTCCAGCATTAGCGACGTATATTACTCCATCGCAAATAACACCCACCAAACAACACGTCCCTACAGATGCCATCTGTGGGCTAACACACCATTGTTCCCTTACACGCGAAAGAAACGCGTCTTCCGTCGCTACAAATGCCTTCTTGATCACATCTGCAGACATTTCTTGATCTTCAGATGCAAGTTCTGAACCAAGATAAAGAACAAATTGTCAAATTTATAAAATTTCACAATCTTTCAATCTTTCTTGAAATAAGTGATTTTAGAACCTGACCGGACCGACCAGCGGACCGATAAAACCACCCACAGGTTCTTTGTCCGGTCCGGTTCTAAAAACATCGGTTGAAATCATTAGTAGAACTTACTTTTTAGATGAGAAAACAGATGTTCATTCACAAATCTTGATGCTTCAGGTCCACCATGACCATCATAGACTCCGATGAACGTTCCATAGGGCCCCGAATTCGACGAACTCAACAGACCCGATTCGATTTGGGTCTGATCTTCTAACAAATTGTTTGCTTGAACCACTGCCATTGAAAATTCACCATTCACATGAAACCCTAAATCTTTATACCATAATAATCCATCTGTTCTTCCAATTTCATCATCTTCTATCGATGGCTTCCAACAGGGTTTGACCATATTCAAGTAATTATTCCCAGATAACATGAATTTTACACACAAATCATCCACAATATTCATCAAGAATCAAAACCCTAAACCCGAATTCTTCTTATGATTCTTGAAATTCTTTTGAAGTGGCATCCAAGATTCTTGAAAATATATAGTACCCAACAAGAAAGAAACCCTAAACACCATTAAAATCATGTGGGTATTTGTAAAGATTACTCAAAAACTTATAACTGTTCATCAGAGGAAAAAAAGATTGTTTTTTTAATGGATTGAGAGAATATTGAGGTGTGCATACCTTGAATACTCCCTCTTAATTCATGTGGACCTTCCTATTGTGTCACCTTGCAAACAGCCTTAGCTGTAAAAGCCCATGTAGATTTGATTGTGACAGAGTTTGTTCATAGATCACAGGAAGATGCCAATGGAGGAATTAAAACAATAGCGTAGCATTAAAAAGAAAAGTTTTGGAATATTTGGGTTGGAGATCTTCGATATTGGTGTATGATTAGGATCTTATACATACATATAGAGGGCTGCCAAACGGCCATTATTTTTTTTCTTTTTCACTCTAATAACAACCAAACTAATAAAACCCGCCTATTCGGCGTAACGAAAAAGGTATTATGTCCTTCTATACGTCTACGAGTACAGATATTAGCCAAGCCATCAACCATTAATTCTAGGAAATTCGTCACACGAATACCTACAGTGGTAAAACCTAGCCCGCCAACAATATTTTGTTACCGATAGGACTCGAACTCACAACCTTATATTTTCCGAGTCAAGTTAAGAAAAAAAAACATTTTTATTTTTCTAGTTTTTATTTTTATTTTCTCTTTACTTTCTTTTAATTTAGAAGAATTGTTTTTAGCTTTTCATTTTTTTTTCACTTTTAACTTGGGAACACAATTTCACTACTTTTACTTTATTTCTTTCAAAAAAAATTCTGAAACATAATTGTTTTTTTCTTTCATTCCACTTCTTTTTTTTCCTCTTTAAATGAACTTAGGGAACATGACATCAATAAAGATATATTACATGATGTTCATATTTAAGGTAATTTATAGTGAATTTCTTATCTGAATTCTTATAATCACAGTGAGTTTAAGTACCGAGTTTCTTATTTTTAATTTTATAATTATATTAAAACTACTATTTTTTCTATCTTTCTTCTAATTAAATAATACTTTTTTATATATTTTCTTTTACATTTATTTACAACCACTTAAAAATATTAAAAAGTTAATAGGAGATGAATAATATCTTATCAAGTGTATTGATGAATAATTATATTTTTACTCTCTTTCACTCATAATCATTTCATATAACATAAAAACATACTCACAAATATACAAAGAACACACTATGAATAATCTAAAAGGTTAGAGTTCAAGTTACCTAACAAATAAATGATGTTGAGTTAGAATCTATGTTATTTTATTGTTTAGAAAAAACATATATAAAAGGGTTTTAACAAACAAGACACTTACACCAACCTCAAAAGTTGTATTTTAACTGATATGTACAAGTGTATTATGAAGATTTTATAGTTCTTTGTTAAACAAGTCGTCATATATATTTGCGTATATAAGTACACTATAAGTAGGGTTGCCGACGAATATTGCCACATAACTATGCCCCGGTTGCCCCAAAAATATGCACGGCCACATCACTATAGGGTAATTATCAACACTCCACAACGGATAGATCTTGAATATAATTATATGGAATGCGTGAGAAAATAACAAATGCAACAAAAACAATGGCAATTATAAATAAAACATGGGAATAAAAGGAAAATTAAAATAAAAAGTGAAAACCGACAAGAGAATTAAAAAAATAAATAAAAAAGAAAAATAAAAGTAAAAGCAAAAAACAAGGTTGGGGTTGGGGGGACTCAACCCAACCCCGTCTCTTGGAAGAGAGGGCCACATATGTATTCTAGGGCTATGCAAAGTCTTTGTTATAGGTTTTGTCTCCATGTATATCAACACAAATGTTTTGAGATGAGAAAAAAATGAAAAAAAAATTAAAATAACTGTCACATGATAATATCTGATTAGAACGAGCATGGGCGAAGCTCTTTTGGGGCTAGGAGGAGCTCCCACCTCCTATTTTTTGTCAGTAGTGCTAATTTTTGTCCCGGTAGTGTAATTTTTTTATATATAACAAATTCGCCCCCTTAAAATAAATTAATTTTGACCCGCCCCTCTTATAAAAATATTTAAGCTTTGCTACTAAGCACGAGTTACTATTATCAAATGGATTTTAATATGTATAACATTCCATGTTTTTAGGAATATTTTATAATAGTTTTTGCAGAGAATTTTTTTTTTTATTTTGTAACTTGATAATACTATACCATGCCAAAAAGTACAGATATCGGTTAGATTATGTGTATTTTGCTTCTTAACAGAGTATCACTAGACACAAAGTTTCACCAAAGAAGTAAGAGTAAATTACAAAATTTTGTGGTTAAAATTAAATATGTTGAGGTTTAGTTACAGATTTCATATCTCGACGTTAATCTTGATTCATTACATAATCCATTGTTTGCAATATATAATGATATCCTGTCTTTTTAGCACTTTCATCTTTAATGCTCACTTTCTATCATTAACATCCCCTTTTTGGGTTATATAATTTTTAGTTGTGTTAACGCTCTTTTTGGTGATATTAAATAATCATATTGTATAAAAGATTTGGGCTATATGGTGACTATCTATATTGTGAAACACTCAAAAACCATAAAATAACATTATATTGATATTATAAATTCCACCTTTAATATTCCATTTTGAGTTATCATATAAGATATTTGGGTTATTTTTGTAGTTTTTAATAATCATATTATATTAATATTTTGAGGAAGTTGCGTTTCTTCGAGTACATAATCAAGTATAGAAGTACGAGGCGTATGATTAAGATAAAAGATTTTTAAGGGAGACTTATTCAATTAAGTGGGTTTATAGCATATTTGATACATGTGTATACATTTACTTGTTTTACTATGTGGTGTTTGAGTGTGGTCCTATGCAACTATGCTTATGTAAATCTAGGGGTGCCTAAAATTCTACTATTTATGAAGACTTTTTCTTGGTCTTGGTGCTTAGATGCACTTTTTGTTTGTCAAGTATGTCTTGCATTGGATTGCCTCTACATTTTGTTATCTATAGTCATATATTGATTACTTGCGTGTATACTTTTGTTACAGCAACAGCAACAGCAACCAAACAGCAACAGCAACACAACAGCAACAACAGCAACAGCAACAGCAACACAGCAACAGCAACAGCAACAGCAACAGCAACAGCAAACAGCAACAGCACAGCAACAGCAACAGCAACAGCAACAGCAACAGCAACAGCAACAGCAACAGCAACCAACAGCAACAGCAACAGCAACAGCAACAGCAACCACAGCAACAGCAACAGCAACACAACAGCAACAGCAACAGCAACAGCAACAGCAACCAGCAACAGCAAACAGCAACAGCAACAGCAACAGCACAGCACAGCAACAGCAACAGCAACAGCAACAGCAACAGCAACAGCAACAGCAACAGCAACAGCAACAGCAACAGCACCAGCAACAGCAACAGCAACAGCAACAGCAACAGCAACAGCAACAGCAACAGCAACAGCAACAGCAACAGCAACAGCAACAGCAACAGACAGCAACAGCAACAGCAACAGCAACAGCAACAGCAACAACAGCAACAGCACAGCAACAGCAACAGCAACAGCAACAGCAACAGCAACAGCAACGCAACAGCAACAGCAACCGCAACAGCAACAGCAACAGCAACAGCACAGAACAGCAAACAGCAACAGCAACGCAACAGCAACAGCAACGCACAGCAACAGCAACAGCAACAGCAAACAGCAACAGCAACAGCAACAGCAACAGCAACAGCAACAGCAACAGAACAAGCAACAAGCAACAGCAACAGCAACAGCAAAAGAACAGCACAGCAAAAGCAACAGCAACAGCAACAGCAACAGCCACCGAAACAGCAACAGCAACAGCAAACAGCAACAGCAACAGCAACAGCAAACAGCAACAGCAACAGCAACAGCAACACAACAGCAACAGCACAGCAACAGCAAAGCAACAGCAACAGCAACAGCAACAGCAACAGCAACAGCAACCCAACAGCAACAGCAACAGCAACAGCAACAGCAAAGCAACAGCAACAGCACAGCAACAGCACACAACAGCAATCAACAGCAACAGCAACAGCAACAGCAACAGCAACAGCAACAGCAACAGCAACAGCAACAGCAACAGCAACAGCACAGCACGCAACAGCAACAGCACAGCAACAGCAACAGCAACAGCAACAGCAACACAACAGCAACAGCAACAGAAATAGAGGTGGCCAAAAACCGTTCGGGAACCGGTTCGGCAAAAAAAAACCGGAACCGGTTTGAGGCCCAAACCGGTTTGGCCCAAACCGGGCCCGAACCGCCGGTTCTTGACCGGTTTATCACTTCGACGTTCCAACCGGTTTCAAACCGAACCGGTTTTCAAACCGGTTCCAAACCGGTCCCAAACGGTTTCCCAAACCGGTTTTCAAACCGGTTTTCAAACCGGTCACCCAAACCGGTTTTCAAACCGGTTACCGTTACCCAACGGCTATATAGCCGTTTTTTGCAATTTTGACCTTTTTTGATGTTTTTTTACCATATATACCCCACTAGGTTACTATATATATGTATTTGATGTTTTGGTTGAATCACAACAACTATAACACTCTCTACTCTCAAAAATCTCAAAAACGCTCTCAAAAACGCTCTCAAAAATGCTCTCCACAAATACTTTCGTTTAAAACGCTCTCACAAAAATCTCTGAAATGGCTTCAACAAGTGCTCAATCATCCGTTGGTTGTGAGCGTCTTCAAGCAACGTGGTGATAGCAATCCTTCCTACGAATAGGAACCCCGAAGTATGGTGCAATTACGATTTATGTCAAATGGCTAGCGGTTCAAACAAGGCTCGTTGCAAGTTTTGTCATAAGTTTTTCAAAAAAAAGATGCAAACACAACGTTGAAAAACCATATTGCAAATAAATATTGTAGAGCGTTAAAAGGTGAACCTTCTCAAGGTCAAGCTTCGATGACAAACGAAGGAAATATTTGGGCTTATAACGTTGATGCGGTTCGGGAGCAAACGGCGTAATTTGTAATTCAAGAAAGCTTGCCATTCAAACATTTCGACAACGAACGTTTGACTCGACTTATTCAACGAACTCTCCAACCTCGTTACACCAATGTAAGTCGTGCTACTCTTCGAAGAGATTGTTTAAAAATGTGGAAAAAAGCTAAAAATGAATTAATATCTTATTTTGAAAATTTACAAACCGGTGTTAACTTAACTAGTGATGTTTGGTCGACACCTCACGGTTCACCGGACTCGTACATTTGTGTCACCGCCCATTGGGTTGAACCCGATTCGTGGCAAATGATGAAACGTACGATTGCGTTTGAATTGTTTGATTATCCTCACACCGGCCAAAACATTTTTTATCTTATTGATAAAGTTATTCAAACGTATAAATTAGAAAACAAAATATTTTCTATATCTTTTGATAATGCTTCAAACAACACTCTTGCAATAGATCATTTGAAATTAAATATAAACCAATATGTGAGGGTGTGTTTTTTCATAGTCGATGTGTTGCGCACATCATAAACTTAGCCGTGCAAGACGGTTTAAAAACGATTGAAACAATTAAAGATTGTTTTAAAAGAATGTTACGTGATATTTTTAGTAACAACCAAAGATATACTAAATATCGCAAGTTTTGTAAAGACGCAAATACTAAATGTTTAGGTCCGAATTGGGACGTACCAACACGATGGAATTCCACATGTAACATGTTTGAAAAGGCTATTGAACAAAAAGAAAGTTTAATAGCCTTTCATAATAGTTTGGTAAGTCGGGGAAAGGCAAATTCTTACCATCCATCGGGTTGGGCCATCATCGAAGAAGTAACAAAAATGCTTCAAGTTTTTAAAAATGCAACTACATGTCTTTCTGGAGTTATTACCCAACGAGTCCGTTGGTACTACACCAAATTTATTTAATGACTTCAAAATTAAATGAATTGTCGTGTAGGGGTAGACCTTATTCCGATATGATACCGCCAATGAAAGAAAAACTTAAAAAATATTTTGAAGAAATGCCTCCCGTTATTACATGTGCCGCTGCTTTAAACCCTTGTTTAAATTTGTCGGGGGTTGAAACTTTACTTGATAAAATTACTTTTATTTGGATTTAGAAGTTGGTAAACCAATGTATAGTAAAACTTTAAAAGCGACTTTCAACAAACAATTACAACAAATGTATGATGTTTATTTATTAAAATACGGGGGGAAACATCACAAATCCATGATTCTTTAAGGCATGCGGCAAATGCCGAATGTTCGAATGATCCAATGTTTGATTTATATAATACTTTAAGGGATGAATGTAATAAACGTCAACGTGGTAACACTCCGAGTAGTGAACTCGGGAGGTATGGTCTTACAAACTTTTTATCGACCATGACTCCACATGAATTTAAAATTTTTGACTGTTGGCTTGGTGGAAAGGTAAGGGAAGATCAATTTCCCATCCTATCCACCATGGCGCGAGATTTACTAACCGTCCAAGCTTCTACGGTAGCTTCGGAATCTGCTTTTTCTGTTAGTGGCAGGATTATATCAATAAGACGAACTCGACTCACTCCACAAGCAGTTGAAATGTCAATTTGCTTGAAAGATTATTTGGATGCCACGGAAAGAGTACAAGACAAGCGATCGTTTGAAGGAGAACTGGAATACGAAGCAGAATTATACGAGGACGAGGTAGAAAGCGGATTGACACCAGGAATGACTGATGATGAAGCGGCATATGATGACTACCTTCGTAACAGTTCCGGTTCTGGTGGCGAGGAATAAACGTACAAGTATAATACGAACGAAGAACGACTATGTTAAATGTTTAGTTTTAAATGTTTAAATTATTTAAATGTTACGAATTGTTAAAATGTTTAAATTGTTTATAATGATATAAATTGTTTATAAATGTTATTAATTGTTAAAATGCTTAATTGTTTATAAATGTTAATAAATAGTATTATATATATATATATGTTTATAAATGTTATAAATTGTTTAATTGTTTAAATCGTTTAAATGTTTAAATTGTTTAAATCGTTTAAATGTTTAAATTGTTTAAATGTTTATAAATGTTATAAATTGTTTAAATTATATAAATTCTTTTAAATTATATAAATTATATAAAAATGTTATAAATATTTATGTTTTAATTAAAAGTTTAAAATTTCGTTGAATATAACAAAAAAAAAAAACCGGTTTGGGCCCGAACCGGTTCCAAACCGACCCAAACCGGTTTGATAGGTTTGGGTTTTTAGCGTTTGAAACCGGTTTGAACCCGAACCGGTTTGGGGCCAAACCGGTTTTGACCGAGTTGACCAAACCGTTTCGGTTTGGGACCCGAACCGGTTTGGGCCCCCAAACCGGTTTGTACACCTCTAAACAGGAACAGGAACAGGAACAGGAACAGCAACAGCAACAACAAC
>CM046457.1:61538254-61588254 GCA_025506515.1 Flaveria trinervia
GGATGAAAATGGTTATAACCACCAAACCACAGGGACCAAAATAATAATTTACTCATAATAATAAAACTAATAATAATAACTAAAATAATAGTAAAAATACTAATAATATTAGTAGTAATAATGATAACAATTTAGAAGATTAATAAAAAAAGAATGTTTTAAACTTAAAGGAAATAAGTTTAAGGGGGTTTAATGTCAATTTAGAAACTTTAATATAAAGTTTTGTGCATGAAATAATAACAAATTAAACCACAAGGACCGAAAGTGTAACTTTAAAAGTTACATCCCAACCCCCTGCCCATTTCTTTTCATGCGTTTCCGGCCACAATTTCCGGCCAATCTTCGGCACGCTCCGGCGAGTCCAAACTCAACCAATTTTGTCGATTCATGACCAAAAAACACCACCGAACCATTTTGGAACACGATTCGAACCGGTGTACCACATTTAATCAAATTAAAACCTCTGTTTTTAGTCGGATCGAGTATGTAACCGAAACATCTTAAACTCTCTAGCCATACGAGCATTTACACATCCTAATTGACCAATTAAACTAACCTAAACGATCCTCTATCAATCATTGATCGAATACAACAGCCAATTGCATCTGAAACAAACCTAAGTATCAAGAACCACATCCGAAGCTATCCTCGAGTTTAATTCAATTATCATCAACATTTGATCATCGATTGGACACAAGACGTTCGCGGCCTGTTCTTTGTATTGTTTATCTTCAATCCATCCTCAAACGGGTAATTATATTAGGCTTAATACTCGATCAATCATGGGCAATAAAAGCCCCATGATTGTGGATGTTAACCGAATCGAATTAAGCTTCAATTTGAATTCACCCGATTCTAGGGTTCTTGATTTGGGGGAAATTCATTGAGGATGTGTTTTAAGCTTTAAAAACCAAGCTTAAACCAAGGCCTTGGCCCTAGTTCGTTGGTTAAGTCATTGTCTCCTAAGCATGAGGTCCTGGGTTCAAACCCGAGCACCCTCATGCTTTATTTTTAAAGGCTTTTAGCCTCAATTTAATTTTGAAATTTTTTTAATAAATATAAAAAATGTTTTTTTATAAATTTCTTATATTTTTAAAACCCACCAAATATTTTCTGTAATTTTCTTTTTAAGTTTAATTAAACAAATTTTTTTTAAAACATTTTAACAAAGAGTGTTTTTGAATAATTTCTTATAAAATAGATTTTAAGTAATAATTAATAAATTATTGTGGTCTAAACCTTTCTTTTCACTTAATATTGTTTAAATCATGCTTATTTCAAATAATTACTCAAATATTATATTTAAACTTTAATATTTATATAAACGATTCAATTCCACATTCTTTATATTTAAACATATAAAGAATATATATTTTTTAGAAGTACTTATAAAAATGCCCAAATCCACTTAAAACCCTAGCCCTCGTTAATTCGCTAAACTTAATATCATTAAACTTAAACCTTGTAAACATATATATATTTAGGTACATGATGAAGGATTGCGTTAGAGTGTTATTCAATATTTTTTATTAATCGTCATTCTATACTTATTTAATCATATGAGTATTTCTATACCCCTTTTTGCATATTTTTACACTTTGAGGTGAAATATGCTACCGTTATAAATATTGCACTTGTAAACTCGTTTGATTCTTGTAAACTTTTGGCAATTCACATGTATGTTGTGGTTAGTTGATGTTAGTAATTACCATGTATTGACTATTATATGTGCAATCATTAACTATTGCTAGCCTGACGACATCATAGATCTATGGGCTTAACAAGTCTGCTTGGTTAATCCAATTACACTTAGCTAATCGTATAAACTTGTAAACATGGAATCTGTTAATGTTTGATTGTGCATCTGTCTTACATCCCTAGTTACTTTGCTTACTAACTTATAACATGATTGTCATCTTTTATATATTTATGTATGAAAACTATGAAAATCTCACCAACGTTATGTTGGGATTTTATTTTTAACATGTTTCAGGAAACGCGTAAGTTTGATAGCCATCTTTAAAGTTCTTTCACATCTAGGAACGGATCTAGTTAAATAAATGAATTGTCTTGAGTTATTTCTTACTTCATATTGTTGATTGTTATTTGAGACTTGTGCTTGTAATGTTACATTTGAAACTTATGATTATCATAATTGGGTCTTAATAATAGCGTTATGTGGCTGTGAACAATCTTAACCGTCACATCTTGACATTTTTGCCGTTAAGGTTGGGGTGTGACATAGGATACAATGGTTATGGGTTTAGTTGTAGACCATTGTTGTCGATGGTGAGGCCGTAGTTATGCATGTTCGTTGCTACATGCCAGCCTGTTCAATCTTAGTAGTACCTTGGTTCATTTCTTTTTCTTTGTTTATGGTTAGGCAATACATATAAACGTATAGGTCAATGGCTATGATGATGACTACATGTATGTTTTTGAGCCTTAGTTATAATTCTATTTTAAGTTCATATTGATTGTGTTGTGTTGTATAAAATGAAGGATAAAGGCTTGGTAATCGTTGTGATATTAGGCTAGAATTAATTAATACGCTGCATCTACGTTCAAGACCGCAACACATGAGGTTAAAAACAATTTATATATGTGTGTTAAGTGTGACACGTCAAACATGAGAAGCAAAAACATTTTTTCAGAAGGATAAAGGCTTGGTAATCGTTGTGATATTAGGCTAGCATTAATTAATACGCTGAATCTACGTTCAAGACCACAACACATGAGGTAAAAACAATTTATATATGTGTGTTAAGTGTGACACGTCAAACATGAGAAGCAAAAACATTTTTTCAGAAGTTCACATATACGTCTAAATCAATTTAAAACTAAGTTATTAAAACAAAAACATTTTAACAAAGTGCTACAATTTCTAAAACCCATTAATGAGTGGGTATGAGCATTGCTATCACGCATATACAAAAGGGAACATATGATAATCACAAGCAAAAAGCTTGTTCATTATTGATCCAAAAACTTTCCAAATGATCAACCATTTATGCACATCCATTACCTTAAATGTGTTTAAGTCATGAAGGTATTAGTTTATACGAAGTGTGATCATACTAAGTTAACTAAACCATATTAGGAAAACAGTTAAACAAAAGTTAGAAATCAAACAATCAGGATGGTTTACTTATATAAGCCCTCCCTGTGACACCATTTTTAACAACGTATTTACTGATATATGAAACTTGAAAACACATATTTTCAAGCTTTAATATGTAATATTATATGATTTTAATAAAATAATATTTTTGACATGTCAAAATCAATTATTTAATCTCTCTATTTAATTATCAAGATGTATTATTAAATATATATATATTTAAAACTTTGAACTTAATTTGTTTCTTTTCCAATTTTAAAATAATATATGATTTAAAAATATATGTTATGTGATTGTTGTACAACTATAACCTTAACGTCTTGATGCACGACAATATCTTTGTTTTTAACATTCGATAGACAACCCAACAAAATAAACAGCATATTAAATGTTTCCTGTTAATTAATACTTGAGTTATCTTTTACTGTTTTATCAATGAAAATCACATTAGCATATTCGTTACTAATATGTTTTTTTAACTTGATACTATCATATAATATTATCATATCAATAAAAGGGATCTGGTCAACATCATTGAACTCATTAACATCCATACAATATGATAAAACACAGTATAAGAACTCTATAAAAAATGATACAATATAACAAAGTATAAACAATATATTTTTTTTATAAAATTATATGTATTATCCTATGGTCCAACGATGTGCATATGGGTACAAAAGTGATATGATCCTATGACCGTATGATACAAAATACTACACGCAAATAGACAATAAATATTATATATATATATATATATATATATACATATATATATATATATATAATATATATATATATATATTATATATATATATATATATATATATATATATATATATATATATATATATATATATTTGAACCCTCTACTTGTTTTAGTTCTAAATTTTATAACTAATCCAACATATTACGATAAAAGAGATAGAAATGCTCACATGTGTTCACATGTCCAACTTTTAAAAAAACTTATTGTTTACAAGGTACAAACGTCAACCTCTACTGTCATCTATTATCTTCATCACCGCCAATGGTCTACTGTCACATTCACCACCACTCATCCGATACATACCACTATCACCACCAACATTCTAAATCCTCATATTTGACTCAACTTTTCATCTATGACCTCTCTATCACCAACTCCATTAAAAAACTTGTTTTTTTAGTTCTAAGAAAATGATAATAAAAAATCAATTAAAAGTGTCTTAGATGAAACAATAGACCTATAAATAGGTGTGATATATGTGAAAAAAATGGGATCATGACAATGTTGGCTAGCTCTGTCTCGAAATTCTCACCAAATGTTCAATCTAGTTGTAAATTTTTGACGAAGAAATTTGTACAACTTGAGAGCAACATAATTGGTGAAATTTATAAAATAATTCACGCATATATGAGATGATTACATTAAAATAATTGTCATTAATTTCATATGTAATTTTACGTTGTGAAATTATATCTAAACGAATTATAATTTATAATATGAATTCACATGTGAATGAATGGATATAGTACAAAATGAGAGTGTGAATTCGCATGTGAATAGAGATGTGAATTTTCATGCAATTCAAATTTGTATTAAAAATAATACATGCTTCATTAACATACTGGCTTAGATCAAAACCGCTACAACTATTGATCAAGATATTTCTCTTTACTCATATTATATGGATAAACGGTTCGAATATGATCGTCGGGTTCTCTATTTTTAAGGTTACCGGGTATTCATACAAACATCCCTAACTTAATCCTCATATTTATACAAAAACATTAATATTTTGCTCTCTTTTCTAATTAAATAATATTTTATTATATATTTATCATTGTATTCTCTTTCTTTTTCACTCACAATCACTTTTAAAAATATTTAAAAAAATTATGAAAGTTGTATCATATTTATCTAGATATAAGAAATCACAATATAATCCCCATAAATTTTCTTTCTCATTTACTCACAAAAACTTATAATAATTCTTCAAAATATAAAACACGCATTTAAATAATAATAAAAAACTTAATATGAATGTTCTAATCAACATTTTCTCTTTCCATACAAACAAAGTTAGAAAGATGGATGACCAAATGCACGTACGGAGTGCCAAGTCGGTCTTGAAGGACAGTTCTAGAAAAGTTCACAACTTTTATATTTTTAAAGTCCATCATTTTTTTAACAAAGAATAATTTTTTATACGGTAATATATTAAAAAACATACACCTTTAAACTTACTTATATATAATTTGAGTAAAGTATTGTTAATATAAAACATGATCTTTCATAAAGAGTTTCCCATTGTATAAAAATTGTTGATTTATTATTTGTAACTTTACATCAAAATCATGTGAGAACTCATAAGTATCTTCATAATTATGTGACTTATATTAACACAATTTTTTTGTTTTATATAAAATAAATAATTGAAATATAATATTTTATCATCTTTCTTGAAGTTCTAAATGATAACAATGAGTGAACTTGTAATCTTCACATGTTTATGAAAAAGTAATTGTTATAAAAAATGACAACAATACAAGGAAATAAAACACAAAAAAGTCAATGCAAGTGGCTTTCAGACATGAAACGTCAAATGCATTCGTCATTGAAAAATTTTAAAATATACAAACAATAGTTTGATGAGGCTTTGTGTTATTTTGATGATTTTTAATATATACAAACATACAAAACCATGTGTATAAAATATGAATTTAAAAAAATATAAACTATTGATATTAGTTCTCACAGTTTTTAAGATATCTATGCGTTGTATAAAATGATTTTAACCCAACCATACAATTTTGTTGTTTTACCATTACAAATATGCAATTTTATCTAAACCAACACGATTATATAATATAACAAAATAATTATAAATGGTAAACCGACCCAATTATACAATATTGTTATGTTTTATTTTTCATACATGAATGGACGATGTACCTTTGGTCATAGAACCAACAACATACACGTGACATATATATTCTCATTGCAACCTGCTCTTTCTAGGCAAACCATATTTTTACTTAATCCTATATACATATATTGATCAAGATATACTATATATTAGATCTTATCATACCACAATCATGGGAATTTTTTTAATCATGTTCATGTTCCAAAAAAGGTCATTCAATTATTATAAAAAAACATTTAAACATGTGGTTTTTTATGATGTAGTGGTTAATGACATGGTGACCTTTCATATTAACACTTTACAAGAAAATTTTTCGATAGAACCAACTTTTGTGACTTGATACTTTGTACCCATGTTGACCATTGGCTACTGTAAAGCATTTTGTAGGAAATTCCTTGAATCTGTTCAACTTATTAACATTGCACATGCAAAAATGCAATTGTTACTTAAAATACAATGTTTAATTAATTATTATACAATTTAACACTAGATTTTGCATGCATGCCTGATCTTAATGTATATACGGACATTGTATGTTCTACAAGTAATATAGTTCATTATATAAAAAATTGTGTGAGCATATAATTGGAACTAATTTACATGTGTGTGTATTGGTCATATATACGATTATCATATCTCACATATTGTTACTCAAATAACTTTTAAAGTTTCTATAAAAACCACAAACTGAAAATATATGATTTAAACCTTTAATATTCTAATTGTGAGACACACAATTTTAAGTATAAAAATGTTCCATAATTTCCATCAGAGAATCATATGTCACACGTGAATAAAAATCAATATGATACAAATCTTCATATGTAAGTGGATTAGTTTCTTGGTCAACCTATTTGTATTTATGTGTATATAGAAGATTATTTAAATCAGAAGTATTCAATAAAAAATAATAAGCACGTGTTTTTACATTCACTAGATTTAGTATTTGTCAAATTACTAACTCAATCACCATTTAAATCTCACTCTCGAATTAGAATTAATCTATATACTTGTTCATCACATTTGAACATTCAACCTCTAAACAAAGATATTATTTTTTAATACCGCTAGGTCAAATGCCCTTTAATATTAGATGAAAAATGTTTAAATAAAAATAATAATATATCTAAAAAATATAAAAATAAATCTCAACTATTGATCTTTTTAATTAATAATTAAAATCAAATTGGTTAAGTAAGAAAACATAATTATTTGTGACCTAATTACAAGATCATAACTCTATTACTATTAATTTCGAAGACCACATGTCACATTATTCTAAAACCTTCTACTTTTAAAAATACAATACTTTGAACGTACACCAAGACGATCTTAAACAGATTCAAACTATAACATTTAATCAAATCAAATACCAACTCCTAAAAGGACCCAATCTATCATTGTTTGACTCATCAATCTCCTACCACGAAAATACCGATAAATAAACTTTTACAATTATCTTTTAACAATTAAACAAATAATCAAAATTAATCCTTCAGTTATAACATACTTTATGTCAATAAATAATTTGACTCTATTCTATTTTTTAAACAAAATAACAAGTAATAACATATTTAATTCTGATTACGAATAACAAGAGATTTTGAAGTCGGAAATCTCACTTAAAGCAACATCTCTATCTGAGAAAAAAAAATGAATGGATGATGATGAAGGCACATACACCAAGCCAAAACAAAATTGTGATGCAGCCAATCAAATAACTATGTTGAGTTTGATCGCAGGCACAATGAAAAAAAGAAAACAAAGGGGTCAAAGATGGGATAACCGATCGAAAAAATCACAGTATGTAGGCTCTGCTACCATGTTAGGTTTTGTAGAAATCCCTTATTAGGTTCATTCTATCAACACCAGTATTATAATATAAGAGTATACAGATAAAATCAAATAAATACAATATACACCTTATCCTATCATTAAGTGTCACGACCAGCCAACTCGTTGGACTCAGGGTCTAGAAATTAAATAATTCACTAGTATGGTGGCAATATCCCTTAGGAGTATGTTATACACCTTATTATTTTCATCATCTTTATCTCTCTCTCTCTATACATACATATAGATACATGAAGAGAGATAAAGATAATACGATGTTTAAGTAACATAAAAGGATATTTGTATAACACAATGTTTTTTTATACATGATTAGATAGAATCTTAAGAATAAGAAAAATCTAGTGGCCATGTTAGTCGTATAAATATGTGGTAAGGCCTCATTTCTAAACCCAACAATCGCAAAAGTCTTTTGAACCATACTTTGTAATAACTTTTTCAAGTAATACATACAACATTTCGTACACCAAGCTTGCAATTCCGCTATATATATTAGCTTAAATCCACTACTAACAAAGGGTCAAAAGGTTAACTTAAATCAAGTCTTGGCGTCGTGAGCGAGTCACAACAATCATTATGTAACACGTGGTGAGCCAGGTTGAGTCTTTTGAGATGGCGACCGAAGCAAGCAAAAGTTCTACTATTGCAGAATAGAACTATCTAAGGACACTACATTGGAGAAAGAACGTGGAGATGTTGAGACAATCGTAAACGAGCTGCGACCCAAGTTGACTTTGCATGCCAACAATTACAAGCATTATAGAATGAAGTTGGGAATTTAAAGAAGACATATAACCTGTTATGAATGTGTGGCGCAACAAACAACGATGTTCAAGAAAGAGAAGGTAAAGTGACAAATAGAAATGGAACACACAATTCAATTCATGAATGGCATAAATGTTTGAAAATATTTCAGATCAAATAGAAATCAATTAATTATTATTAATTGTTACCAAGTTATTGGTCAAATCAGTTTGATCATTCGTGATCGAAACTAATTATAAGAAAGGTTATCAGTTATCGAATGAATTAAAGAACATGCAATAATATAAACCAACCTGTTATACGATGATTCAAATGATGAATTGCACGAAACGAGTTCCTGTCCTTAAAGGATTTTATAGCGCACGGCCATATTCGCGCTCAGTGAGAACCTGAAGTCGGCTGGTGATGTGTGGGGGTAAACCGAAGGGGGTCATCAGGTTCTTGGTTTAATTCCATACGACACCAGTAAATCTGTTTCTTCTTGTTTATTCACATAAACTGAGTTTAATCTCTATGACACTCGAGTGACATCATCTGTCATAGTAAAAGGAAACATTTCAACTTGGTGGGAGATTGTTGGATATTCATAAGATGAATAATGCAAGTTGTCATATTTCATCTGTCCCACATTGGTACGGGGGGGGGGGGGGGGGGGGGGGGAGAAATCACAAAGTGATTTATAAGGGCCTTTCTCTTATGGGTCGTTAAAGTGGTTGTTGGGTCAAGAGAAAGGCTAAGCCCACACGCACGCCGAGTCGAGACGGAGACATGAGCTCGCGAATGGGCGCGTTGGAGGCATACTTTGCACTTCGATTGTCGCTAGGAGCTAAGAAGCTTTTATTTTTAGCTAGGGATTGGTTCAAAGGCTAGCAGATATACTCGGAAACCAACTACGAGATAAAAGCGGTGGATAGAGTCGTCAATAAGCAATTCAGGTTATCTGCGTATCCGAATTCGTGAGTTGGTGGGGGTCAACCTCATCCTCGTTTTTTCTCATTGTTAGTTACGGTTTTTAGTTTATAATAGTGAGCTCCTGGTTCGAGTTAAGCATCCCAAAAAGCTACAGCTTTTCTCTGCATTCGTTTCTACTCAAAAGCTTCACGTTAGTCCGCTTCCATTGTTGTTGGAACACCAGATTCAGTATGCATTAAATCCTGAGAGTTTACGTTGTAGCTTACAACAAATAAAGCGCATAAAATCCTTTAAGGACAGGAACTCGTTCCGTGCAGTTCATTATTCGAAGATCATCGTATAACAGGTTGGTTTACATATTGCGTGTTGTTTAATTCGTCCGATAACGAGACACTCTCCTTATATCTTTCTTAATAAACAGTTGCGGTCACGAAGTATCAAACTGACTTGGCCAATAACATGGTAATAATTAATAATAGTTAATTGACTTCTATTTGGTCTAAAATATTTTCTAACAATAAAAGCTTCATATAACTTAAGAAAAGTTGCCACAATGGTAACACTAACTCTTCAATCCTGAGGATCGTAGTAACTAAACCGTCACCATTTATGGTTTAAGCAATGATGATGCTCTTGATCTCCATATATCGTTCTAAGGATCATCATTTTTTAGTAGTTATAACATTGATTAATATTTTCTCCGAAGAGTATCATTAGGCTTACTAGAAGGCTTATTGAGCTCCGAAATCAGGCAAGTTAATCTGTGCTACAAAGTCTTAATAATTTTGTAGATAAATCCTAAAAATGCTCTAGTTGAATTAGCGTCCATTTGAGCTCAAGCTTTAAAGTGGAGAAATATAGTATTTTTGTAATGATGAATAATAACATAAAAGTTTACGATTTATAGACTCGTAGTGACATAAATAACAAAACTGAATACATATTTCAGTTGAAAGTGAACCCTAAATAATTAATTTATGTTAAGAATGAAGGATGGTGATGTTTGGAATCTAAGATGGAATGAGGGGATTTTGGGACGGTATTTTGTTTTTTTACTTTGAACTTTTGTGACAAATCATGGTTATTATAGTTTTGTAGTCATTAAGTTAAATGGTTAGAAGGTAAGACTTTAATGTTTTTTATATATCTAATTTTAAAGTTAAATGTTTAAAAAATTAACCCATGTTTGTTTTACTTTATACGGAATTTAGTCAATTATGAGTAATAAGTCGACAATTGAAGGAAACACTTTTGGACCTTTTGAGTGTTAAAGTTAGATGAGCATGATGTCCTCTTTTTATTAGGTAATTGGATCTTATCATGAAAATTGAAACTGTGGGTGTCGTTTAAAGTAGTAATTTTACCGTTTGGGATAGATATAAGAGTTAATCGCATAAATGGTTCGTGTGGTATGGATGTTTTTTAAGTTTAGTCCTCAATTATGATTTATTACAAGATAACACACTAAATATGACAATTTATAACAAAATGACCCCTAAGTTGAGCGAAATTTAACTTTTGCTGTTAAGTGAATATGAAATGACCATTATACCTATTCTAAAAGACAAAATAGTATTAAAAATATATATTATATTACCCACCTTATCTTTTCACTTCACAAAACCTTTAGGCCACCACCATCGTCACCGCCATCACCGCCACCGCCACCGCCACCGCCACACCACCGCCACCACCTTCCACTATAGATTGGGTACTAGGCACCACCGAAACCCCAAGTCACTCCTTATCTTTATAGCCTCCACAACACATAGGGTACCGATCACCCATCATCCTCTTCGATAATCATGTAGCTAACCTCCATCTCCAACTAGCAACCACCATCGTCGCCACATCATCTTCATAACCTCTTACTCTGATGAACTCCATCACTCTAACAAAAATTCACACAAATCTTGGTATGTTACGTAGGGATAGGGGTGGTACAAGAGGATGTAATGGTGTTGTTATTCAAAAGGGTGCAATAGCGGGGTGGATGCCTGAAATACACTCGGGCAGTCAGCTGGGGTGGGTGGTCGTTGGTGTTGGTCTGGTGGTGACTGCAGGTAGTGGGGTAGTGACCAAAGAAGTGGGGAAGAGGATAATGGAGATGAAGCCCCCAAATTCTCAGATTAGAGTTTTTTTTAGTTAAGGGGCATTTTGGTCATTAGTTAACGTCCATCCATGTTGGGGTCATTTTGTTATAAGTTATCATACTTGGCGAGCTATCTTGTAATAAAATATACTTGGGACTAAATTTGAAAAACGATCTTACCATTAGGGCTATCTATGTAATTAACTCTAGATATAAGGTTTGCCAACATCCCACCCCTAAACCTCATTAGTTAGTAATGTATCGTGTATGATTATGAATTTATGGTTATACTTTAATTTTATTCTATTCAATACAAAGTGTTTAATCACTTCCTTTTCAAGATAGAATCATTATAATAAGTTTTTCCATAGACATAAAAATCTTATTAATTATTTTTGTAATATAAGTTCTTTTTTCATAAATGATAAAGTTTAAGGAAGTGTTCATATAAAAAGAATATTTTATGTAATAAGTATAAAAAGCATTCTTAATTATTTATTTTTTAATTAATAGTTAAGATTAAAGTGTCAATGTTTGAGATCGATGTGTAGGAAAACAATTGTTGAAATGGTATTTTAGTCATATATGAAAGGCTTTCATTTTTCTAAAACATTCATAACTTTTCATTTGATATTATTTTTTATTATAAATTATATCATAAGAATAAGTTATTTTTATCTTCAAAACAAGTGTAGTATTGATATATATAAAAGTTATATAATTACGTAGTGTGCCTTTTGCAAGTTATTGTGTCTTCATGTTTTCTATTGTGTTTTCTTGAACAGAATTATCTTTTGTTAAAATGATGAGTTTTGTAAACACAATAGTGAATTAGCACTATTATATATATCTAATGGGTAAAACACAATAATAGTATAACAATTAGTTATCTAATAATTAGAAACAATTAGAAATAACATAAAATAATATAAAACATTATAGTATAACAATTAGTTTATCTAATACATTAGAAACAATTATAAAAACATAAAATTAATATAAAACATAAAATGTAATGATGAATGTCCCAGTATGTTTTACTAAAGGGTTATTGAATTTTAATAATATTAACTTTCATTTATTGGCTGGAATTCATCCTAACTCAAAAAATATTACAGACACTCTTAACTTTAAACTTATTTTTCTTCAATGATCCCTTACTAACAGAGAGTTAAATCTCGTTAGTCTTTTTTTATGAAATAAGACCGACTTTGAGCCATTTTTCAACTTCAACACCGCGTAGTCTTAATTAGGTCTGTTTTCCATTGTCTAACCTCTATCATTACCTGAAATCTACTTCCAACGAGTTCAGTGGTTCAAATCAGAAGGTGGAGATTGACGGTTTTTTGGGTGCGGAGTTTCAAATTGACGAACCTAATGATAAATTTTCAATTTCCTCTTTAGTGTTTTGGTCACAAAAATAGTCCATGCTATTAATAAAGTTTAGTGTTTTGGTCACAAAAATAGTTCACGCTATCAATAAACTAATGGGGTTAACTCTCAGTTAGTAAAAGATTGTTGGAGGAAAATAAATTTAAAGTTGAGAGTATCTGTAAACATTACTAAACTGGGATTAATCTCGACTAATAAATGAAACTTTAGATTATTAAAATCTAATCACCCTTTACTAAACACAATTTTGTATTTCTAAAATGATTAGTTTTCAAAAATTACTGATGAAATAATATTATTATGTACTTCTAATATGTAAATATAATAATAAACTAATGATAAATTTATATAATACATAAACAATAATGAAAACTAATACGGAATGATTTAAACCATAAAACACAAACGTAAATAATATTAGACATAATAACAAGATATATTTAACAAAATGACCACAAGTACCTTTCTATTTAAAAATATAAAATGACACATGTCAAAGACATAACTCTTAGACTTTTTAGATTAAATACATTTTATTAATATAATCTACTCTAAAAAGTAAATTGTTTAATTAAAAGGCATGGAAATTAAAGTGGTACTGTGGTGGTTTTAACATGTCAAATGTTAAAAAAATCCATATATAAACGACACTAGTTTTTTGCCCGACCATTTTTTGAACTTTCATTTCATGTTAAATAAATAACAAAAAAAGGTTAAGTCTCAAAGGGAGACATCTTGGTGTGAAATGGCACTCCTAAGTGAAGGTTGTGAGCTCATATATTATAAAGTGTAGTATTATAGTGTAATAATCTTTTAATAGTAAAATATGTGTAGAAAAAAAATGTGCGTGTTTGTAAAACTAAAGGAGGTTAAAATATAAACTTAAGATATTATTATTGGCAATTAAATACTTAACGTGCCAAAAGTTCGAATGCCACGATTGTCCAAACAAAAAGATACTAGGCACACTATGGGGAATAATAGTTCTTCAAATAATCTGGCCTACATACCCATCATCTATGACTTGGACGTCTCCCTAATTTCTGACCACTTCAAAACCAAAACTTATAGTACCATTATAAGTGGGTTATTGTCAAAAGAGTGTTTTGCGTGCTAAACCTAACATTCTTTACATATGTTACGGCGTGACGATTATATGTTAAATATAAATACAAGTTATAATCATGATACTGATATACACTAAGTTATAAATCATATTATAATATTATGATAACGATATAATCAACCCCTTTTCTATAAATCATTCTAAAAAAAACATATAACAATAGTACTACAAATTAAAGTTGATAAAATTCTTTATTTAATGATATAATTTTCTTGTAAAAAAGTTAATGATATATATAAAAGTTATATGAGCTTGAAAAAAAAAGAGGACTATGTCACACCCCAACCTTGACGGCGGAAACGTCGAGATGTGAGGGTTAAGATTGTTCACAGCCACATAACGCTATATTAAATTGTAAATATTATTATCATAAGCCTTGAAATGGAAAATACAATCATAAGTCTTATACAAGAAATAAGTTCAACATAACATAAAAATATGTAAATTTTATTTCATTATCTAGGTCCCAGTCCTAGATTATAGCATGCTTCAAAAGGATCACTTTAAACTTGAGGTTGACCTGAAACATGATAAAAATAAGAGTCAACTAAAAATAGTTGTGAGTTTCCAAGGTTTTCATACATAATATGAAAAAGAAAGTTACAAGTAGCAATTCATGTCATAGGTTATAAGCTAGTAAGGTTATAGAACACATATCGTTACAACCAAACCTCGACTTGATTACAAGTATAAAAGATTGGCTAAGTGTATTTGGTTCCCTAGTGCATAAGCATACGGCTCCTAGGAGTCGGCAATACATCGACTTTAGCACCAAATAGGCTTGTCAGGCCCAAGATCTAAGACGTCGCCAGGCTAGCAATAGTTAATGATTGTAAACAAATATGTATCTCATATAATCACTTACAACACACAAATAACCATGACAAAATATAAAGATGAATTGCAAGTGCATTACAAGTCTCAAACGTTTATAAGTGTACGATGTATAAGTATCATGTTTCACCCCAAAATAGTGTGAAAAATATAAAAAGGGGCAAGGAAAACTCACTTGACAATAAATATATAATGGCGATTAATAAGAATAATAACAAGCGTCGCTCCAAGGTGTATCGTCACAAGACACCTAAATATATATATATTTACAAGATTAAAGCTCTACAATAAGGTTAAGGACTAGGAATCAACTTGATGTTTGGGGTTTTGTTGATTATATTTGCCAAGTAAGAACTCATTATATTCTCGGGGAAACGATTTTATTTATATTTATATAAACATATGGATTAATAATAATTTTATAATAATTTGTAATGTTTATCAAGTTTAGATCAATTTTGTAATTTAAATAAAAAGAACATAAAATTAAACAATAGATTAAAGGTAATGTTTGAAATATTAGTTTGTGTAAATTAAACTAAATTTTAAAGTCTACATTTTATAAAAATATTGTAATTATATTATTAACGTTAGGATAATATTATAAAGATATTTTTTTGTAAATAAATTACAGAAAAATAATTAAATAATTTTAAAAGAAACAAGTTTTTATGAATTGATTTTTCATAATTTTTAGAAATTTTTAACATTAAATTTGAAGGCCAAAAAGGCCTAAAAAAATACATGAGGTTCCCCGGATTCGAACCGGGAACCTCCTGTCTAGGGGTCATGTGTTTTACCAGTGAACCAAAGGCTTCCAGCCGCGTTAGAATCCGCTCTTTAATTGTTAAATACACACTTAAACAAAAACTCCAATTTCATAAGAACCCTAGAATCGATTTGATTCCAATTGAACATCGAATTGATATTGTTAATGAAATCAATCATAGGGCTTTGATTGCCCATGTGAAAACGAGCACAAAGATGTGTGGTACTTACGTTATTAAGTTCGAATTGATGGTCTCAAGTTCAAGGACGATTCGCGACTGCGGGGATGTGCTTCAAGGTGCAAACGAGGTTGATAACCCAATTAAACTTGTATGAAGCTTCGGATGATCATGAAGATGAAGAACCCTCAATCAATTTGAACTAAGAAGGCTTAGAAGGGTAGTTTTGACTAAGTTGCAGGTTGCGGGAAAGAGGTGATCAATTCAGAGTTTGGGTTTGATTTGAGTGCTTTGGGTGTGTATCGTATTAGAGATGGATTTATGATCGATTTAAGTTGGTTTAATTGTGTTAATATTAGGTTTTAATTGTTAATCGATTAAAAACATAGGCGACGGTTACTCGAGCTCGAAAGCTCGTGTAATGGTGTTTAATCTTAATTAATCTATATTAATCGATTCGAATCAGGCACACGACTCAATTGGAAACGGTTTCCAATCATAAATCGAGGTTTTAAGGCACTAATAGGGTCGCCGGAGTATGCCGGAGCGACACGGCGTCTCGCGGGTTTGCGGGAAAGAAAATGGGGGGGGGGGGGTTTAGGTTTTGTGATTTTACACATTTGGTCCCTGCAGTATTTAATAGTTAACATTTTATGCTAAACTTTATTTTAAGTTTATAAATTTACAAAAAATAGTCCCCCAGTTTTTTAATTAAATTTTAAACACTTTTAAATTAACAATTTTATTATTATTAATACTATTATTTTATTATTAACATAATTAATATTATTTGATATTTTTATTTTACTTTCTTACATCCATAACCAAAGAGAATAAGCATAAATAACACATGAGTTTATTAATTGTCAATAATGACCCTTATAAGAATAAACGAAGTTAACGTTTAGTTAACAAAATTTCGAATGTTACAGTCTCCCCAACTTAAAAGAATTTCATCCCGAAATTAAAAGAAATGAAACTATACAAATAAAAATGGGTATCTCTTTTCATGTGCTCCTCACGTTCCCAAGTAAATTCAGCGCCACGTTTATTTCCCAATGAACCTTGACGATTGGAGTTGTTGTGGTTCTAGTAGTCTTCTTCATTATGCGATCCATGATCTCAACAGGTTCTCGACAAATGCAATGACTCGTCAATCTGAATGTCTTCCAGCGGAACGTACAGACTTTCGTCGGCCAAACACTTTCTCAAATTTGAGACGTGGAACATAGGATGAATTCCACTAAGGTCGGATGGTAACTCTAGTTTATAAGCCACTTTCCCAATCCTTTCAGGATTTTGAAAGGTCCTACAAATCTTGGAGCCAGTTTGCCCTTCTTTCCAAAGCGAACCACACCTTTCCACGGTGAAACCTTGAGAAGAACCATCTCCCCAACTTGGAATTTAATGGCTTACGTCGCTTGTCAGCATAACTCTTTTGACGACTTCTCGCCACTTCCAGGTTCTTGCGAATAATAGAAACTTTATCGGTCGTCTCTTGTATAAGTTCAGGGAGTGATGAAGTTTTCACCAATGTCGGTCCAACAGATCGGTGAACGACATTTTCGACCATAAAGTGCTTCAAACGGTGCCATCTTGATACTCGAGTGGTAACTATTGTTGTACGAACATTCCGCAAGCGGTAGATGCGTATCCCAATCGCCACCAAAATCAAGAATACAGAGACGTAGCAAATCCTCCAAAGTTTGGATCGTTCGCTTGGTTTGACCATCAGTTTGAGGATGGTAAGCCGTGCTTAGATCTAATTGTGTACCCAAGAGTTCTTGCATAGATGACCAAAAATGTGAAGTGAAACGATCATCTCGGTCGGATATGATGTGCAGAGGTACCCCATGACGACTTACATCTCATCAACGTATATACGAGCTAACTTTGATGTCTTGTAAGTGTCACGTATGGGTATAAAATGTGCCGACTTGGTCAATCGGTCAACGATCACCCATATGCTATCATGTCCTCGAGAGGTTCGGGTAGCTTTGTTATGAAGTCCATGGATATGTGTTCCCATTTCCACATAGGGATCTCAGGTTGCTCCAGTAATCCACTCGGACGTTGATGTTCGGCTTTGACCTTCGTACATGTGAGGCACTTAGCTACATAGGTCGCTATGTCTTTCTTCATTCCAGGCCACCAATATTGACCACGTAGGTCCATGTACATCTTATCGGAACCAGGATGAATAGAATAACGAGTTTGATGAGCTTCGTTCATAATAAAGGTATGAATGTTATCGCGATTTGGAATCCAAATGCGATTGGCGAAGTACATCAACCCATTGGGTTTCGTTTCCAATTGGGTTAGAAGATTATGTCCCAATTCATCCTTCATTCTTCCTTCTCGTTGAACCATTTGTTGAGCCTCCAGGATGCTAGAGTCGATGTCACTATCTATTCTCAGGTTTTGTAGTAGTACGGTGGTCTCGTTGACATCTAGTCGGATCTCAGTATCGAACTCCCCCAAGGTGTCAAACCATTGACGTCGATCGCGAATTTCTTGAAATGAGATCATCTTGTTGTGAATCTTTCGGCTTAGTGCATCGGCTACAACGTTTGCTTTACCAGGATGGTAACGAATGTCACAATCATAGTCACTAATCAACTCCACCCAACGACGTTGTCTCATGTTGAGATCTTTTTGAGTGAAAACGTGTTGAAGGCTTTTGTGATCGGTGTAGACTATAAATTGCGTACCATACAGATAGTGCCTCCAAATCTTCAAAGCGAATACAACAGCACCAAGCTCGAGATCGTGTGTTGTATAATTCACCTCATCAACCTTCAATTGTCTCGATGCATAAGCTATGACCTTCCCTCGTTGCATGAGAACACAACCAAGGCCTTGTTTAGATGCATCACAATACACGGTGAAATCGTCGTTTCCATCGGGTAGGGTCAATATAGGAGCATTGCACAACTTATGCTTTAACGCTTCAAAAGCTTCTTCTTGTTCGGAACCCCACTTGAATGGTTTATTCTTTTGTGTCAAAGTAGTGAGCGGTTTCGCGATCCTCGAGAAATTGGCAATGAATCGCCGATAATAACCAGCAAGACCAAGAAAAGAACGAACTTCGGTAGGAGTAGTAGGAACACACCAATTCTTCACAGCTTCCACGTTTGTAGGATCAACGTGAATCCCTTGGCTATTCACCACGTGTCCTAGAAATTGAACTTCCTCGAGCCAGAAATCACACTTCGAGAACTTTGCGTACAATCGCTCTTTCTTTAACAACTCAAGAACCAATCTCAAATGCAGTTCATGATCAGTATTGGACTTAGAATAGATAAGTATGTCATCAATGAAGACGATCACAAACTTGTCTAGATGGCTTGCATACTCGATTCATGAGATCCATGAAGACAGCAGGAGCATTGGTTAAACCAAAAGGCATCACCATAAACTCATAGTGCCCATAACGAGTACGAAAAGCGGGTCTTGGGATATCATCATCATGGACTCGTAATTGATGATAACCAGAACGTAAGTCGATCTTCGAGAAATAGCAGCTCCTTGAAGTGGTCAAACAATCATCAATACGAGGAAGAGGATAACGGTTCTTGATGGTAAGCTTGTTAAGCTCACGATAATCGATGCACATACGAAACGATCCATCTTTCTTCTTACGAAAAGAACAGGTGCACCCCAAGGCGAAGAACTAGGACGTATGAAGCCTTTCTCGGACAGCTCTTGCAGTTGACAAGAGAGTTCTTGCATTTCCGATGGTGCAAGCCGATATGGTGACTTGGCCACGGGGTTTGCTCCCGGTATCAAGTCAATTTTAAACTCAACTTCACGCACGGGAGGTAAACCACTAAGGTCATCGGGAAATACTTCAGGAAAGTCTCGTACGATAGGGACATCCTTAAGTTCTTTCCCTTTGACTTTCGTGTTGACCACGTAAGCCAAGAAGGCCATATACTTCTTGCTTAAGCACTTTCGGGCTTGAGTGCAAGACATGAGTTTAAGCCTTTGGAAGATTTTCACCGAACACCTTCAACGTATCTCCAGAGGGTAACGGTATACGAATGCACTTCTCGAAACAAATGATCACGGCATGGTGTTTGGCTAACCAATCCATACCAATGATGACGTCAAAGCTTCCAAGTTTCATAGGGATAAGATCGATAAGAAAATCATGCGTGTCAAGACTTAAGATGCAATCACGAATGATAACGTCAACGGTGATCGGTTCTCCATTGGCAACTTCAACAGTAAGAGGTCTTTCTAGTTTCGTATGTGGCTTAGCAAGTATGGGTTCAAACTCTAATGAAACAAAACTTTTATCGGCTCCAGAATCAAATAGGACATAGGCATAAGTTTTGTTAATAAGGAACATACCTGTTCAATTTTTAAGGTATTTAACGATACAGGTAAAGTATGAAATGAATCGGATCACAAAAGTTAAAGATGAGTTAACGTACCATTCACCACATCATTGTTTGCTTGTGCTTGGTTAGCGTTGATGTTGAAAGCACGTCCTCGGGCTTGTGGAACATTACCCACAAGACGAGGGCATTGTGGGCGAAAATGGCCAGGTTCCCCACAGTTGTAGCAAACACGGTTTGTGACCACAGCGGCATTGTTAGGTGCACGGTGGCAAGTCGCCACCAAATGACCATATTTACCGCATAAGGTGCAAATGCGGCATGGTTGATTCCCCGGATGATGATACCTACACGTGTTGCACATCGGTTGAGGACCAGCATAAGCCTTAGCCCCAGGCACTTGTGCCACAGGTGTAGCCGCAGGTACAAGTTGTCTTTGGGGTTGTTTGGGTGCAGCCACGGCATAGTTACGCGCCGGTGTGAACTTGCGCTTCTTGTTGTTGTTGTTGTTGTTAGACGGTTCAGCTTTAGTCTCCTTAACCGCCTCGGTAGCCGTCTTCTCTACTGTGACATCTCTTAATTTTGTTAACTTAGAAGTTAACTTTGTTAAATCTTAAAAGGGCCTGTTATGCCATTTTGAAACTTTGGGGTTTGTTATACTTAATAATTAATTTGGTGATTAACAAATTAATATAAAAATAATAACATTATAAGTGTTATAATGTTTGCTTATTATATAAAATTTAAGTGATAATAAAGCTAAAAATTGTAATAATAATAACAATAATAGCAATAATCATAATGAGTATTAATCTTTGAAATAAATAAAAATAATATAAGTTTCTATGATCTTAAAACTTGAAATTAATAATTCATGCAGAAAATAATAACAATTTTAACTTCAGGGGCCAAACTGAATTGGTCGAAACCAAAAATTAAACTTTGAAATCAAAACAACAAAAACATAAACCACAAGGACCAAACTGTAATTTACTAAAACTAAACCCCCCCATTTCTTTCCCGGTTTTCCGGTGGAAATTCCGGCGAGCTCCGGCCACCCCCGAAACTCATTAAAAACCATCAATTTTCAAACCAAACCGCTCCTAAACGTTCATGAGTGTGTTTCGAACTGAATGCATAGCATAATGCTGTTTAAAGCACCGTTACTAAAAGCAAACGAATTCATAACCGTCCACTTAATCTCTAACCGTTCGGTCATTAAAATCCAATAATAACCCAATTACTTCAAGCAGAGCTAATTCTATCTATACCTAATCAAACAAAACTCTCAATTTCACCTCAGACAAACAATTACAACGAGTCGAATACCCCCTTGAGCCGCGACCTACTGCTATTCGAACACCGTTCTTCGTATTTCAATATCTGAAATTGATAAAGGGTTTTCGTTCATTGGGTTCTATAGAAGCTTCCGTGGCAACGAATTGGATTAATATCATCATTTGAAATCGAACAATCGCTTCGTCAGTCGCGACTTGTTCTTCATTCGTGCACATCGGTTTCGCTTCGAAACTGGTAAATTAAACACCTTCATAGACTCGAAATTACATGGGGAATAAAAGCCCCATGATCTTCGGTGTTAACAACAATGATTTGGCTGTCAATTTGGTTCAAACAAATCTAGGGTTTATGGGTTTTGGGGAAGTTCATAGGGGTTGTGTTCTTAAGATTTGAAAAACGGGTGATACCGCGGCTGTATGCCTTGGTTCACCGGTTAAGTCTTCTCATGTCACCTTGGAGGTCCCGGGTTCGAAACCCGGCCACCCCATTTTTTTTAAAATGACTTTTTCAGCCTATATAAAATGATATAAAATTTCAAAAAAAATTCTAAAAATCTATCTTATAAATTCTAGTTATTTTAAAGGCTAACCAATTATTTTCTGAAAATTATTTATTTATTTATTTATTAAAACAAAGAATATAATTAGTTAAATATCTTGTTAAATAGAATTTAAATATTATTTATCTTATAAAACATTACATGTTCAAACATACAATTGGATTTTTTTTTGTTTTAGTTTATTTTAATAAATAATAAAACATTGATCCAAATGCTTTTCTTTAAAAAAAGGCTTAATTATTTTTCTATGATCATTTAACTTTTATATATTTAAATGGTTTTTTTTAAATAATTGAATAATTATTTACATGAATATGGACTTGCTGCAATAATTTAAAAATCATTTAAATACTAATGGGCACAATAGTATTTTTATTCTTTAAAGGTTTACTTTTATAATTATGATAATGTTATATATTCTTAGAAAGCTAAAGAATTAATTACATATTGAACTCCAACTTTGTTATATTTAAATTCATTTCTAAAATATTTACATATATAATTCTTCTAATGAATTAAAAATGTAAATAATTACTTTATAAACTTATTACTTATTAAAAACCCCCATAATTCTATCAAAACTCTAATCCTTGTTTGAACGTTAACCTATTATTAACCTTAAACTTATAATACATATGTTAGGTGCCTTGTGATGGATACTTTGGAATATCTTTTGACTTTTTATATCATCTAGTAATGCATATATCCATGTGAGTATTCTCTACCCTTTTTCCTATTTTCACACTTTGGGGTGAAACATGTTAACTTATACTATTGCACTCGTAGACTTATTTGAGACTTGTAAACCTATGGCACATCTTGTAAAAGTTGTGGTTAGTTGAACTTTCATGATTACCATGTTATGGCGTTATATGTACAATCATTAACTATTGCTAGCCCAGCGAAGTCATAGATCTATGGGTAAGACAAGCTGCTTTGGTGATCCAAGTACACTTAGCTGATCGTATAATCTTGTAAACGTTTGAGACTTGTAAAACTTTGTCGAGGTTTGATTGTTGCATTGTTCATAACATCCCTAATCACTTTATTCACTAACTTATGACTTGAATTGCCATCTTTTATATATTTATGTATTGAAACTATGGAATGTTCACCAACATTTTTATGTTGACCCTCTTATTTTTAACATGTTTCAGGAATACCTTAAGTATGTGTTCTACTCTTTAAGGCTTATCACAACTAGGATTGGACCTAGAGATAAGATGGAAGATCATGTTATTTGTAGCATTTGCACATGATGTATTCTTTGTTGAAACTTTTGCTTGTAGTGTTACTAATGAAACTTATGAATAATATTTGGAATTAATAAATAGCGTTATGTGGCTGCGAACAATCGTAACCCTCACATCTCGACGTTTCCGCCGTCAAGGTTGGGGTGTGACATCTACCTTCTTTGCACCCTTCACAGACATGGTGCCCGCTCGTATATGGTTCTCGGTGAGTTGAGCAATGATAGTAATGGCTTCTTCCAAGGTTGTGGTCGGCTACCCACCACAGCATCTTGAATTTGGGGTGGTACACCCTTAATGAACTTCTCGATGTTGCGGGGAACAGTGTCGACCATATGGGGCAGCAGTATACTCAACTCATGATGCCTAGTTGAGTAGGCCAAATGATCACCATCATTTTGTTTCAAATTCCAAAACTCTTCATCCAACTTTTGCAATTCACTTCTTGGGCAGAACTTCGCGATGGCGATGTTCTTGAACTCCTCCCAGGTGAGTGCTAGCACAACTTCAGGACCACGGTTTCTCTTCTCGCTATTTCACCAGGTAAGAGCCCTTTGTTGGAACATACTAGTGGCATAACAAACCTTGAGTGCATCGGGACACTCACAATTGATAACGTATTCTCCATGCTTTCGAACCACTCAAGAAGACCTGTGGCTCCTTCCTTGCCACTAAAACTAGTGGGCTTGCAAGAGCTGAAGTGTTTGAAGGTGCAAGTTTGATTATTCCCGTGTTGATTATTCCATTTTGATTGTTGCTATTCTCTCCATGACCATTTCCATTGTTGCTAGCGTTGGTATTAAGGTGCTATTAAGTTCAGCAACCATGGTTGGGATGACAGCAGCCATTTGTCGAGCAATCATGGCGGCTAACTTACGATCGGAACTTCCACGCTTTCCATGATGAGAGACATGCTGGAATATACAAGTGAGTTAGATATACGAATTGGAATAACAAGGATTAATGTTCAACAAGGATAAAGCAAAAAGTTGTAAGGCACATGGGATGGTTCCATTTGGTAACGCATTACCCATTGGAAACGTTGACACGTCAAGTAAGTTGACCCATTTGCCTTAGAAATTTGTGTATGTTGACCATGGTTTATCACTCATCCCAGAAATCCCCAGGTAAGCATAACTAGTCCGTAGGATTTATGCGATATGCTTGCCTTAGCCCGATGGCCTTTTGCCAGGAAATCCAGAATACAGGTGTCCATGTGTCACACAAATTTCTTAAGTTTATGAAATCAAAACCATGATGAGATTTACATAGATTAGACATAAGTCTAAAGATTTAATTCTTAAGCATAAGTATACGATTCCACGTGTTGACGAGAATAAGATTAAGAAGTTTCATTTGTCGGGGAGAGTCAATGAGTCAAAGTTAAGTTTAGGGAGACAAGTAACAAAGTTTAGATAATTACAAGGCAACCTATGCTAAGGCATCAAGTTGCACATAAGTAAGGTATAGCGTTATGTAGCATGTGACAATATATATATTTCCAAGAATATCAATATTATCTTATGAGGTTCATGCATAAGCTATAGTCTAGGTCACCATTTCTAATAACCTAAATCCCTATAGTTATGGGCTCTGATACCAATCTGTCACACCCCAACCTTGACGGCGGAAACGTCGAGATGTGAGGGTTAAGATTGTTCACAGCCACATAACGCTATATTAAATTGTAAATATTATTATCATAAGCCTTGAAATGGAAAATACAATCATAAGTCTTATACAAGAAATAAGTTCAACATAACATAACATAATGTAACTTTTTATTTCATTATCTAGGTCCCAGTCCTAGATTATAGCATGCTTCAAAAGGATCACTTTAAACTTGAGGTTGACCTGAAACATGATAAAAATAAGAGTCAACTAAAAATAGTTGGTGAGTTTCCAAGGTTTTCATACATAATATAAAAAAGAAAGTTACAAGTAGCAATTCATGTCATAGGTTATAAGCTAGTAAGGTTATAGAACACATATCGTTACAACCAAACCTCGACTTGATTACAAGTATAAAAGATTGGCTAAGTGTATTTGGTTCCCTAGTGCATAAGCATACGGCTCCTAGGAGTCGGCAATACATCGACTTTAGCACCAAATAGGCTTGTCAGGCCCAAAGATCTAGACGTCGCCAGGCTAGCAATAGTTAATGATTGTAAACAAACTATGTATTCTCATAAATCACTTACAACACACAAATAACCATGACAAATATAAAGATGAATTGCAAGTGCATTACAAGTCTCAAACGTTTATAAGTGTACGATGTATAAGTATCATGTTTCACCCCAAAATAGTGTGAAAAATATAAAAAGGGGCAAGGAAAACTCACTTGACAATAAATATATAATGGCGATTAATAAGAATAATAACAAGCGTCGCTCCAAGGTGAATCGTCACAAGACACCTAAATATATTTTTACAAGATTAAAGCTCTACAATAAGGTTAAGGACTAGGAATCAACTTGATGTTGGGGTTTTGTTGATTATATTTGCCAAGTAAGAACTCATTTATATTCTCGGGGAAACGATTTTATTTATATTTTATATAAACATATGGATTAATAATAATTTATAATAATTTGTAATGTTTATCAAGTTTAGATCAATTTTGTAATTTAAATAAAAAGAACATAAAATTAAACAATAGATTAAAGGTAATGTTTGAAATATTAGTTTGTGTAAATTAAACTAAATTTTAAAGTCTACATTTTTATAAAAATATTGTAATTATATATTAACGTAGGATAATATTATAAAGATATTTTTTTGTAAATAAATTACAGAAAAATAATTAAATAATTTTAAAAGAAACAAAGTTTATGAATGATTTTTCATAATTTTTAGAAATTTTTAACATTAAATTTGAAGGCCAAAAAGGCCTAAAAAAATACATGAGGTTCCCCGAATTCGAAACGAGAACCTCCTGTCTAGGGGTCATGTGTTTTACCAGTGAACCAAAGGCTTCCAGCCGCGTTAGAATTCGCTCTTTAATTGTTAAATACACACTTAAACAAAAACTCCCAATTTCATAAGAACCCTAGAATCGATTTGATTCCAATTGAACATCGAATTGATATTGTTAATGAAATCAATCATAGGGCTTTGATTGCCCATGTGAAACCGAGCACAAAGTGTGTGGTACTTACGTTATTAAGTTCGAATTGATGGTCTCAAGTTCAAGGACGATTCGCGACTGCGGGGATGTGCTTCAAGGTGCAAACGAGGTTGATAACCCAATTAAACTTGTATGAAGCTTCGGATGATCTTGAAGATGAAGAAACCTCAATCAATTTGAACTAAGAAGGCTTAGAAGGGTAGTTTCGACTAAGTTGCAGGTTGCGGAAAAAGGTGATCAATTCAGAGTTTGGGTTTGATTTGAGTGCTTTTGAGTGTTGTAGTCGATTAGAGATGGATTTATGATCGATTTAAGTTGGTTTAATTGTGTTAATATTAGGTTTTAATTGTTAATCGATTAAAAACATAGCCCGACGGTCGTGTAACTGGTGTTTAATCTTAATTAATCTATATTATCGATTCAAATCAGGCACACGACTCAATTGGAAACGGTTTCCAATCATAAATCGAGGTTTTAAGGCACTAATAGGGTCGCCGGAGTATAGCCGGAGCGACCACCGGCGTCTCGCCGGGTTTGCGGGAAAGAAAGGGGGGGGGGTTAGGTTTTGTGATTTTACACATTTGGTCCCTGCAGTATTTAATAGTTAACATTTTATGCTAAACTTTGTTTTAAGTTTATAAATTTACAAAAAACAATCCCCCAAGTTTTTTAATTAAATTTTAAACACTTTTAAATTAACAATTTTATCATTATTAATACTATTATTATTATTATTATATTAACATAATTAATATTATTTGATATTTTTATTTTTAACTTTCTTACATCCATAACCAAAGAGAATAAGCATAAATAACACATGAGTTTATTAATTGTCAATAATGACCCTTATAAGAATAAACGAAGTTAACGTTTAGTTAACAAAATTTCGAGATGTTATAGACTAGATGACCATCTATAATTAATTATGGTGTTCTCATTTGTCCTTCTCATTTGCCTTCTAATTTGTTTAATTTGTTACATTCATATACTTTTCACAACAAGTAATGATTTTGATTGTTTCTCGTGAGTTCTCTCAACGTTTAGGGTTCATCTAGAGACAACCCTTCCTTGTATGTATATATATTGTACATGTCATAAGAAATTTTTTTTTAAAGAACGAAGGTCTCGCTGAAAACCTCCCTGTGTAATGAAATAAAAGAGGGTAGTTTTTACTGTATCCCACCTCCTCAAACCCTACCAAAAGCCCTGATACGAGTGAGAACTTATCAAATATACTTGTATGTTTGTGTTTAAGGACTTGTTTATTTAATAATGAATTATTTTGAGAATCACCTTAGACAAAATATGGATGAAGTAGAAAAAAACAGTTATTTCTGCTACCCTTTTCGTAGAATTATCTTCTTCTTACTTTTTCTAAATAGTATCAAAATGTCCACACGTACATGTAGTTGATGTTTGATTTATATATGTGAAATTAAAGATAAGAATCACAGCTTAGTTTTAAAAAATAGTTAAAACTAGATCACAAATTAGACAAGTGTACTTGACGTATGCAATGTAATTAAGGTAAATCTAAATGTCAATTCACAGGTGACTAATATGCAACTTTTAGTACTAAACCCTATATCAATTCCTTGATTTCACTTATTTATGCTAAATTTAGACTTGATTTCACTCACAATAATGATTATGAACATATAAAAATAAAAAATACAAACGAAATCAAGCAAAAATAAATGCAAACCGAGTGGAAATATATGGTCATTATGCTAGTGAGACTGCTATTGGTAATAAAAACTAAAGTTTAAATTATTATTCATCAATTTAATAGTATGGATTATTATCAGCTAACGACTAATAGTTGGATTATTATAATCCAGTTTATCTTAACTATTTTATCGGTAAGATAAAAAACAAAGAAATGTAAGAGTTAGATGTCAAAATGGCAACAAACCATTAATTTATTGCACTAATATGTATAAGAAACAAACCAATTGAAATAACAAAAAATGCACAAGAATAATCGCTAACACAAAATACTAGATCATCAATGTGATGGCTTGAGACCAGATCGGACCTGCCGATCCCACTGGGATTCGGTGTCTGGTCCGGTCCGGTCTGTGTTGAATCGTTTTCTATTGGTCGAACCGGCCGGTTTGTCCCGAACCGCTGGTCGGATTGGGAAACCGGATCCGTTCGGACCGGTTTTCCTTTTTTTTAATAGTTTTAACGAGTAAAAACGGGGTGTTAAACCATAAATTAGTACGTCGGATATACAAATATAGTTAAGTTTTATATATAACTATAAATAATATATATATCATATATAAATTACTTATATTTAATTACATATATAAATATAATTAAAATATAGTTAAATCCGGTCCAACCGGTCTAACCGGTCCGACTACCAAACCAATAAGGCGTCCGGTTCGACATTCGATCCGGTTCTGATAATATTGGTGATGGCCGAGATACAAGAATAAAGAATCACAAAAGTCTTCATCAACGTGATGAAACCTTATATGACAGAGAGATCAAAAAAAGAGTGCGTGTTTCTAGGAATCGAGAATAAGAGAAGATAACGACTATTCGAAAATTACCATATTAAAATTATAAATGCAAGTGTGGTGATTTTAAAAATCGAATGATTATAGAATAAAGTATGTGCGGACCATAAAAATTCAAAATTCTAGATATTGCTTGCAATTTTGAACTGAATAAATTTAAGTTTAGGCCTCACACATAATTTAAAATCACATTACCCATCGACAACTTCAAATAAAAAAACACATGGATTTAAAAAAAATAAACTTATCATACTAAATTGGCAAAATATACATTTCTTTCAAAATCAGTTCACAATTTCCAAGTATTAAATTAGCGATTTCAGTTTCCTTGAGAAGACCATGGTTCAGCAATCCATTGAGAGGGGCTAAAACAATTTATATCCAAGATGATTAGTACAAACATATTATTTGAAATATAAGTTCTTTTATATAAGAAATGAAATTTGTGAATTCTTGCATCATCAATTTTATAAAGTATAATAAATCATGTTTTAAAGCTTCTGTAATTTATTGTTGTATGTTTAACAATTTCCAAAATGATTAAATATGCCTATATTGGAGCTGTTATATTCAAATCATATTTGAATTCATTTTTAATAATTATGTTTAGTGCATGTGATCATATATCACTTTCAAGTATCAACATTCTTATGTACAATGTTTTCAGAACCGGATCGGACGTCGAACCGGACGTCTTACTGGTTTGGTGGTCGGACCGGTTGGACCGGATTTAACTATATTTTAATTATATTTATATATGTAAATATGTAATTAAATATTTGTTGGAAATAAGGGTGTGAACAAGATGGAAATAACACCCTTGTCCCATATTGGTGTGACAAATAAAACCTTATGTGTTTATATGTGATAACAAGGTGAAAGGTATTGAATGTCTTTATGATACCTTTTACACCATGACCTATCCGCACGTAGAAATATAGGTTTCCGGGTCCATGTAAAGCCGGCTTAAAAAGCATTGTACTTATGCATTGAAAACTTGTGTTTTAGGAAAATATGTTATTTTTTAGGTGGAGAGGGGGATATATGTGATTTCCCCTTGATGGAGCGGGTGTTTGGTATTTGCTTATTGCTCTTTTTATTTTCTATCTAATAGAAGCAGATAATCATGTTTGAGTGTTTAGAGCCAAACATAAATGCTGATGTACTTGAATGTCATCTCATCAAATTCTTTACTCAATTAATTTTTTAAATTATTATTAAGAAAATACATAAAACCAAGAGTGTGTTTCTTTTTACTTTAAATAGAGGATTGTTATGTTTATAAAAAAACATTTTCCAAAAAGAAGTATTCAAGGAATGTGCAAACAAGGATGTTCATCTATTCTTAAGCGTCCAAACCATGAGAACGATATGTCTAAAACTACCTGTCATTTAAAACATGTATATACGGTATACCAACTAGAAGTAAAAAAACTTTCTACAGAATCCGCCCACATGCATATGGATCCCAAACATGACACGAATCGAGTATACTGTTTATTACTAAAATATGCTTAAACACGAATAATATAGGCCATATAATTTGACTTTTCTAGAGTCGATGATGAGTGACATTAAGTTAAGGTGTGTGTATATATATATATACATATTCCCATCTACAATGTCACGCAACCATCATAAAAACAATCTTTTGTGATAATGGCAACAATATATGCACTTTCATCTCCATTTTTCTTTTGCAATAGTTCACCAAGTCAAAGAAATATTGTTGCCTCTAGAAAGAGACTATATTCACCCCGATCCAAACTTAAAGATTTTACCACCATGGAAACCCCAATGAGAAGATCGGCAAACTATCCGCCTTCGCTATGGTCATATGATTTTATTCAGTCACTTTCTAGTGAATATACAGTAAGTATGACGTTCAGTTAACCCTTCGTGAACCGTTTGAAAGAACTTCATTGATGTTGTCCCTTTTAATAAATGAACTAATATGAAAAACTTTGCTTTCATAAATAAACAAACGTGAATGTGTTTCTCCTTCGTACATTCATTAACATCCGTTTTTGTATCATTTAAGTTTATTTGTTTACACTTGTTTATTTTCGTCCATTTTATGCATGTTGGGTGAACGATCATGTGGTGATGATTCTACATAGACTTTAATTTGTATATTGTCATTTACTTCTAGTTGATGTTTACTTGTTGTCGTTTATGTTTGTTTAGAGTAATAACAAACCAACATAATTAAACAAACCAACATAATTAAACAAACAAGAACACGTTCATTTTATTATCAAATAGACCAAACAATACAATCTTTGATTAAGTACTCACGTTCATTTAGGTAAAAGTTAAAGATCAAACACAAACATGCCGTTGTTTGTGGTCATTTAGTTTCTTTACTAGTCTAAACAATAAAGACTACGTTGTTTAACCAAAGTTATTCTATAAACCGAAACATTTGAGAATATTAGAAAAGGTAATCTGTTATTAAGTGATATTACTGAATCTTAAGAGATTCAAGTTTCCTAGGTTCATACTCTACGTTGTACATGAACTTGTTAGCTTAGTAGTATTAATCTTCCAACTTCAATTTGGTCTTGTATTCGACTTGATATGATGAAGCAGTCAATTCATTATCTTGGAGAGGTGTATACAGATGTATTTATTATCACGCTAACAATAATAGCATTTGCGCACTTGTGGATGTATATAGGGAGAGAAGTACATGGCGAGATCACAAACCTGAAAGACTTAGTGAGGACCATGATTCGCAAAGGCAATGAAATTGAGGAAAATCCGTTGAGTAAACTCAATTTGATTGATGACTTGCAGAGACTTGGAATTTCGTATCATTTTGTGAATGAGATAAGCAATGTTTTGGAGACGATATACCGCAGCTCTTACAAAAGTCATGAACAGTGGAATAAGATGGATTTAAATCTTAAATCCCTTGGTTTTCGACTCTTGAGACAACATAGATATCATATCCCTCAAGGTATATGCTATAACTAACAATTCAAGAAAATTAGGTATTTGCTACTGATATTTGCGACTGAAAATAAGTCGTTTTGCGACCAAAACTAAGTGGTCACAAATTAGCGTCGAAAACTGAAACAACGCTAACATGTGGTCACATATTGTGTGACTGTTTAGATTCTATCTCAAAATACTCGCAAAATAATAAAGTTAATTAACTAATTTAAATTATAATATGGTTGAAAAATAGAGCGCTCACAAATTGGTTACAAAAAGGACATCACAAATCAGTCAGGGGAGGGGTTAAAGCGATCGTAAAACAGGTTGATTGCAAATCAATCGCAAGTCAATAATCAACTGTAATCCTAGACAAAAAATTTCAGTTGTAAATCTATTGCGAAATGAGATTACTGATGGGCAAAAAATTTTACCACCACACTTTCAGTTGCAAATCGGTCGCAAAAGGCTATTTGCAGCTGCTTTGCGACAGACATTGCAATAACAATTACACAGTTTTTTAGTATCGGTATAAAAATATAAGTAGCCCTTTAATTTGCTTAATTTATAATCATGATTTTGTTGTGTTGAGTAGAGATATTCAAGGACAACATAGATGAAAATGGAGCTGTCAAGGGACACTTAAATGAAGATATCATCAGTATGCTAAACTTGTATGAAGCTTCTTATTATTCAGTAGAGAATGAAAGCATTTTGGATGATGCTAGAATTTTTACAAAAATGTATCTTAAAGAAAGAATAGACAGGATTGCTGATAAAAGTACTATGTCATTAGTAAGTCGCGCATTAGATTTTCCGCTTCATTGGATGGTACCTCGGGTGGAAGCGAGGTGGTTTATCGAAGTGTACGAGGGAAGACGCGACATGAGTCCCGTAGTGCTTGAGCTTGCGAAATTGGACTTCAACATGGTGCAAGCAGTTCACCAAGAGGATTTGAAATCCGCATCGCGGTACATATATATATTTTTGATTATTTTTGCCAAAATGATCCCAATATCATAACACGACTAAAAAAATGTATTTGCTATGGTAAAATCCATAGCTAAACCCATGCATATTTCACCTTATTAATTCAATACCTAGACAGTCTTTATGTAAACAATCATGTTGTAACTTACTCCTACATAATAATGAAACCTCTATTATTAGGTATTATGTAACATAATACCTAATAACAACTGTGAAGAAAACGAATCAAATCATATCTTCTAATCATGATATAGTTATATAATAAACTGTAACTGCTTGGATCTTTGCATACACAGATGGTGGAAGGAAACATGTTGGGAAAAGTTTGGCTTTGCTCGTGATCGTGTGATGGAGAACTTTATGTGGACTGTAGCTAATAACTACTTGCCTACCTTTAAAGGAAGGAAAAATCTCACAAAGGTGAACGCGATTATCACCACAATTGACGATGTCTATGATGTCTATGGCACTTTACAAGAACTTGAACAATTTACGAATGTTATAAACAGGTGGTTCCTATTGTTTTTTCTCATAACTCCGCTAGCAGTTGTTCATACTTCATAGATCATATGTTTTTGAGCAAATAATTCCTTTTGTAGTTGGGACCTAAACGCGATCAATGAACTACCAGATTATATGAAAATCAGCTTCTTCGCTCTCTACAACGCGATGAATGAGATGGCATATGACGTATTGGCGAATGATGGAGTCTTCGTCCTTCCTTACTTACAAAAAGCAGTAACTGTCCAATCTTAGCTATCCAAACTAACATGCATTTTGCTTTGAATAGTATAATTAATATGTTATCCATTATTTCAAAACTGTGTATTTGCGAACACCGATCTATCGTATTTAAGTGTAACTTTAAGTGTAACTTTAAAATTTTCATTCTAGTGGCAGGAGTTATGCAACACTTACATAATAGAGGCGAGATGGTTCAATAGCGGATATACACCAACACTTAACGAGTATCTCGACAACTCATCTGTGTCAATCGGAATTCTTCCGATTATCAAGCACGCATATCTGCTAACTTTAACCACTGTTTCCAATGATACATTGAAGCACATAGGACGAGCAGAAAATCTGATTCGCAATTCATGCCTTATTGTGAGACTCACTAATGATATGGGCACATCATTTGTAAGCTTCTATTATTACCATTATACAACTTCTATTCTCATTTATTCGCTCCCAATTTTCAATTCAATATGTGTGAGATGACATAAACCTAACATGAAGTTAACTGGCTTGATTTAGTTCAAACAACTTGAAGTCATGGCACTACAAGAAAAATGATCATTAGGGACTAAATTATTAAAGAATGAGTTATCAATCTCGAATACATAGTATTGGAGATTAATATATCAGTTGCTAATGATATTAGAGACTGATTTTTTTTTGTGACTCGTGTTATTTACTGATAATGATAATCTGTCGTTAATGCTTCAATGCCTTATTTTAGACTAAATTTCAATCACGAATAAATTTGCACCATGAGAAGTTTTTGAGGGAAACTCTTTGGTAACTGTTCAGTCCTAACTAAGTGTCTTCATAAATTTGAAATGACGCTTTTGTATGAGTGATTAATATTCAATCTAATAAATAGTGAACATATTAGAGGCTAAAAGTCAATTATTAATATTCCCAAAACAGATCGAATTAGGTGTTGATGTTTAGTCTTAAATAAATTTTGCTTAGAAAGAATTAATAACTGATTTTTATTCTCTTATGATTTGACGCGAAGTATACCTTTTTAAGAAAGGTATCAAATACTAAAATTCAGTCTTAAAGAAGATGTGGGCCGGTGACATTATTCAAAACAAACAAACGTTTACATAAAAGAGATATGAGGTTCAGGTTGATACTTTTAACCATTTTATTTTTATAAAACTTAAAAGATACATTTTATGGCATAAATTAAGATGATTAAATATATTTTGATAGCCATTGCGGGACTAGCCCAAGTTGTTAGATTGGATTCTGCTTTTTTTCTAATCTTATTTTTCTATTAATTAAATTCAAATCCATATCTATTTATTTAAGTTTTAATATTTATTAAAGATGCAAATCAAAACAAGACAAATTTTCTATTTTATTATATATATATATATATATATATTAATTTTTATTTTATATATATACATATATATATATACATATATATACATATATATATATATATACATATATATATATATATATATTATATATATATATATATATATATTATATATATATATATATATATATATATATATATATAAACACAGCTCGAATTTGTGTTAATCTTTCATCAACGCACGAACATGAGCCATTTGAGAGCCCTACACTACACCAAAAATAAGCCAAATCACATATAAAGTTGGGATTTTTAATTGTTGGTCCAGGACGAGCTAGAAAGAGGTGATATTCCTAAATCAATCCAGTGCTACATGCATGAGACTGGTGCCACCCAAGAGGAAGCAAAAGAGCACATAAAAAAGTAACTTTGGAGACATGGAAGAAGCTAAATAAAGAGCTCCAAACAATTACTTCAGCTGGACTGTCACATGAATTTATCGAATGCATTATAAACCTCACTAGAATGGGTCATTTCATGTATACCGATGGCGATAAGCATGGTAAGCCCGACATGTTCAAGCCCTATGCGTTATCATTGTTTGTTGACCCGATTCAAGGGCTTCCATAAGCATAAGTTGGTTAATTTGAGTAACATTTCATTCTATGTAATAACGCATATGCCTATCGCGACTTTGATTACTTGTATTAGGTGGAGTGTTACTCATTCAACCTTGATGGTGAAAACTAAGTGAAATCTCTACCATATTTTTATGATTTTCGAGTAGTATTCTGTCCTTTTTTCTTATTATGCTTTGTATGTTGAGTATATGTGTGTTTCTCAAAGCCTGTTGTTCTATGAGTCTCTTTGGGTCTACGTCAAAGGTCCCCTCAAAAATTTTCGCTTCAAGGCTCAAAAGGAATTACAAATGAGCTGAAGGATATGTGTGAAACGTTTCTGTCTAACAAGATATATAGGTAAATGGTTTAATGACTATAATTCAACCATTCTAATCATAGTTAGGCTTAAGCGTTTTCACTATGCAGTCTTTTAAAACCAAGGCTATTATGAAATTTGTGGGGGATTGTTAGTTAAATATTTTCAAATTAGAGTCAAATGTATTTTGAGTGTTAGAAAATAAAGGGGATAAATTTAGAAAATATTTAGTGACATTTTTTACTTTGGACTCCAAAAAGAAATGGACCCAAAAGAAACCTTTATTTCACCTGGTGATGTTATAAAGAAATGGACCCAAAAGAAACCTGGTGATGTTATAAAGAAATGGACCCAAAAGAAACCGAATTCTAAAGAAGCCGATTGGATACTAATGGGTTTGAAGAACAGAGGTTTAACATGAAAAGGGTTTCTAAAGTTCAAGAATTTGAAAGTGTTCTGACGAATGCAAAGCAAGATGAAGTTATTAATTTAAATTATATATTTTTATTAGTGATTCAGATTTTAAATCAAACAGTTAAGTTTCAGTCAGACTCAGTCAAAACTTTTAACTGGGTCAGCTTCTAAAACAACTCTTTATTCTTTAAAGCATCTTTAAAATCCAATCACTTTTTACACATCTTTTTCGAAAGCAATTCATTTTCTACTGATATTTTTAATACTTTTTAAAACGTTCAATAAACAAATAGTGAAAATAAATAATTATAAAATACATTTGAAAAAACGAATGGTTGTAAGAAAGAATTTTGAAAAGTACCTTAAAAAATCAAAAAGTTTCAAGAGAGACATTTTTAAAAAATCAAAAGTTTTAGACACACATTTAAAAACCTGGACATTTTAAAAGTGACATTTTTAGTTTTATTTAAATAAAAGGTAAACTACATTGATTATCTTTGTAGGTAAAACGGTCATTTAGAAAAATTTAAAATTGCTAATCAAACTAACGTAATAAAAACCACTCATGAAATATAAATATAACATTAGAAACTACATGTAAATGACAATTAAATAGATGTGTACATGAAAATTAATGAAATAATAAAATAAATAGAAAAAATATAAATCTTTATAATTATCTAAAACCTTTTACGTACACAATTTTTTTAACCAGGTTCAGTTAATAACTACTCAAACTTAAGAATTCATCTCTTTTTAATATTTCCATGTATTATAATGTCATGTGGTTAAAAATATAAATAAAATTAAGGATGTATAGCACATATGTTTTATGAGATCACTACTAAAAGGATAAGATAACAATTCAATTAGTTGAACAATGCTCATCCTCAACCATAATAAACTCAATACAGTAAGTTTCCACCGTATATTATATGTTTGTCGCCTCTATAAATGAATCACGACGTAATATGTCAAGATACTTTAAGAAAATTACTTATGATACTTATGATGTCCGGTTGTGTCACACCCCACCACAGCGGTTTCCTGCGGGGTGTGATTATCATGGAAACCATAGTCATTGATTGACCACTACATGATTGGTAAACATACGTTACAAATAAGTTTAAAGATACAAAGTTGTTTTCAGAGTTGAATTGTAGAAGCAGTAGAACTAATGTAATTTTTTTTAAAATATGACAAATAAAACAATAAAAGTCCCAAACAATATGAATGGTCCTAAATGCGATATGGCCCAAGCTAATTTAACTTGATGCAATGTCAATTACCTGAGAAAACAGACATGAAATATGTCAACATAAATTTAGTGAGTTCATAGGTTTTAAAATAATAGTAAACAATGTAATGGACCAAAAGTCTTTCCATGATTTGATTGTCGATCATACAATACTACAATATCATATAAGCACCACATCTGAAGCTAGATTGTAACTATAATAAATTGCCCCTACCCATGCCTACCGTAAGCATGGGGTGAACAGGCTAATAATGCACCCGTTTAGAAGTCAAGGTTAGGGTAATTAACCCGATGGGGGTGGTCAAACCCAATAGTACTATCCATGATCACCTCGCTTTAGGAAATAAACTAACGGTTCGATTACAGGAGACTTTATACCGTAAGTAAACAACTTATATAACATGTGAAATCATTGACGAGTAAATGTGTCCAAAAAAATAGTATTTTGCATGTAATCTCCCCCAAAATGAAAATAAGTAAAATTAGGGTCGTGAAACTCACCTGAAAGTGATAAACGAGTATGAAAACTTGTAAATACCCAAAGTGTTCGAGGAAACCGACCTAAGCTCGCCCTAAAATAATTAAGGCAACTTAAGTCCAAGTAATTGCTCCTACATGTAATGTGAGCATGTAACTATTTCATCCACACACTTGATAACAAAGTGTTTGACTCGACGACTCGTTGGTGACACAATGTGGATATTTGTGAAATATATATATTACTAAAAGAATGTTAATAAATTATACTTCCCTTGAAAGTATTCAAAAACATTTGTATCTTAAAGTTGACATGTTATGTGAGTAATTAAATATCGTTTCGACTCGATGTAAGGCCCCGTTCCCGGGACGCTTACAGCTGAGTTCTCATCGCACATAAAACGTATAATTACATTTGTCTTTCATAAAATCGCAGCGGAAAACTAAAACAATCTTTCATTTCCATGTAAATGCTTTTGCAAATTAATACAACATTCATTACAAAATAGCTTGTTCGCATTACAATGCAAAACATTAATCAGAAGAATGCCATTCCAAAAGAGCTGAGTAGTTGCCCGTGCCATCCTCAGCAATCATTACCTGCCAACTGAAAATGCATCAAAGTTAGCGTTGTTGAGTGAGTTCTAGTTTTATAAATAAAACATACTTTACTTTACATTCGTTCGTGATCATACATCATACATACATACAGATAATATCAGTATTATCTTCATCATTCCGTTCATTAACTTTGCTCATTCAACGTGTTACATTATCGTTCACTTCTCTATCTAGATCCAGTCAGACTTTACCCTCTTCGTGGCACTCAGCCACGATTACTGAGGTCGAATGACCAAGATCCTGTTCTGTACATTATTCCGATAATTCATTTACGTTCATTCATACTTTGTTCTTTCATACAAAATCTTTCGTTCATTTATACTTTCGTTCCTTCGAGTCTGTTGCGACAACAGGGTCGCTCACCTCATTAACAATCCCAACGGCTTCGCGCTATCCGAGTCTGTTGCAACCACATAGTTGCTCACCCCAATTGCCAATTTCAACGATAGCATGCTTTCCGAGTCTCTTGCAACCATAGGGTTGCTCACCTTATGGAAACTTCATAATAACGCCCTGTCCGAGTTTGTTGCAACCATAGGGGTGCTCACCTCATCGCAACTTCACAATAACGCCTGTCCGAGTCTGTTGCAACCATAGGGGTGCTCACCTCATAGCAATCTCAAGGATTGCATACCATCCGAGTCTGTTGCAACAACGGGGTTGATCACCTCATTTATGTGCTTGTAAGCCTTTCCTTCGTTCATTCATCATTCAATAACGCATGCATTCTTACTTTATGTTCCCCTTTCATTATCTTTCACTTTACGTTACATAATACTTCGTTCATTCATTAACATGACACGTAAAGTCACAAGAAAGATACACATACATCATAATAAGGAACATATCATACACGTTCATCATCATACAGGGCAAGCATAAACATGCAACTTCATCATCATCATGCCCAACATGCTCTCTAAGACCCCAATCATCATCTTACATGCTCTTACAGGAACCTTTACGTCAAAACTAACATCTGCACTTTTCCCCGAAAGTCAGAAGTCAACTACACTTTCCACGGGTACGACAGCCCTATTCGGGCGTATGGACACCCTTCAGTCGCATGGCCTCCATGCGACTGAACATCATGCGAATGAACTAATACGGATGAACACCTATGCGAATGAACATCCAGTTATGCGAATGGACAATGCGGATGGACCTCATGCGAATGGGATTAATGCGGATGAGCACTTATGCGACTGGACCTTCAGTCGCATGTCCTCTATGCAACTGGCCTTTCAGTCGTGCGAATGGATCTTCAATCGTGCGAATTGACCCCAATCGCACCCTAATCGGCCGTATGGCCTCCATTCGGCCTCCAGTCGGTCACCTTGCCCTAGCTATGCAGAATGCAGTTCATCCCGACTGCAGCCGAGGGTTTTCGGCTTCCAAACTCATCTAAACCCATTTTAAGCCCAAATCGACCATCCTAAACCTTAGGGATTCATACCAAAACACCGTTCAAGCACACACAAGCTCACAATCAAGCCACAAACGCATCATACATACACATACACATACACAAACGGGTCAACATACACACACTCAAAAACCCGATTTCGGATGTTTTCCAGCCCCAAAATTGTTTGAAAACAAGTAAAAGAGGGGTTCTATAACTCACATAAACGAGCACAACGTTAAGGGCTTCGATTTGGCTTGCTACACAACGAGTTTGGCCACCCGAATCACCCAAACCACTCTTTTTCTCTTATTCTTCTCCTTTCTCTCTTCTTCTCTCTATGAAGTCTGAAATGTGAGGTGTGTGGGGAGAGTGGGCTGCCCTCTCCCTACTAATATCACCACATTTCCCAACTTTTCTTCGTTGGCGAGTTTGGTCCCTCGACTTTGAACTTTATTTTCTTTTCTTTCTTCACCGGCTTCAAAATAATAAATATTCAGGTGTTACAAGTCCACCCCCCTTAAATAGGTTTCGTCCCCGAAACCTGTTATTCGTCGAACAAACGTGGATAATGTTGTCTCATTTCTTCCTCAGTCTCCCACGTTGACTCGGATCCCTTCCTGTGCTTCCACTGTACACGCACAAGAGGAACCACTTTATTCCTTAGCCTTTTCTCCTTTCGGTCGATGATTGCCACTGGTTGCTCCACATAATTGAGCCGTTCATCTACTTCGATATCTTCCAATGGGACAATCATATCTTCATCTGCTAAGCACTTCCTTAGATGAGATACGTGCAATGTTGGGTGAATTCCATTTAACCCATCCGGTAACTCTAGTCTATAGGCTACCTCTCCTACTCGAGCAATGATTCGGAAATGGCCTATATACCTTGGGCTCAACTTGCCCCGCTTTCTGAAACGGATAATACCCTTCCAAGGTGAGACCTTCAACATAACCCGGTCACCCACCTGGAACTCAATCGGCCTGCGTCGTTTATCAGCATACGACTTCTGTCTATCTTTGGTTGCCTTCATAAAGGCTTTGATCTTTTCAATCTTCTCAGTCGTAGCCTCGATTACCTCGACGCTCCCCAATTCCTTTTGACCAATGTCACCCCAACAAATGGGTGTTCTGCATCTCCTACCGTATAACATCTCATATGGAGGCATGCAAATGCTGGCATGATAGCTGTTGTTGTATGAGAATTTGACTAACGGTAGGTGGTCATCCCAACTTCCACCAAAATCAATCACACATGCCCGGAGCATGTCTTCCAGTGTCTGAATGGTCCTTTCTGACTGACCATCAGTCTGGGGATGATAAGCCGTGCTAATATGTAGCCTCGTCCCCATAGCGTCGTGGAATTTCTTCCAAAATTTAGATGTAAACCGAGTGTCGCGATCAGACACAATAGACACCGGCACACCATGATGAGTTACGATTTCCTTGATGAACAGATCGGCTAACCTCTTAGATGAATACGTCTCGCGGATCGGTAGAAAGTGAGCACTCTTCGTCAAACGATCAACTATCACCCATATGGCATCGTACCATTTCGGAGTACGTGGCAGCTTCGTAATGAAGTCCATGGTGATGTGCTCCCACTTCCATTCCGGTATATCCAAAGGTTGGATCTTCCCATACGGCTTTTGATGCTCTGCCTTCACATGTAAGCAAGTAAGGCACTTACTCACATACTCCACCACGTCACGCTTCATACCCGGCCACCAATAATCTTTCTTCATGTCATGGTACATTTTCGTGGCACCAGGATGAATGGAGTATCAAGTCTTGTGAGCTTCATCCATGATCTTCACCCGTAGATCCCCAAAACGAGGAATCCACACACGACCAAATCGGGTCCTAACACCGAGTGTGTTTTCATCCAATTCCACGACCAGGCCTCTCATTTTTTCAGAGTTAAGATGATCCTCTTTCAACGCCTCATCTTGGAACTCTTTGACTTGCTTCATTACATCGAAGGTCATGATCAACTGATATGCTTTCACCCGAATCGGCTCGGGTCTCTCCTTTCGGCTAAGGGCGTCAGCCACTACATTGGCCTTGCCCGGATGGTAATGGATCTCACAATCATAATCCTTTATAAGCTCCAACCACCTCCTCTGCCTCATGTTCAGATCCTTTTGCTCGAAGAAGTACTTCAAGCTCTTATGGTCGGTGAATATGGTGCACTTCGTCCCGTAAAGATAGTGCCTCCAAATCTTTAGTGCAAAGACCACGGCTGCTAGCTCCAAGTCATGAGTGGGATAATTAACCTCATGAACTTTCAACTGTCGGGATGCATAGGCTATAACCTTCCCTCTCTGCATTAACACACACCCCAACCCTGAGTAGGAAGCATCAGAATAGACCACCAGACCTTCGCTTTTGTCGGGTAATGACAGAACAGGAGCTTGAGTCAGTCTTGCCTTCAGCTCTTCGAACGCCTTCTCTTGAGCTTGACCCCATACAAACTTCACATCCTTCCGGGTCAACTTAGTTAGCGGAGAAGCAATCTTAGAGAAGTCTTGGATGAATCTTCTATAGTAGCCCGCCAAACCCAAGAAACTACGAACCTCAATGGCGTCTTTGGTGACCTCCATTGCATAACCGCCTTCACTTTCGCCGGGTCCACCATAATCCCGTCGGGATTCACCACATGACCCAAGAACTGAACTTCGCGCAACTAGAACAAGCACTTGGAGAATTTAGCATACAATTTCTCCCTTCTCAGCGTCTCCAGAACCTTCCGAATGTGACCGGCATGCTCAATCTCGCTCTTCGAATAAATCAAGATATCATCAATAAAAACAATCACTGATTTATCCAACATAGGCCGACACACACGGTTCATCAGATCCATAAAAGCAGCTGGCCCGTTGGTCAAACCAAAAGACATGACCAGAAACTCGTAATGACCATAGCGCGTGCGGAAAGCTGTTTTAGGGATATCTTGCTCCTTCACCTTCAACTGATGATAGCCAGATCGAAGATCTATCCTTGAAAACCAACTGGCACCCTAAAGCTGATCGAACAAATCATCTATTCCCGGTAAGGGGTATCGGTTCTTTACTGTCAACTTGTTCCGCTCGCGGTAGTCAATGCACATCCTCATACTACCATCCTTCTTCTTTACAAATAGGACCGGAGCACCCCAAGGAGAGATACTCGGTCTAATGAACCCCTTATCAAGCAACTCTTGCAACTGTTCCATTAACTCTTTCATCTCTGTCGGAGCTAACCGATATGGTGCCTTCACAACAGGTTGGGCACCCGGTATCAGATCAATCTGAAATTCAATCTCTCTGTCAGGTGGCACTCCTGATAAGTCTTCTGGGAACATGTCTAGAAAATCACACACAACCGGTACATCGGCTAGTTGTGGTGTTGGCGTATCCACATCTTTTACATAGGCCAAGTAAGCACTACATCCACGCCTCATACACTTTCCCGCCACCACCATCAAGATCACCTTCGGAATCATAGTAACCCGATCACCATAAACCGTTACTGAACTACTGTCAGGCGCCGAAAACCGAATCATCTTCTTGCGACACACAATGTTCGCCTCGAAGTCCGCTAGCCAATCCATCCCAAGAACCAAATCAAAACCACCTAAGGCCATCACGATGGTCTAACAGGAACTTATGACCCTCAAGTTCCACATCACAATTCTCTATCATCTCAGAAATCCTGGTAGACTTACCTATGGCAGTTTCTACATCAAAGGCGCATCAACACGTCTACTACTAACAGCAGCTTAGCGCAGAAAGCAGCAGAAATAAAACTCTTACTAGCACCGGAATCAAATAGCACAGAAGCTAAAGTTTGGTTCACCAGAAACGTACCGGACACGACATCAGTGTCTATCCTAGCTTCCTCCTGTGTCATGGTAAATGCCCTGGCGCTCGCCCTCGGTCCTTCACCTCCAGTTCTCTTCATCCTAGAACTCTCAGCCTTTGACTTCTTACAATCCTTACTTACGTGACCCTCTTCACCACAGTTATAGCACCGGACTATACGAAAGTCCCTTGCCAGGTGCCCCACCTTCCCACATTTGAAGCATAAGTTTGACCCAAACCTACATTCCCCACTGTGCTCCCTTCCACACTTGCCACACCTTTTCGACCCCGCACTTGATGTGACCACACGGCGATCATCCACTCGTGCCTTCTTATTACCCGTCGAGGCATCACCCTTACCAAACCTCTTCCCCCGCCAGTTTCGATCACCACCACTCTTCTTGCCGCCCTCAGTCACCACTCTTATTGCCGCCCTCAGTCACCACCACCGCTCTCTCATCGTACAATCTCCCTGCCAAATCCACCGCCGACCTAAACGTACTCGGCCGGGCAGTGATCATGTGCCTGCGAATATCCGCTGGCAAACCCTGAATATACCTTTTAATCTTTCGTGACAAAGGTGTCACCTGATCCGGAACTAGACGTGCCATCTCGTTGAATTTAGTGGTGTACTGCTGGTGCGTCATAGTTCCCGCCTCCAGTTGCAAGAACTCCCTTTCGACCTTGTCCATTTCCCGATGAGGACAAAATTCCTCAATCACCAACTTTCTTAGCTCAAGCCATTTCATTTTCCAATGGCCCTACTACCCTCAGCTTGGACAATGTTGTCCCACTAGCACAGAGCTGGATCCACAAAAGAGTGGGTAGCAAACTTCACCTTCTGTTCCTCTCGGCACTCGCTGATATCAAGAACAGCCTCCATTTCCCTCATCCACCGGTGAGCAGCTGCAGCAGTGCCATTTCCATCTAAAGTAAGGGGCTTGCATCTAATAAAATCCCCATAATTGCATCCTCGTGCCATCTCCAGCGCAGGCTCTTCTTCTTCTTTTCGTCATCAGATAGAACCGTTTCCGGCTCTGGTTGTTCTCGTCCTCCCGAGGACCTGTTTCTCTCCTTTCTTTCCCCTTCTCTTACTGCCTTAATCACTTCGGTCACCACAGACGGTAGAATCGTCTGCATCACCTGATGAACCTCTTCCACCACAGCCTCCTTTACTGAAGCTCTAAGATTGGCGCTCTCGTCACCACCCTCTGTATGAGGGGTCTCTGGTTCTTCATGAACCACTTTCTCAACTCTGGGTCTCCCTCTCTTGGGTTGCGGTTCAAAACCGTGACCTCCACCCCGTGAAGCTTTCAAAGATCTACCTCCGGCCATCACATGCACACTGAAAGATTCAAACACTAACGCGGTCATTCAAGGGAACAGCTCAGTTTACGTTAAGTATAGTAAGTCCCTAATTACAGTGGCCAGTTATGATTAGCCACTTACTTTACTCTTCACACCCTGAGCATTACCTGTCCTGGCCACATCAGTATTTAAATCCACATACAACACATAACATATACCATGCGCACATAAAACCGGTTAACTTTACGAAAATACCTGATGGCACGCAGCTTCTCATATTGGCATCCCATTCCCTTTCCGTCCCATTCGCAGTTTAAATAAAGGTTTATTTTGAAACTTTACCCATTTCACTTAAACTTTGGCTCTGATACCAACTTGTAAGGCCCCGTTCCCGGGACGCTTACAGCTGGGTTCTCATCGCACATAAAACGTATAATTACATTTGTCTTTCATAAAATCGCATCGGAAAACTAAAACAATCTTTCATTTCCATGTAAATGCTTTTGCAAATTAATACAACATTCATTACAAAATAGCTTGTTCGCATTACAATGCAAAAACATTAATCAAAAGAATGCCATTCCAAAAGAGCTGAGTAGTTGCCCGTGCCATCCTCAGCAATCATTACCTGCCAACTGAAAATGCATCAAAGTTAGCGTTGTTGAGTGAGTTCTAGTTTTATAAATAAAACATACTTTACTTTACATTCGTTCGCGATCATACATCATACATACATACAGATAATATCAGTATTATCTTCATCATTCCGTTCATTAACTTTGCTCATTCAACGTGTTACATTATCGTTCACTTCTCTATCTAGATCCAGTCAGACTTTACCCTCTTCGTGGCACTCAGCCACGATTACTGAGGTCGAATGACCAAGATCCTGTTCTGTACATTATTCCGATAATTCATTTACGTTCATTCATACTTTGTTCTTTCATACAAAATCTTTCGTTCATTTATACTTTCGTTCCTTCGAGTCTGTTGCGACAACAGGGTCGCTCACCTCATTAACAATCCCAACGGCTTCGCGCTATCCGAGTCTGTTGCAACCACATAGTTGCTCACCCCAATTGCCAATTTCAACGATAGCATGCTTTCCGAGTCTCTTGCAACCATAGGGTTGCTCACCTTATGGCAACTTCACAATAACGCCCTGTCCGAGTCTGTTGCAACCATAGGGGTGCTCACCTCATCGCAACTTCACAATAACGCCCTGTCCGAGTCTGTTGCAACCATAGGGGTGCTCACCTCATAGCAATCTCAAGGATTGCATACCATCCGAGTCTGTTGCAACAACGGGGTTGCTCACCTCATTTATGTGCTTGTAAGCCTTTCCTTCGTTCATTCATCATTCAATAACGCATGCATTCTTACTTTATGTTCCCCTTTCATTATCTTTCACTTTACGTTACATAATACTTCGTTCATTCATTAACATGACACGTAAAGTCACAAGAAAGATACACATACATCATAATAAGGAACATATCATACATCTTCATCATCATACAGGGCAAGCATAAACATGCAACTTCATCATCATCATGCCCAACATGCTCTCTAAAACCCCAATCATCATCTTACATGCTCTTACAGGAACCTTTACGTCAAAACTTACATCTGCACTTTTCCCCGAAAGTCGGAAGTCAACTACACTTTCCACGGGTGCGACAACCCTATTCGGGCGTATGGACACCCCTCAGTCGCATGGCCTTCATGCGACTGAACATCATGCGAATGAACTAATACGGATGAACACCTATGCGAATGAACATCCAGTCGTGCGAATGGACAATGCGGATGGACCTCATGCGAATGGGATTAATGCGGATGAGCACTTATGCGATTGGACCTTCAGTCGCATGTCCTCCATGCGACTGGCCTTTCAATCATGCGAATGGATCTTCAATCATGCGAATTGACCCCAATCGCACCCTAATCGGCCGTATGGCCTCCATTCGGCCTCCAGTCGGTCGCCTAGCCCTAGCTATGCAGAATGCAGTTCATCCCGACTGCAGCCGAGGGTTTTCGGCCTCCAAACTCATCTAAACCCATTTTAAGCCCAAATTGACCATCCTAAACCTTATGGATGCATACCACAACACCATTCAAGCACACACAAGCTCACAATCAAGCCACAAACGCATCATACATACACATACACATACACAAACGGGTCAACATACACGCACTCAAAAACCCAATTTCAGATGTTTTCCAGCCCCAAATCGTTTGAAAACAAGTAAAAGAGGGGTTCTAGAACTCATATAAACGAGCACAACGTTAAGGGCTTCGATTTGGCTTGCTACACAACGAGTTTGGCCACCCGAATCACCCGAACCACTCTTTTTCTCTTATTCTTCTCCTTTCTCTCTTCTTCTCTCTATGAAGTCTGAAATGTGGGGTGTGTGGGGAGAGTGGACTGCCCTCTCCCTACTAATATCACCACATTTCCCAACTTTTCTTCGTTGGCGAGTTTGGTCCCTCGACTTTGAACTTTATTTTCTTTTCTTTCTTCACCGGTTTCAAAATAATAATATTCGGGTGTTACACTCGACCCGAGACGTGATTCGAGTATTTAGTAATTAGTTATCTAATTTACATATGAAATTATAGAAGCTAGAGTTTTGAAATATCTTATTTTCTTAAGTACAATAGTATTTACATTATATTATTTACTTGCAAATTTTAAAATGTTATCTTTCAAGTAAAATCACTAGTTTTCTTATTTTACCGTCCATGTATATTATATATATATATATATATATTTTTTTCCATAAGATAATTATTTAATTATTTTCTTAGTAGCTTACTATTTTATTTTATTTTTTTACTTTTATGAACTTACATTATGAAATTAGGGTTTTTTTTTAATTATTTATAATTTTAGTTACATTATATTATAATGTAAAATATCTTTGATAATTAGTCAAAATACTTTAGTCAATTTATCAACTTGTTTAAACTCATATTTAGTTATTAGTGAACTAGAAGCTAGTGTTATAAAGTCCATAAATTTTATAATTTAAGTCACATGTCAAAGCAACAAGGTCATGTGTGAACTTTGCAAGGTCATCTACTAACCATTTTAACACACTATTTAAACTAATATAATATCTAATTATGAAGTTTTTATTTTTCCACTTAAGTCTTATATATATATATATATATATATATATATATATATATATATATATATATATATATATGTATGTATGTATGTATATATATATATTTAACCCTCCTTGTAACTTGATCAAAATATCATCTAGTCGTAATCCAACTTTTGTAATAATATACTACCATTCATCAACATAGCATAACTTTAGAAATATGTGTAAGTATTCATAATAACACTTGTAAATAATTAAAGTTACCTAACCATAATATAACCCTTTTGTAGTTTTTCTTGAGTTTTAACAAAAAAGATTACTTTTATAAAAACCATCAACTAGTAATTTTGTCAAACATTAATTAATGAACATGTACTTTTTAAGAACAAAAATCATTACTTAGTTCATGTTAAAATATTTTCTGAAGTATTATTCTTGAAACACCTTGTTGGTAAAACATTATTTTTAAAATGAAAGGCCTTTTGGATGAATATATTTATATGTGATCTAATAAATGGATGAACATGATAACAAAAGAAGATATATAAACAAGAAGAGAGTGTTCTTACTTAAATAGATAAAGAAAGATGGAAATGATGTTGTTGGGTGTTTGGAAACTTCAAGATCACTTGGTCTTCAACAATGACTCGTGAATCATCAAAGATTTGTAGAAGACAAAATGGAAATAAGATAAGGTGGTGATGAGGGTGTCTTGGCCAAAAATTTAGAGAGGGAGAGGAGGAAAAGAGATGTTGGGTGGTGGTGGTGTATAATGCATATTTACTTATAAGGCAAAGTCCTGCATTAGGTCCACCTCTCTTGGTGTCTTGCTAGACACATATGGTCAAATGGATGGAAGATAGAGGTAGCCATTCATGGAAGGCAACATGATGCTTTAAACCATGTAAAAGTTGTTACACAAAAATGACAAGTCTTGAGCTTCACAAAAGACAACTTGTCTTGTGAGGATTTGACAAGGAAGAAGAAGAAAAGAAAGGTGAGGGGGGTAAAGGGGACGGTTATGGGGGTGGGAAATGGGTTGATTTTTCAACTTTTGTATAGTATGGGGTATTTGGGTGGTATTTGTTGCATTATAGTAATTTTTATATATTTTAATATTTTTACTCTTTACTTTTTAAAATACATTAAAATTTTATAAGTACTTGTATAATATCATATAATTTAATATTTATGGTATGTTAATGATACACCATGTATTTAGTAGTTGCGTTAAAAGGATTTGTTCCAGGTAAAATATCAATTTACGCGATTAGGTGTATTTATAATGTATTTAATTTGGAATCTAAAATACTTTGAAACAATAGAACCTAAAATACTTTGAAACACCTTAAAGTATTTATTAGTACACATATATTAATTATCACCAACGCTCGTGTGTGTGCCACTTGTATCGCGTGTAAAAATGGTAATTACGCCGAAATTGCCGGTTGTCACATGTTGAGTAAGGTAACTTGATGGTTTATCAATAATGTATAAACCAATATACATAAATAAAAAATAAAAGAAGTGAAGTTATGGTTGCGGGATAAGAA
>CM046457.1:61593254-61814970 GCA_025506515.1 Flaveria trinervia
TCCATTCGCATGGGACTCATCCGCATGGAGTCCATCCGCACTAGTTTCATTTACACGAATGGGTGTTCATCCGCATGGGTGTTTATCCGTATTGGTCCATTCGCATGATGCTCAGTCGCATGGAGGCCATACGACTGAAGGGTGTCCATACGCCCTAATAGGGTTGTTGCACCCGAGAAAAACTGTAGTTTAACTTCTGACTTTCGAGGGAAAGTATAGATGTAAGTTTTGACGTAAGGGTTCCCATAAGTTCATGTAAGATGACTGTTGAGGCCTTAGAGAGCATGTTGGGCATGATGATGATGTTGTATGATTATGCATGTTTGTATGTATGATGTTGCCCTATATAGTGCCGATGACTATGTATGTTATGTTATGTTCCTTGTTTTGATGCATGTTTATCTTTCCCGTGACTTTGCGTTGAATGTTAATGAATGAAATAGAAGTATTATGTAACGTAAAGTGAAAGATAATGAAGAGGAACATGAAGTAAGAATGCATGCATAAATGAATGATGAAGGTAAAGAAACTCTTGCAAGCATTGTATGTCGGGACACGCCAGTAAAAGGTGTTAGCCCAACGATGTGCGGGTTCGCTACCCCGGGAGGATGCACATCGGGGTCTTTCTTTGTGATTGACCATATGTATGGAACCATTGTTGCTTGCCTTAGGTACTGTGACCAGAGGTGCTGGGCACCGTGAATGAAGGTCTATTATAGGCTTAGGTCCAGTACCATGAGCATGAAGGGCATAGCACATGGCAATGGTATACCTAAACTTTATCTTAGGTACTGTGGCCAGAGGTGCGGTGCACCGTGAATGAAGGTCTATCATAGGCTTAGGCCTAGTATCACGAGCATGAAGGGTAAAGTTCATGGTGGTAACGAAAGGAAAAGATGTAATGATGAACGAACGAATGAAAGAAAGAATGAATGAATGAACAGAAGTTAACGAATGATGAAGATAATAATGATATTATCTATGTGCACGTATGTTGTATGATCACATGAAAGTAAAGAACGGTTTTAACGAAAGAAAAGCATGTTTTATTTTATAAAACTAGAACTCACTCAGCAACGCTGACTTTGATGTGTTTCCAGTTGGCTGGTAATGATTGCTGAGGATGGCACGAGGTGGCTACTCAGCTCTTTTGGGATAGCATCCATTTATATAATGCTTTTGTGATGTAATGCAACAATGTAATTTGTAATTGCTTAACAATGTATTATTTTGCAAAAGCTACTATATTGAAATGAAATGTCATTTTTACATGTTTCCGTTGCGATGCTTTATGAAATGCAAATGTAATTATATTTTTTATGTGCGATGAGGATCCAACTATAAACGTCCCGGGGACGGGCCTTACAAGTTGGTATCAGAGCCAATGTTTAAGTGAAATTGGTAAAATTTTAAAATAAACCTTAACTTAATCTGAGAATGGGATGGAAAGGGAAGGGATGCCAATCTGAGTAGCTGCGTGCCATCAGGTATTTTCGTAAAGTTAACCGGAATTATGTGCGCATGTTATGTGTTATGTGTTGTTTGTGGATTTAAATACTGATGTAGTCAGGATAGGTAATGCTCGGGGTGTGAAGAGTAAAGTAAGTGGCTAATCACAACTGGCCACTGTAATTAGGGACTTACTATACTTGACATAAACTGAGCTGTTCCCTTGAATGACCGTGTTGGTGTTCGAATCTTTCAGTGTGCGTGTGAATGGCCGGTGGTAGATCTTCGAAAGCCTCTCGTGGAGGTTGTCTTGATGGGCTTGGTGCTGAGCCGCGACCCAGGAGAGGAAGACCCAGAATGGAAAAGGTGGTTCATGAGGAACCCGAGACCCCTCATCCGGAGGGTGGTGATGAGAGTGCAAACCTAAGGGCCTCGGCGAAAGAGGCAGTGGTTGAAGAAGTTCATCAAGTCATGCAGACGATCTTACCATCTGTAGTGACTGAAGTTATCAAGGCTGTATGAGAAGGGGAAAGAAAGGAGAGAAACAGGTCCTCGGGAGGACGGGAACAACCGGAGCCGGAAACGGTTCCCTCTGATGATGAGGAAGAGGAAAAAGAAGAGCCTGCGCCGGAGGCGGCACGAGGTTGTAACTACAGGCCATTTCAACGACCCAAGCCCCCTACTTTCGATGGAAACAGCACTGCTGCTACTGCTCACCGATGGGTGAGAGAAATGGAAGCTGTATTGAATATCAGCGAGTGCAAGGAGGACCAAAAAGTAAAGTTTTCTGCCTATTGTGGACTCGACTCTGTGCTGGTGGGACAATATAGTCCAAGCCGATGATAGCAGGGCCATTGGGAGGATGAGATGGTCTGAACTGAATAAGTTAGTGATTGAGGAGTTTTGTCCTCACCGAGAAATGGACAAGGTCGAAAGGGAGTTCTTGCAACTGGAGACGGGAACCATGACCCACCAACAGTACACCACCAAATTCAACGAGATGGCGCGTCAGGTGCCGGATCAAGTGACACCTCTGTCTCGAAAGATCAAGAGGATATTCAGGGTTTGCCAGCGGATATTCGTAGGCACATGATTGCCGCCAGACCGAGCACGTTTAGGCCGGCGGTGGATGTAGTAGGGAGATTGTATGATAAGAGGCTTGTGGTGGTGGTGGCTGAAGGTGGCAAGAAGGGTGGAGGTGATCAAAACTGGCAGGGGAAGAGGTTTGGTCGGGGTGATGCCTCGACTGGTAAGAAGAAGGCACGGGTGGACGACCGCCGTGTGGTCACATCGGGGGCAGGTATGAAGAAGTGTGGAAGGTGTGGGAGAGAGCATAGTGGGGAATGTAGGTTTGGGTCGAATTTGTGCTTTAAATGTGGGAAGGCGGGGCACATGGCAAGCGACTATCGTACGGTCCGGTGCTTTAACTGTGGTGAAGAGGGTCACATAAGTAAGGACTATAAGAAGCTGAGGGCTGAGGGTTCCGGGACGAAGAAGACGGGAGGTGAAGGATCGAGGGCAAGCGCTAGGGCATTCACTATGACACAGGAGGAAGCTAGGACGGACCCTGATGTTGTGTCCGGTACGTTTCTAGTGAACCAAACTTTAGCTTCTATGTTATTTGATTCGGGTGCTAGTAAAAGTTTTATTTATGTTGCTTTCTGTGCTAAGCTGCCTGTTAGTATTAGACGTGTTGATGCGCCCTTCGATGTAGAAACTACCATAGGTAAGTCTACCAGGATTTCTGAGATGATAGAGAATTGTGATGTGGAACTTGAGGGTCATAAGTTTCCTGTTAGACCGTTCGTGATGACCTTAGGTGGCTTTGATTTGGTTCTTGGGATGGATTGGTTGGCGGAATCCAAGGCGAAAATTGTGTGTCGAAAGAAGATGATTCGCTTGACAGCGCCTGACGGGAATTTGGTAATTGTTTATGAGGATCGGGTTACTACGATCCCGAAGGTAATCTCAATGGCAGTGGCAGGAAAGTATATGAGGCGTGGATGTAGTGCCTAATTAGCCTACGTAAAGGATGTGGATACGCTAACACCACAACTGTCTGATGTACTGGTTGTGTGTGACTTTCTGGACGTGTTCCCAGAAGACTACCAGGAGTGCCACCTGACCGAGAGATCGATTTTCAAATTGATCTGATACTGGGTGCCCAACCTGTTGCCAAGGCACCATATCGGTTGGCTCTGACGGAGATGAAGAAATTGATGGAGCAGTTGCAAGAGCTGCTTGATAAGGGGTTCATTAGACCGAGGATCTCTCCTTGGGGTGCTCCGATCCTGTTTGTGAAGAAGAAAGACGGTAGCATGAGGATGTGCATTGACTACCGTGAGTTGAACAAGCTGACGGTGAAGAACCGATACCCCTTACCAAAAATAGATGATTTTTTCAATCAACTCCAAGGTGCCAGTTGGTTTTCAAGGATAGATCTTCGATCTGGTTACCATCAGTTGAAGGTGAAGGAGCAGGATGTTCCTAAAACAGCTTTCCGCATGCGCTATGGTCACTACGAGTTTCTTGTCATGTCTTTTGGTTTGACCAATGCGCCAGCTGCTTTTATGGATCTGATGAATCGGGTGTGTCGGCCGATGTTGGATAAATCAGTGATTGTGTTTATTGATGATATCCTTATTTATTCGAAGAGCGAGATTGAGCACGTCGGTTACATTCGGGAGGTTCTAGAGATGTTGAGAAAGGAGAAGTTGTACGCCAAGTTCTCCAAGTGTGCATTTTGGTTGTGCGAAGTTCAGTTCTTGGGTCATGTGGTGAATCCTGACGGGATTATGGTGGACCCGACAAACGTGGAGGCGGTGATGCAATGGAAGTCTCCTAAGACGCCATCCAAGATTTGTAGCCTCTTGGGTTTGGCGGGCTACTATAGAAGGTTTATCCAAGACTTCTTTAAGATTGCTTCTCCACTAACGAGGTCAACTACCCTACTCATGACTTGGAGCTAGCAGATGTGGTCTTTGCACTAAAGATTTAGAGGCACTATCTTTACAGGACGAAGTGCACCTTTTTCACTGACCACAAGAGCTTGAAGTACTTCTTTGAGCAGAAAGATCTGAACATGAGACAGAGACGATGGCTGGAGATTATAAAGGACTATGATTGTGAGATCCATTACCATCCGGGCAAGGCCAACGTGGTGGATGATGCCCTTAGTCGGAAAGAGAGGCCCGAGCCGATTCGAGTGAAAGCATATCAGCTGATCATGACCTCTAATGTGATGAAGCAAGTCAAATAGTTTCAAGATGAGGCACTGAAAGAGGATCATCTTAACTCTGAGAGAATGGGAGGTTTGGTCGCAGAATTGGGTGAAAACACGCTTGGTGTTAGAACTCGATTCGGGAGAACGTGGATTCCTTGTTTTGGGGATCTACGGGTGAAGATTTTAGATGAAGCTCACAAGACTCGATACTCCATTCATCCAGGTGCCACAAAGATGTATCAAGACATGAAGAAAGATTATTGGTGGCCGGGTATGAAACATGACGTGGTGGAGTACGTGAGTAAGTGCCTTACTTGTCTGCAGGTGAAGGCCGAGCTTCAGAAGCCGTATGGAAGATCCAACCTTTGGATATACCGGAATGGAAGGGAGCACATCACCATGGATTTCATTACGAAGCTACCACGTACTCCGAAAGGGTACGATGCTATATGGGTAATTGTTGACCATTTGACGAAGAGTGCTCACTTCCTACCGATCCGCGAGACATATTCGTCTGAGAGGTTGGTGGATCTAGTCATCAAGAAAATTGTAACTCATCATGGTGTGCTGGTGCCTATTGTATCTGATCGTGACACCCGGTTTACATCCAAATTCTGGAAGAAATTCCACGACGCCATGGGGACGAGGTTATATATTAGCACGACTTATCATCCCTAAACTGATGGTTAGTCAGAAAGGACCATTCAGACATTGGAAGACATGCTTTAGGCATGTGTGATTGACTTTAGGGGAAGTTGGGATTACCACTTACCGTTAGCTGAATTCTCATACAACAACAGCTATCATGCCAGCATTGGTATGCCACCATATGAGATGCTATACGGTAGGAGATGCAGAACACCCGTTTGTTGGGGTGATATTGGTCAGAAGGAGTTGGGGAGCATCGAGGTGATTGAGGCTACGACTGAGAAGCTTGAGAAGATCAAAGCCTTCATGAAGCCAGCCAAAGATAGACAGAAGTCGTACGCCGACAAACGACGCAGACCGATTGAGTTCCAGGTGGGTGACCGGGTGATGTTGAAGGTCTCACCTTGGAAGGGTATCATCTGATTTAGGAAGTGGGGCAAGTTGAGCCCAAGGTACATAGGCCCTTTCCGAATCATTGCTCGAGTAGAAGAGGTGGCCTATAGATTGGAGTTACCAGATAAGTTAAGTGGAATTCACCTGACATTCCATGTATCTCATCTAAGGAAGTGCTTGGCGGATGAAGACATGATTGTTCCACTTGAGGATATCGATGTAGACGAAAGGCTCAATTATGTGGAGCAACCAGTGGCAATCATCGATAGAAAAGAGAAGAGGCTGAGAAATAAAACAGTTCCTCTTGTGCGTGTATAGTGGAAGCACAAGAAAGGATCCGAGTCAACATGGGAGACTGAAGAAGAAATGAGACAGAATTACCCACTCTTGTTCGAGGAATAACAGGTTTCAGGGACGAAACCTATTTAAGGGGGGTGGACTTGTAACACCCAGTTATTTATTTATTTTGAAGCCGACGAATAAAGAAGAAAAGAAATAAAGTCCAAAGCCGAGGGACCAAACTCGCCAACGAGAGAAAGTTGGGCATGTGGTGATATTTGTAGGGAGAGGGCAGCCATAACCCTCTCCCCACACTCATATTTTCAGCAAACAATAGAGGAGAAGAGAGAAAGAAGAGAAAAAGGGAGAAAAGTTGGTTTGGGTTGATTCGGGTGAGCAAAATCGTTGAGAAGCGGGTCAAATTGAAGCTCTTCTCATTGTGGTCGTTTGTGTGAGTTTTAGGACCCCTCTTTTACTCATTTTTGAATGATTTAGGGCTGGAACACATCTGAAAATCAGGGGTTTTTGAGTGTGTGTGTTTGACCCGTTTGTGTATGTGTATGTGTGTGTATGATTCGTTTGGTTATTGCTTTTGAGCTTGTGTGTGCTTGAATGGTGTGATGGTATGCATTCCTAAGATTTAGGATGGTTGATCTGGGCTTAGAATGGGTTTAGATGAGCTTGGAGGTCGAAAATGGTAGATTGGGTTCGGGATGAACTGCATTCTGCACCAGCTAGGGCTAGGCGACCGAATGGATGCCATATGGCCGATTAAGGTGCGATTGGGGTTCATTCGCACGAATGAGGTCCATTCGCACGACTGAGAGTTCATTCGCATGATTGGGAGCCCAGTCTCATAAACGCTCATCCGCATTAGTTCCATCCGCATTAGGTCCATTCGCATGGGACTCATTCGCATGGAGTCCATCCGCACTAGTTTCATTTGCACGAATGGGTGTTCATCCACATTGGTCCATTCGTATGATGCTCAGTCGCATGGAGGCCATGCGACTAAAGGGTGTCCATACGCCCTAATAGGGTTGTTGCACCCGAGAAAAAGTGTAGTTTAACTTCTGACTTTCGGGGGAAAGTGCAGATGTAAGTTTTGACATAAGGGTTCCCGTAAATTCATGTAAGATGCCTGTTGAGGCCTTAGAGAGCATGTTGGGAATGATGATGATGTTGCATGATTATGCATGTTATGTGCGTATGATGTTGCCCTGTGTGATGTTGATGACTATGTATGTTATGTTATGTTCCTTGTTATGATGCATGTTTGTCTTTCCTGTGACTTTACGTTGAATATTAATGAATGAAATGGAAGTATTATGTAACGTAAAGTGAAATATAACGAAAGAGTAACATGAAGTAAAGAAAATCTTGCAAGCATTGTATGTCGGGACACGCCATTAAAAGGTGTTAGCCCAACAGTGTGCGGGTTCGCTACCCCGGGAGGATGCACATCGGGATCTTTCTTTGTGATTGACCATATGTATGGAACCATTGTTACTTGCCTTAGGTATTGTGACCAGAGGTGTTGGGCACCGTGAATGAAGGTCTATTATAGGCTTAGGTCCAGTACCATGAGCATGAAGGGCATAGCACATGGCAATGGTATACCTGAACTTTATCTTAGGTACGGTGGCCAGAGGTACGGTGCACCATGAATGAAGGTCTATGATAGGCTTAGGCCCAGTATCACAAGCATGAAGGGTAAAGTTCATGGTGATAACGAAAGGAAAATATGTAATGATGAACGGACGAATGAAAGAAATAATGAATGAATGAACGGACGAATGAAAGAAAGAATGAATGAATGAACGGAAGTTAACGAATGATGAAGATAATAATGATATTATCTATGTGTATGATGAAGATAATAGTGATATTATCTATGTGTACGTATGTTGTATGATCACATGAAAGTAAAAAACGGTTTTAACGAAAGAAAAGCATGTTTTATTTTATAAAACTCGAACTCACTCAGCAACACTGACTTTGATGTGTTTCCAGTTGGCAGGTAATGATTGCTGAGGATGGCACGAGGTGGCTACTCAGCTCTTTTGGGATGACATCCATTTATATAATGCTTTTGTGATGTAATGCAACAATATATTTTGTAAATGATTAATGATGTATTATTTTGCAAAAGCTACTATATTGAAATGAAATATCATTTTTAAATGTTTCCGCTACGATGCTTTATGAAATGCAAATGTAATTATATGTTTTATGTGCGATGAGGATCCAACTGTAAGCGTCCCGGGGACGGGGCCTTACAATGTATAAAACAAATTTCATAAAAAACAAGAATTTTTTATTTTTATATATATTTTTAATTTTTCTATATAAGAGGAAAACTAGGGAAACATTTATGTGTTATTATTTGCAGGATCGGTTACGGTCACTTAACACTTTGTTTTTCTCTCAAGCTCACTTGAACAACACTCGATGAAGATAGAGTCAATAAGAGTTGATCGCAATATAGTAAGTAATAAAGAACACATAAAGTAATTTTCAAGGTACTTGCATATATTGCTTATCAACTCAAATATTATAAGACTCTTACAAGCTTATCTTTTTGAGTTACAATGAGAAACAATATATAATACTACCTACAGCTGGATATACTTTGATACAAACTGGGATCTTATAGCTAAAGCCTATACTACAAGGCTATAGTTTAAGGTATCTCGGATAAAGTCTTATCTGGATATGGTAGTCAGGACATGTCCCTAACTTACCTTTTGTCATCAATTAAAATTGGTAACATGTACTATCATAAAAAGGTAAACAGTGGAATAAAGTATGGTCAACTGCATAGCTTTTTGAGAAAACGCCATACAGTATCAGAGGTTTGCAACGGAGTGTCAGAGACCATACTTATGTCCACTGGTTCATAGCAGTGTCTTCGAAGGTTAAATGGCTTCGGAAGAACAAGTACTTCCGAATCCACTTATACTTCTGAAGAGGCTACTTCTTCTAAGGCTGGGAACTTTTCTTTTCTTCATACTTCGAAAGTAGTCTTCTGATTGCTCTTCTAAGACTTGACCTTCGGAAGCCTGCTCTTGACTTCGGAAGTAGAGTTCTGTTTCGGAAGTTGATCTTTCATTTTATCTTCGGAAGAACTCTACAACGAAGTTCCATGCTAAGCTTCAGAAGCCTTTGCATGTAGCACCAAAATTATCTAAGTGATTTGGTTTTGGTTGCACCAGCCTTCTTCTTGATCCAACATTATTTTTGTATTTTTATATTATTTTTCATTTTATAATTTTTTATTATATTTGTGTTAATTATCATTTTGCCACTAAAAACTAATGGCTCACATTAGTTGCTAAAGTTCTCACAAAAAAAGAATTCTCATTTGATCTCTCCCTAGAATATATATATATATATATATATATATATATACACACACACACACACTAGGTTAGTTACTTATGGGTTACACGGGTTAAAAATAATATATACTATGTGTGTGCCTAGATCACAAATGTGACATGAATCGTGTATCCCATTAATGAATAAAAACTGCTTAAACATTCAACCACTAGAAGGATGCATCTAAAACTACTTGTAATTTAACGAATGTATATCACTACAAAATTTTCGACCATTAGCGGCGACACATGTCACCACTATTACTTGGAAAAATCGCCGCTAAAAGTATTAGCGGCAACATGTTACCGCTAATTAGTCGCCACTAATCACTTGTCACTAATGACTAATAATTCGCAGTTGATGATGTCGCTACTAATAATTTGTATTTGTTTAAAATTTTTTGGTTGACCATTAGCGGTGGCATGTCGCCGCTAATGGTCACTGTTGTTTAATATTTTTTTTAGTTTCTAGTTATCGACCTAAATAAATCTAGATTTCCCAATAACATTTAAATTTCATACAAATAAATCTTGATTTTCCAATATCATACAATCATACATAATTGCAAACATAAGTAATTTAGTCATAAAACTTAAACATAAGTAGGTCAACTGTAATATACTATTGATCAAATGCCTTGATTTAAGTACTCCAAAACAAACCTAACCTAATGATACAATACGCTATTCATCCCTCTCGTCCGAATAATCTTCTTTGCCTTGATTTGGAGCCTTTTACAAAACAATTAACTGTGTAATTTGTGACATAAAATCCATATTTTGAAACATACTTGAAATTTAATTCTGTAAAACAAAATATACAGTATATTTTGACAAAGTATATGTTAAAAAAAACCTAATTCAAAATTAATACCCAATAAAGTATATATTAAAAAGTCACACAACTAGTATATTATTACAAACAAAACTAATACTCAATAATATAACTAGTTCAAAAGATTCACACAATTAACACGAATGATTGGGGTGAGGGAAGAAACACTTAATAACGGCGAAAAGTCGGGAACGAGTCGCTAATCAATTGCAGCAACTTATCGCCGCTAATGGCTTAGGTCGCCGTTAATATAGTCGCCACAAATAAAAATAATTATTGTGGTTGTATACCCTCAGCCTAGACTACACATGAAATAAACCTTTTACAAAATCCTCCCATATACACGTGGATCACAAAAGTGGCACAAATTGGGTATTCTATTTATGACTAAAAATTGCTTAAAGCTAATAATATAGGCCATATAATTTGACTTTTCTAGTGTCAGTGATGAGTGACATTGAGTTCAGGTGTGTATATATTCCCCTCTAAAACCATCATTAAACAAACAGACAATCTTTTGTAGTAATGGCAACAGTATATGCATTTTCTTCTCCAATATTTATTTGTGCAATAGTTCAATTACTCAAAGAAATATTGCTGTCTCTAAAAAGCGACTATATTCACCAAGATCCAACTTAAGGATGGTACCACCATCGAAACCACTATGAGAAGATCAGCAAACTATCCGCCTTCGTTATGGTCTTATTCCGTCACTTTCTAGCAAATAGACAGTAAGTATGCTAACAGCTAACTAATCCATTCATTAACTGCTTGGAAGAAAGTTCGTTGATGTTGTCTTTCTAATAAACAAACAAACATGAAAACAAAAAAAACTTTGTTCACTTCATTGAACAAACAAATATGAACATGTGTATCGTATGTTCATTGACATCCGTTTGTGTTACATTTAAGTTTATTTATTTATGTTTGTTTATGTTAGTTTATTTATATTGGATAAATTATCATGTGGTGATGATTGTACTTACATAAAATAAAATTTTATCAATTATAAAATGATATTTTAAAATATACGAGTCAAATTATGTACGTGTAAAATGATATTTTATCAAAGTTTTGTATGACAAAATCATTGCTATGTACATGAGTTAAAAATGTTAATTAAATAACCTAATGTGACAAATAAAAAAAAGTAAAATATTAACTAATCTCGTTTCGAGCAATTGTAAATGTCGAAAAACGTAAATATGATGGTGTAAGTAAAAGATACATGGAAATTACTAAAGAAATAGTCTTATAGAAAAAAAGGTCCGTACCGCCTTTTGGTACTAATTATAACCAATAATCATACACATATTTAGTTGAGTTTACTATTAAACTTATGCTCGTATGATAATACAACTAAGCATGAACAACGCAAAAATCAATTAAAAGAATCTTTTAAATTCCACATTAAAAATGGCTACTCCATATCTTAATAGACTTGATTAAAAAGTCATACATAAATAAAAAATATTATAATAAAACTGGATAAAAAGAAACAAAAAAATGTTATTTAATAAATTAAAAAACACTTATATAATAAAATAAAATATTTCTAACAAAATAAGAACACGTTTCAAAATTTAGTTAAAAACATCTTAAATTTTGGAAAATAATGATTTTGTTGATGGTAACATATAAAAACAGAAAAAAAAGAGACGGTGATGAAATAAAAAACAATTAAAAATATTGATGTCTAATTTAAATACCTTTTTAATAGTATTTTATTTTAATTTCTAAAAGCAATTCTTTTTTTTACTAATAGTAGTTTCTATAGAAAAAATATATAAAAATAATATAATTAGTGTGCCTTCAAGTGGTACTATATAATCTTAAGGTAAACACTTATTTTAATATTATCATTTATTTTAGAATTATCATTTATTTTGTCTTTCAGAAAATAAGATTTGATAAGAAAATAATTTTAATAATTAACTAATAGAGTTTGCTAGAGAGTAAAAGTAAGAGATATATGTTTTTTAGTTTGAAATAGAAGGGTTTTAATTTATATCTCGTTAGTTTTGGATGACATGTGGTAGATTTAATTCTTTTAGGCGAGAAAAATATTTATTGTTAAATATCAAGATGGCATGTGGCATCAGATGAGTCTATAAAGTAACATGTAGCAAACATAGTTATTTTTTTATTAAAGTAATAGGATACTAACAATAGACTTAATTAAACTAACATAAACTAACACATTTTTTTTCTTAACAAATAGACCAAATAAGATAAACCATTTAATTAAGTTTTCATGTTTGTTCATTTGTTAAGGTAAATTTAAAAGAAAAGAACGCATACTCTCCTAAAGAGTAAACGCTATCTTGTTTAACCAATGTTATTCTAAAACAAAACATTTGATAAAATATAAGTTAGTTCAATCAACTTAAAAAAGCTTAAGCAGGCAAAATGGTAATTTGTTATCGAGTGATATTACTTATTCTTAACATCTTCATGTTTTGTAGGTTGATAGTTTATGTTGTATATGAACTTGTTAGCTTTTGTATCAATTTTCCAACTTCTATTTGGTCTTGTATTATACTTGATATGGGAACAATCATTCCATTATCTTGGAGACGCGTATACATAAATATTTAGAGTCGCGCTAACAATAATCATGTGTGCTCACTTGTGGATGTATGCAGGGAGAGAAGTACATGGTGAGATCACGAACTTTGAAAGACTTAACGAGGACAAGGATTTGTGAAGGATATGAAATTGCGGATCCATTAAGTAAACTCAAGTTGATTGATGACTTGCAGAGACTCGGAATTTCGTATCATTTTGTGAATGAGATAAGCAATGTTTTTGAGAAGATATACCACAACTACTACAAAAGCCATGAACAGTGGAATAAGATGGATTTAAATCTTAAGTCCCTCGGTTTTCGACTCTTGAGACAACAGGGATATCAAATCCCTCAAGGTATAATGCTATAATTAACACTACAAGAAAACTAAGTATCTGCTTATACTAGCATGGGCTGCAATAAGGGCTCGGTGTCATTATGTTAATAAAAAATGGCTCGCAGTTATATACCACTGAAAATGAGTGGTTGTAAGTTAGCGGCAATAACTGAAACAACGATAACATGTGGTCGCATATTTATTGCAACTATTTAGATTCTGTCGCAAAATACTGGCAAGATAATAGAGTTAGTTAACTAATTTAAATTATAAATATGGTTGAAAAATAAAGCGGTCACAAATCAGTTGGGGGGGGGGGGGGGGGGGGGGGGGGCGAAGCGATCGCAAAACAGGTTGATTGCAAATCAGTTCCAAAAAGGTCCGGTCACTTATCAATTGTAGCATATCAAACAATTTTCAGTTGCAAAATTAATCTCTGGTTGCAAATCTATCACGAAATGAGATTACTGACAAAAGTTTTTAGAACCGCAAGTTTTGGTTGCAAATTGGTCAAGAAAAGGCTATTTGCAACTACTTTGCGACAGAATTTGCAATAGCAATTGTCCAACTTTCTAGAAGTGATATAAAGATGTAATTAGCCTTTTAATTTGATTTCAAATCATGATTTTACTGTGTTGAGTAGAGATATTTAAGGACAACATAGATGAAAGTGGAGCTGTTAAGGGACACCTAAATGAAGATATCATCAGTATGCTAAACTTGTACGAAGCTTCTTATTATTCAGTAGAGGATGAAAGCATTTTGGATGATGCTAGAACTTTTACAGAAATGTATCTTAAAGAAAGTATAGACAAGATTGCTGATAAAAGTACTGTGTCTTTAGTAAGTCGCGCTTTAGATTTTCCACTTCATTGGATGCTTTCGTGGGTGGAAGCGAAATGGTTTATTGAAGTGTACCATGGAAGACGCGACATGAGTCCTGTGTTGCTTGAGCTTGCGAAATTGGACTTCAACATGGAGCAAGCAGTTCACCAAGAGGATTTGAAATCCTCATCGCGGTATACATCTATTTTAGTGATTATTTTTAATTTTATCAGTGACACGAAAATGATACCAATATCATAATTCACTACCACAAAAACAAGTATATGCTATAGTAAAATCCATAGCAAAAACCCATGCATATTGCACATTGTTAGTTCATTATCTAGATAGTCTTTTATGTAAACATTCATGTTGTAACTTATGGCTACATAATAATGAAAACTCTATAAGGTATTATACTATTATGTGTTATAACAAGAGTTGTGACGAAAACGAATCAAATCATATCTTCTAGTTATGGTAAGTTATTACAATAAACTGTAACTGCCCAACTCTTGCATACACAGATGGTGGAAGGAAACATGCTGGGAAAAGTTCAGTTTTGCTCGCGATCGTTTGGTGGAGAACTTTATGTGGGCTGTTGCCACTAATTACTTGCCTTGCTTTAAAGGAAGGAAAGATCTCACGAAGGTGTTCGTGATGATTACCACAATTGACGATGTCTATGATGTTTATGGTACTTTTCAAGAACTCGAGCAATTCACGAAAGTTGTAAACAGGTAGGTGTTATTGTTTTTGCTCATAAGACCGCTCGTGATTGGTCATAGATCATATGTTTTGAGCAAAAAATTCCTTTTGTGGTTGGGATCTAAACACGATCAAAGAACTACCAGATTATATGAAAATATGCTTCTTCACCATCTACAACACGATGAATGAGTTGTCATATAACGTATTGGCGAATAAAGGAGCCTTGTCCTTCCTTACTTACAAAAAACGGTAACGGTCCAATCTTAGCTATCCAAACTAACATGAATTTTCCTTTGAATTGTACTCTCACAACATGAATTTTCCAAAATATTTCATATTTTCTTACATTAAGTTTAAATTAAATTTGACTTTCCAGTGGCAGGAGTTATGCGACTCCCACATAATAGACGCGAGATGGTTCAACAGCGGATATACACCAACACTTATCAAATTCCTCGAGAACTCTTCAGTCGATCGGAATTCCTTGATCATCAATCATGCATATCTGCTAACTTTAACAACTGTTTCGGAATATACATTGAAGCAAATAGGACAAGCGGAAAATCTGATTCGCAAAGCATGCGTTATTGTGAGACTTACCAATGATATGGCCACATCATCTGTAAATTCCTCTTAATATTCTCATCTATTCGCTCACAATTCAATATATTATATAGGTGTGACATATTGACACGAACCTAACATGAACTTCACCGTTTGGTTTAATTCAAACAGCTTGGGGTAAATTTCGGGTCGATCCAACAAACAAGTTTAGATAAAACTGTTGCGATGTTCAACCTGAAATATTAATCTGTTTATTTTTTATTAAATTATAAAACATGTTTATGCCAAAAATTAAATTGATTGGGTGTATCTTGACATAACTGAAACTTAAAATGTAAAAGAGAAATGAAAAGGCAAAACATAGTTGCATGTTATAAAGAGTCATTTTCATCTCAACCACTAAAAAATCATATCATGTCATGATCAGGTTTATGTGTCTGAAATATGTTTCGGTTCACAACCTATTTAACAGACCTACACTTCACAGAAAATAATCCAAATCAAATTAAAAGTTACGATTTTCGGTTGGTCCAGTACGAGCTAGAAAGAGGTGATGTTCCTAAATCAATCCAGTGCTACATGCATGAGAGTGGTGCCACTGAAGAGGAAGCAAAAGAGCACCTTAAAAAGTTAACTTTGGAGACATGGAAGAAGATAAATAAAGAGCTACAAACAATTGGTTCAGCTGGATTCTCACATGAATTCATTGAATGCATTACAAACCTTGCTAGAATGGGTCATTTCACGTATACCGATGGCGACAAGCATGGTAAGGCGCCTGACATGTTTAAGCCCTATATGTTATCATTGTTTGTTGACCCGATTCTAGTGCTTCCATAAGCATATTTAAGTTGGTGAAAAATAACACATATGGCTATCGCGACTTTGATTACTTGTATTAGGTGGACTGTTACTCATTCAACCTTGATGGTGAAAGAATAAGTGAAATCTGTACCATATTTCTGTGATTTTTGAGTAGTAATATTCTGTCCTATTTTCTTATTATGCTTTGCATCTTGAGTATATGTGTGTTTCTCAAAGACTATTGCCCTATGAGTCTCTTTGGGTGTATGTCTAAGGTCCGCTCAAAGATTCTCGCTTCAAGGCTCAAAATGAATTACAAATGAGCAGAAGGATATGCGCGTGAAACGTTTTCCTCAAACATATAAAGGTAAGATATATAGGTAAATGTGACATATAAAGTTAAGATATATAGGTAAATGGTTTATTGACTATAATTCAACCTTTCTAATCATAGTTAGGCTTAAGCTCATTCACTATGTAGTCTTTTAAAACCAAGAAACCCGTTTTCTTTGTTTCTCATGCCTATAAATAACAAAAAGGACCAGCCCTCCAATTCATTTAATCCATTCTTTATTAATATTGGAGGGTTGGTCTATAATTCAACCATTTAGAAGCGGTTTAAGTAGAAAAAAGGACCTCTCGCGAACCCGAGTATTCAGAGTTGCATTTCTGTTCGTATCTCGCACGGACAATGCATTGATTCAAGAAATTTCCAACCCAAAAACATGTTGTCTGCACCCAAATGGGCATGATGGCTAAAGAAAGGGTGTCTCATGCCTATAAATAGACCAGCCCTCCAATTCATTTAATCCATTCTTCATTAATATTTTCTTTCATCGCATAACACACAAATCCTTCCAAACTCTCTACTTTTATATAACAAAAATACAATTGAATCGTTGCTCGAGAAACAAGCATTTATATATAAGAATTGAAGTCCTTGTCGCACACACTAGTTCATCCATGTTAATATCTTTGTCGTGGAAGAGAAATTTAACAATTCGACATAAGTTGTTTTGTTGTATCTTAGAAGACAATTCATCAATACCCATAATGCATAGGTCAAATGACCAAAGGAAGCGACATTGTTTTAAGTAAAAAGACTACTCACATTAAAGAAGTAATAGACTAGCTACATGTATCGAAAAACAGGAAACATCATCTAAGTAAACATATTTCGAACGCAAAAAGTACAATTTTAGTTGTTATTGAACACTGAGGGGCATCTGTGGAATTTTTAAAATATATGAATCAAACTTATAATATGAGTAAACCATTAGGACCATCCATGAAATAGGCTCTATAAATTAATTCAAGGTGGCTCGGTTTAAGCCGGCTTGATTTGATTTGTAAACAAGACGCCTTCAAGCAAAAAAAATTAACAAGTTGAGAAGTTTGTTAAAAATGATTGTTAACCCAAAAAAGACAAAATAGTTTTTCCTAACTGTTTTACATAAATTAAAATAATTAACTATTGTTAATATATGTTATTTATTATGTTTCTGTTATACTATGTGAGAGTTTTAGAACAAATCAAACTACGTCCAAAAAAAAGCTAAGATGAGTGAGATATTGATTCTTGGAAGTTAAGTATTTAAATAACTAAAACCATCAAAATTCATTAAATAAATATGAACTAATGGGTGGAGTCTTGTCCCGCAAAAGAGTTTGGGACAAAACTCAAAGCGGTATATAACTAAAATGTTCCATTGCTTGTTGTTTTTTTGGAAATAAGGAGATACAAGTTAGGACTTTTAAGGGTGCAAACCACCCTAACTAACATTGGCAAACACGTGTGTGAGATATTGGCGATAGGCATAATGCAGCTCTTTGATGACACATTGGCACTTTGTAATAACATGAGCAGCTAAAGAGTCACCCATATGCTTATGACTTGCCCCAAGAAACATGGCACGAGGCATGGCGGATTTTGATGCATGACATGTCATAGCGTGAGGTTCAGTTCTAGTAGTTATGATGTTTGAAAGTGCGAGGCAGATCCAATAGTGCATGCAACATAACACAAGGTTTGCGGACCATGGCACATGGTATAACCATCATGTCACAAGTAGGTTGGTGGACTATGCCATGTGTCGCCTCTATCGTGGTGCAAGATTAGTAGGCCATGGCGCATCCAGTGTGGTGCAGCGGATACCATGGCACGAGTTGGCGCAATGCACCAGACCCAGCTGATAGACAGGTTTACCACTTCTACACAACATTTGAAACAACAAGACTGTTTCGGGAAAAAGGCTAGTTCAAACAAAAGTTGAATATTTCATACATTTCATTTAAATAAATAGATAGCATTGAAGACATTCAAAGCTTTCAATTTTTAGTTGTATGTGAAATTGATGTCTCAACTCAGATTTCACTATAACTTAATGATCTTACATCTTTTTCTTTACTTACTAGCAATCTTTTTGATCATTCAACTTCTTTGATTCGAATGTACATCGACCAATCGTGACATGACTAATTGTTTCATTTGTTGTATTTTGAAAAAAACAACGAGTTATCTTGAGGCACATGAAAAAAAAATTAGGACCATGTGTTGAACACATATCCTCCCCCGGTTTGTGATCATTATTATTTTCTCATTCTACATTTGTTGGACTTTTTTATGTATCTTGTAATAGTATTTGTAACATTATTTCTTTTTTTTTCATTCTTTAAATTGTAATTTATTTTATAAATGTTTTATATTTTTCTTTTACTTACGATTCTCCTACATAAGCTTTGGACAATTTTGAAGCACGAGTTCCTTAAACAAATATCAATGGTAAAAATATTTTTATGCATGTGACATTGAATTCTCGTACCACTTGTTTTAGTTTAAGGTACGTAACGTCCACATTTAAATCACATGGAATTCTTTTTTTAATGAACTTATAAACATACCACGTTGTCTGTAGTGGGGCCGGAAAAAACCATTTTTATTTACAAAATCGGTTCACTATTTCCTTACGTAAGGACCGAAACGTGGGAATTCATAACTTATTTATTAGTTAACATTTCTTTTTCTGGTAAATATATCTAACGTTGTACTTATAAGAATTTCTTTAAAAAAAATTAAAAAAATACCAATCAAACGTGATGAAAGGGATTCAAAACAATTGAGTTTAATTGTTATCTGAAATATGTATAGGTTACGAATGTAAAATAATGTTAGGAAATTTTTGTTGCTCGATCAAAAGTTACAAGTGATGTAAAACAACATTAGCGTTGAATAAATCAGCTTAGTTTGAGTGTAGTAACACATTTCTCGCTAATTGAGTTGACAAATGAAGTGCCCAAGGATATCATTATCTTATGGGTTATCAGATTTTAATAATCACAACTTTCGTTTATTAATCGAGATTAATCCCAACTCAAGAAATTTTTACATGGACTCCTAATTGAATTTATTTTCCTCCAATGATCACTTACTAACTAGAATTTAACCATCGTTATTTTTTTTATGAAATGAGACAACTTTGAATCATTTTTCAACTCAAAACTGTCTAGTCTCAATTAGGTCCGTTTTCCATTGTCTAACCTCCATAATCACCTAAAATCTACCTTCAACGAGTTTGATGGTTCAAATCAGGATGTGAAGATTGACGGGTTTTTGAGTGCAAACATTTCAAATTCGCGATCATGATGATAGATTTCAACTTTCTGTTTAGTGTTTTGGCCACCAAAACATTCCATGCATATCATCAAAAAAACTAACGGTGTTAACTCTGAGTTAATAAAGGATCGTTGGAGAAAAATAAACTCAAAGTTGAGAGTATCCGTAAACATTTACTGAGTTGGATTAATCCGGTAATAAATAAAACTTGAAATTATTAAAATCTAATAACCCTTATCTTATTAAACAAAAGATCAAACAAATCTCATTTTTAAATATAATAGTTGTAACCAGTTTAGAATTATCTTATTAGTGAATAACAAACATGATGTATTATCGGTTCATTGGTCGAACCCAGGAACATCTTGATTTGACTTGAACTATTTTACTTTTATTTTATTAAATACTAGGTTAAAGACCCGTGTAACACACTCGTTCAATCCAAAATATTGTTGTTTAAAAAGGTTCGTAAGTTATAATGTTCTTGAAATACTTTATATATCGACTTTTATGTATAATTTTTAACATTAGCTACTTTTAATATTAGTAGGTTTTTTTCAATTAATATTTATACGTTTAAATAGTGTATATAGGAATGAAATGAACTTATAAATAAGAACTATAAGTAATAAGCAAGTTAAATTGAACATGGTAAAACAATATTTCAAATTCATAAAATCCGAAATTTTATCTGTATACAACATTTGATGTTTTGTTGATGCTTTTTACATCATAATCTAATATTAATAATTTTAAGCTCTATCTAATTTTAACTCAAGATAATACAACATAGAGCTGACCATAATCCCTGTATAAAAACAAACCAACTTTAATAGTGATTGTCATTGGCTTTTGTTTATTATCATTGCAAGACATATTACTAACGAAACTGTCTTCTTTGAAATTTAAAAGAAATTCTTTTGTTTGAATATGTCAACAGTCATCATGGAATAAAAGTGTGATTTTCAATATTACTTTCAGATACATCAAAACAATTTGCACATATCAAACGAATTCGAATCAAATATCTATACTAATTATAAAACAATAACTTTAATGTCACGTGACATTCTTTTAAGCCTTTACTTTTTCAATTGCCACATAAATATATATATATATGTTCTTAGTGTTAGTATAGGTTCATTTGACTAAAAGTCAACTTTTGATATAAAAGATATTTAGGGAAAATTTAGAAATATAACCCTAAACTAGAGCTAATCCATTTTTAGAAGTAAAATAATACCTGATATTTTCTTTCTTCAAATAATTTATCAGCAGCAAAAACTGTAGGAATCATCTATGACAAATCACGAGGGTCATAAAACTAGGATAATTGAGAAATATTTTAAAATCAGGTATGATTTTATTTCCAAAAAAGATACCCATGAATTCTTTCAAATTTGAGAGGAGTCAATGGAAAAAGCTCGTAACTTTTGATAAAATTTGAATATATAGACAGAGTATTTAATGGAAACGCACAATAAAGGAATCGATTTTATAGATGAAGAAAATCATAGATGATTTCTATAGTTTTTGTCGATAAATTATTTGAAAAAAAAATATCGGGTATGATTTAATTTTCAAAAAAAATGTGTGCTCTAAATTAAGGTTACATTTCCAAAATTTTCTTAAATATCTCTTGTGTTAGAAGTTGACTTTTAGTCAAATGAATCTAAACTAACACTAAGAATGAATACATATTTAGGCGGGAATTAAAAAAGTAAAGGCTTAAGAAAATATGTGTGTAGCACTAAAGTTATTGTTTTATTAATAAGTAGATATGTATGTGTATATATATACAACTGGTTTGTTAATATGGTCACTTCTAATTCTAATTTTCTCTAGTCATTTCTCTACTTTGTAAACCATCATGAAACAAACTGTGTTAATTTTGCATAACTATATACACTGTCTTCTTCATTTACGTTAAGGGTGTGCACTTCGTGGGTCGACCCGGTAAAGACCCGCGAACTGACTGGTGAAAAAACGAGTTAGCCAGTTAGCGTCCGTCCACGGTTCAGCTTCCCTTTTGTAAACGGTTATGGGTCGGTTTCGTTCCAAACCCACGGGTATGAGCTCGGTTTCGGTTCGGTCCGATTACAATTAGGCAAAAAAAGAGTTGGTTTTTTTTTTCCTTTTTAGATGTTAAATGGGTTACTTTTGAACACAAAAATGTAAATGTTTACTAGCATATAATAAAAGTGTTAAGTTTGATAAAATTTTAGTCGTTTATAGATTAATACTTGCACGCTACACCTAAATTAGCTTATAAAAGGATCATGACGACAACTAATGTACGGTTTGCATTTTAACATACTACCAATTTGTCTGTGTTACAATAACAAGTCTAAGAAACATGAGCCTAGAAAATATTTGTGGTCCGGACCACCATATTATGTTGAACCGACCCGTTTAACTTGGTTCGGTCCGGCCCGAACCATATGTAAATGATCCAGTTCTCGATTCTTTGTATAAAACACTTATTATTTTCGGGTCAAGGGCGGGTCGGTCCAGTTCAGTTTGGTTCCGACCCGTTGCTCACCCCTAATTTAGGTTATGCAATAGTTCAATATGTCAAAGAAATATTGTTCCTCTAAAAATAGACTTTATTCGCCATGATCCAATCTTAAGGGTGATAACACAAATCAAACCACTTTGAGAAGATCTTTGAAATTATGCATCTTCATTACGGTCCTACGAGTCTCTTTCTAGAGAATATACGGATGTATGCTAACATTTACGTTTGTTGTGTTTCATTTTCATTTATCCCCGTTGGCCACCATCACCACCATTTATCACCATCGTCTTGTCCTTCTGTTTACAATAAACCACCAAAGAAAACCTTAAAATCATCAAAAAAGTAAACCACCACCATCTTGCCACTATAATTTATCACCATCACCATCTGAAATTGATGTGTGAATGATGGTAGGGGTGAACTTAAATACAATTTGAGCTTCGTTTTGAAGCATTGGACATTCAAATCAGAATTTAATAGAGGAAATGGAAGGGGGTAGTTAATAGGGGTCGACATGGTGGTGTTGACGCCTGCTGGTGGGTGGTCGGATTGAAGAAAAAAGGGAAAGGGCCGAAGGTGGTGGTGTTAGCGGCTAGTGGGGTGGTCAGTTGGAAGTAATTGGGAAAAGGAAGGGGGATTTGGTGATGTGGGTGATGTGATGATGATCAGGGTACCAGACATGGATGACGGTGATCTAAGGGTGGTGATGGTAGGTAGTGATGACGACGGTGGTGGCCGGCGATGATGTCCTTCAGTGGTGGTGGTGAGAGTATTATTCTTTTGTGATGAATATATATGTATAATCTATTCTATGTTGTGTGTGTGTGTGTGTGGTATAAGTGTGTGTGTGTAAAGAGAGATAGCGTGTGATGCATAAATATATTATTTAATTAAATTACACGAATAGTCCCTTTAATTACATAAATAGTCTTGTAATGTGAAACGACTAAAATATACTTGAATTTAACAAAAAAATCTAACGTCTGTTACCGTTAATACTCAACATTTTTACAAAATTAAAAGTGAGTACTCAAACATGTTACTTTTTTACTTAGTACACAAACCTATTGTTTTATATAAATCACAAGGATTATTTGTGTAATTAACTCTAATCATAATTAAGAGTTAGTAATTGTTAGATTAGGTTTTCTTTTTCATTATCAATATTAAACTTCGATGAGCAGTTGATCAGGCATACATAGTGGCGGAGGTTAAACAAAAATATCTCACTAAGTTTTTATTATTCTATAATGCGTGCACATGCTTGTGGATGTATGTAGGGAGAACAGTACACGGCAAGATCACAAACTCTAAAAGACTTAGCGAGGACTATGATAGATGATTATTAGACTTGGAATTTCGTATCATTTTGTGAATGAAATTAGCATGTCTTGGAGAAGATATACGACAACTTCTATGGAAGCCATGAATAGTGGAATAAGATGGATTTAAATCTTAACTCCTTGGTTTTTGACTCTTTAGACAACATGGATACCATATCCGTCAAGGTATAAAGTTATAATTCATGAAGACTGGCCGGGGTGTCAGCGAATGTTGAAAGAGGCGGACTAAATCAGTCCATTGGTATAAACGGTCGGATCAATCGAACCGAATTATGTGACAATCTAAAAATTATGGTTAGACAAGTTAACAATAAAAAAATTCTCAACATATTACTCATCATTTGATTAAACCCCTTATAAATTATATATGTGTTAGTATATATATAATATACATATATATATATAACATATATATATATATATATATATATATGTTGTACGTATGCATGCTTGCATGTATGCATGAAATTTTACTTGTGCATGTATTCATATGTATAAGTTCTCGATACCAAGTATTACATTATCAAGTATTTAACTTTATGGCATCCAACATACACCAAATAAATCAAAAATACAACCCAATTAATCACCACAACACATAAAAAGAACTTGACATCAAAATAAAACCAATAAAACCTTAAACACTTAAACATCAACATAAGCATCACCTAAGATCTAAACCCGGTTCATTATGACAACCAAACAACCCGATTAGACAATTTAAACAATAGTTAACATTGTGTTAAGACTGGTGACTCAATAGATCCTTTGGTCGACACCTATCCTCATTAGGACACCAAGCCTCACCTTAATTCGCCACATGTGCCTAAGGACCAACTAAGCAATACATCTAGACCTAATGATTTCTACTCCACTGCAACAACATCATCGGTCACCCCACAACAAACCGCACACCACCACCAACTTAACTCCGGTCACCTTCACATCACTACAACTGCATCACCTTCACACCATCACCTCTAACTCTCGGCACTTACCACCACCACCGTAAACCACAAGAAACTACCACCATCTCCACCCCACACAGTTATTATAAAACCATCAAAACACCAACAACTTCAACCATTAGAGATGAAGCCCAAGGAGATCATTCCGGTCGGTTTATCAATGAAAGAAGCTACCATTAGCTACCCTTCACCATCTCCCATTATCAAAATCAAGGTTTTAACTCTTAACTAACTAAGATTATAAGTTATATATGTTTAAACAACACATATCAAACCTTTGATTAGAACTTGAAAGTTTGTCACTAAACTTTACAAATCACTTCATCTTCATTTAAAAATCAATGAGAAGGTTTGAGAATCTGAAAAATATGATAAAAACATAAGTTAAACAAAAAGATTGCAATCAAGGGTTGAAATTATGTGAAATCTTGGTAAGTTCAATATATTAATTAAATGATTGTGATTATGGGAATAAAAGGTGAATATATTATAAATATTAAGGATTGACATTTTGCAATTTTGACACAATTACTATAGGTAAAATAATTTATATGAATTATTTGAATAATTTAGAGAAAATAACTAAGTGGAAGAAATAAACCCAGTGAAAGGCTAGAAAAATTATATAATTAATCTTACATATTGTAGGACCTATATATTAATTTTCAGGACCTAACTTGAAGTTATACTCAAAATACAAATTTTGGGAGACAAAGCGATTTGGACCACCATTATCGCCACCATTCACACCCAGAGGGCCACCGTCATATACAAAGTGGAAAATACCTCTACCGCCGTGTCACCGTCATAATCAAAGTGGCAAAAACAGGGGGGTCACCACATCGCCCGTCAACAAACGAAGCAAAAACGGAGCATGGCACCATCACAACATAGCAGTGATGGAGATGAACACCTGCTCGACAACAGAGAGAAGGAAACGACAGCCTCAACCGACAACAAAGGGAGGAGAGTGAAAGCAATTGGCATCTTTCTCTCTACCCACATACTTAAACCTCGCAAATCGGGTAAAAACTCCAAATACCAAAAACTTCAATGGCCAATTTCAAAAATAACGAAACCTCACTATTCCTTCCAATTGGTTTTTGAATATTATGTAATAATAAATGTTCTACTAATCTTGTCAGGGTCTAATAGTTATAAGAGTCGATTAGTATCATGCATATATTATTTAGGTTTATATGTTTTGGTAAGTTTAGAAAATGATATGTTGTCTATATTTGTTATGATTATTGTAGGATATTTATTTGTTTATGTATTGTTTATGAGGAAAGTTTATAAAATAGTAATCAACTTTTTTAAATGTTTCACTAAAGTCACTCAAAGGTTTTTTGTTCCATCTTATTTGATATTTTTATAAATGTTAGAGGTTTATAAAATTTAGTCAAATAATATATATCTATACCTATACATCTATACATTTATACATACTAATAAAATAAGACCTTTATATGACATGAGGCACAATTATAGACCTCCTAAATCTTAATTGATCGATACTCTCTCATATTTAACAATTACCAAATTATTATTAATATTATTTAAATTTTTTTCAAATTGTAAATGTTTATAATAAACTGGGAAATGTTATAGTAAAAAGGATGTTCAGTCTAAAATTATGGGCTTGACACGTATCCTTGAATTATTTTAAAAAGGAAGACATTTGGGTCATTATGTCAAATATGAAAACAGCTTATTGTGTCTTATACGTTCATTGTGTCAAATATCGGTTTATTGTGTCATATATTTTGCATCATTTGTGATGTATAAAAATCATTGTGTTTTATGTTTTAGATCATTTTATGTTATTTTTGTTATTGTTTTTATAGATTACAAACTTGTTATCTATTATATGTTTTACAACTAGAAGACACAATGATATATTTTTACCGATATATTTTTCAAAACTTGTAATGTTTAAGATAACATAATGTGTTGTTTTAGTCATTATTTTTTAATAGATTATATATAAACTTGTTATAATCATTATGCTTTACCATTAAAAGTACACAATGATGTTATTTCACCAATGTATTTTTCAAAACTCATATTATTCAACATAAAACAATTTCGATCAAAAGACACAATTGGACATCATGTTATTTTGTTATTGTTTTTAATGTATTAGATCGATTAGTTGTTAATTTATTATTGTATTTTATATATTAGAGATATACAACAATGTTAATTCTTTATTATATTTTATAAATTTCATAAATTTTAGAAAAACACAATGGTGTTCATATTAACACAACACCTAATAAAAACACACAATAGAGTACACTAAAGACACAATGACGATATATGAGTTTAAATATGTTAAAAATATCTTTTCATATAACAATATTATACTCATTTTAAACGCTCGTTTTATGTTGTAAATTTGGTAAAAAGATAATGTCACACATAAAAGTTACGAATAGAGGTGTAAACGAGCCAAGCCGGCTCGCAAGCTACTCGGATTGGCTCGGAAAAAGCTCGAATCAAGCCTAGCTTATACGAGCTCGAGCCTGAACTCGAGCTCACATAATGGCTCGTTTACTAAAAGAGCTCGAGCCCAAGCTTTAGATATCGAGCTCGAGCCAGCTCGCGTGCCTAAACGAGCTTTTTGTTTTATATAATTTTTTATTTACATATTAAATAAATATGTACATAAATCATATTTATTATATATATTATTATGATATAATTAATTAAATAATATATATTATGTTAAATATTAAAAATTTCACTATAAAAAATATAAAAGTAATTATAAAAAATATTTAATAATTTAACAATAAACGAGCCGAGCCGAGCACGAGCGTGATAATTTTTGACGACCCGAGCTTGAGCCTGATAATTTTGTGACGAGCCGAGCTCGAGCCTAAACGAGCTCGGGCTCGGCTTGACTCGTTTACATCTCTAGTTACGAACGTTTAAAAAAATACGAGAAATTACAAAAGGTCAACAAAAGTTGTTATTCCTAACATACCACTCTAACAAATTTTTCCTTAAAAATTAATCTCAACCATTGATTAAAGAGGTGGATGGTTGATATTACTTGTTATACTTCTTAGTTCTCACACATTTGTATTTGAACCTAATCCTAATAAATTATGAAAGAGATATTCTATATTTTTAAACATAGAACTTTGTTAAATACAAAAATAATTTAATAAATTTTTTATAAAATAAAAATAATTAAAATTCAAAATTATAATAAGAAAATTTTAAGAATGATATTTTCTAAAACGGTTTGTTTAACACAAACTGTGTTCAATCAAGTGTTTGGACCAATAATAAAATGATATTGATATCTCCTAATTATAATATTATTATTGAGATGGGTATTTTTTTACTAGTACCGTACCGATACCATATCGAACTGGTATCAATATTTGTTTTCTAGCTTTCGGTATTGGTACCTTTCTACTTTGGTATTTTCAATGGTACCGGTATCAACCGGTACCAAAGTAACAAAATCGATACAACATCCGGTTTACGTGTTTACCTATTTTCGATATTTGTATTTTTTCGGTACGATACCGGTTCGGTACGAATGTCATCCCCAATTTTTATTAGGGGTAACTTTGTAAAATAGTAACCAATTTTCAAAAGTGTTCCAATTAAGTAACTCAAGTTTTAAAAGTGTTCCAATTAAATCACTCAGTTTTTATTTTATACAAATTAAAAGTCATAACATATTTTTTAGCATGTTATACTTTTGGATTCAGTTAGAAAATATTTTTTTCTATCTTTTGATGTTGATATAGAATGTTAATGTAAATTTTAGACACTTTTTTCTATTTTTTCATAATTAACATGTTTTTTATTTTTTAATATACTTTTATATATTGAAAATTCTGACTCCCACGTCTTTTCCATCATTACTTTCTTGTCATAATAAAATTTGGTAATGACTCGATTTGATCGTTTGGTGATCAATTTGAGAAAAATATGCATAAGTGATTAAATTAGAACACTTTTGAAACTTGGTTACTATTCTGTGATATTTTCCTATTTTATTATAGCGAACTCTATGTAATATATTCTAAGTTGAACTTTGTGCATATAGAAGTGGAAAGAAACATGTTCCTCGTCAACGTTTGACGGACATCTTTACGTCAAACTTTCAAGTCAATATCCTAACCTGCAATACTAAAAAGATCCCTGGTAATTATAATAATAAGGTGTAAGCAGGCCGTATAATAGGTAAATAGGGTTTTACCTTTAAGCTTTGAGAATTCTCATATGTATGAACTATCTTAACCAACATTAGTGGCGTATAAAAAATTATTTTCAAATATGTCTTGAATTATCTAAATGTACAAAACAGTACAACTATAACTAAAATGTATTATCATGATCACATGTGAGATTTACACACTTGCAACCTAATTTGGTATTTACATTCTTTTCTACGTACATTAATATGGTATCGTTTTAAGCAATGTTTTCACAGCTGGTTTGGATTGCCCGGCTCGACCATCCAACTAGAATTTGACAAGGTTAAAATCAGATTGCATGACTCGTTTTGTGTTGAAATAATCAAACACTTGGAAGCAAACCAGAGGTCAAACGAGCAAGTTGGTTCTCCATTTTGGGACCATCGAATGTTCTTTAATGCGACATTCAAAATCTACGTTTAAAAAGATATATGCATTCTAAATCGAAGATTCAAGTTCAATATAAAAGGCCATTGAAAGTTTTATTTCTAAAAAACGAAATGAAGGAGAATATAATTAGAGAGAATTGAAAGTTTTATTTGTAAAAAACGAAATGAAGGAGAATATAATTAGAGAGAGAGAATTGAAAGTTTTATTTGTAAAAAACGAAATGAAGGAGAATTAATTAGAGAGAAGATGAAAAAAGTAGAGAGTAGAAGGAGAAAGTTGAAAGCAACGGCTCTCTCTCTATATATATGAAAACTAGAAAAACTACATTAAAATAAGAAATTTATTTAAAGTAATAATATGTATAGAATTTTAAAGTTATATAGATTGGGATAGTTTAACAATATCTATTATTTTCTATACTTTTTAATATTCTACCTTTTATGATGTTATCTGGTTCTTTAATCCGATCCAACCAATGAATCTTTATGTCCCCGGTTCATAGTTCGATCCGGTTCTAAAAAAACATTGATTCTAACTCAAGAACAATGTCTAGGTACGCATCAACAAATAAAAACATACATCTATACTTTCAAACGCACATAAAAACCATCACATTCTCATACGAACCCACGGTTGGGTCAAACCACGTTAGGTCAGTTGTTAATTCGAGGGAATTCGGGTGGAAGGAAAGTGAATGGTGGGAAAACATTCGAAAAATTTGGGGGTGGGGCTGCAGATTTGTAATTGTTTCCACTGCTTTTAATTTAAGTATTGTGTTCCTACATTATCTTAGGTTTTATGTGTTTTGTTTATCAAGATTAAAGTATTTACACCTTCTAATCAGAGATTAGCCCCTCTCGAATCAGGCCCACTATCATGTAATTCAATGTCATAGTTAATCAAAGTTTCACTTCTTATCAATTGGTTCCATGTTGGGAAAATATTGATAGCATCATCTACCTCGAGCAACCTCGAAGGCAGCAGCACTCAACCTGACCTTGTTGCTGCCCAATTAGCCATAATTGCATCCCGAATCGAGTCCATAGCGTCACAATTGAAGAGTGATGTTTGGAAGGATGATGAAATGGAGCGTGAGGATGAATCTTCCAACAACAATTCTGGTGATAGTGACAATGGGTCAAAGCATGTTTTGGATGATGTACAATTGACGCCTAGGGCCTATCCAGAATTTTATATTCAAAAGGTTTGGCGCTCTTAATTGATGAGTGTATATCCCAAGAACATGGCTCGAGCCATGCAAACTGCTCATGAATCGACTAGTAGTAAAGCTTTACAGAAGCAATTGGCCACAACAGCTACTCCAGAATTCAAAACAGATTTGAGGTTGAAAAGTACTACGGTGGTTGCAATATCTTTTGAAGCTTTCAAACACAAGGAAATTGTCCATCAGCCTCCAATCGAATGGCTGGCACAATAATTCCCTTCCTTTCAATTTGAAGGCAAGTCGATTTTCTGGGCCGGAAGTATTGATACGAACCCACTGCTGGGTCAAACCGGGTTGGGTCAGTTGTTAATCGAAGGGAATCCAGGTGGAAGGAAAGTGAATGGTAGGAAAACATTCGAAAATTTGGGAGGTGGGGGATGACTCATGAATTTAGGGAGTGTGGTTGCAGATTTGTAAACGTTCTCACTACTTTTAATTTAAGTATTATGTTTTTGCATTTTCCTATGTTTTTATGTGATTTTTGTTTATCAAGATTAAGGTATTTACACTTTCTAATCGGTGACCAGCCCCTCTCGAATCAAGCCGACTATCTTGTCATTCAGTGTCTTAGTTAATCAAAGTTTAAGTTCTTATCACTTTCTCTTCTCTTTGGCTCTGTTACATCTTAGGTCTCTCTCGCTCCCTCTGCAAAACCAAAAATCCATCAACACTACCCAAGTCTTCCTTAGCTTTAAACATAAATTTGAACTTTAATATTTCAAGACATGGTATGATGCATGTGTGAGTGAATTTGGTCATGTATATAGTTAACCAAGATGGTTTCATAACACGCATATTTCAGCCTTTAACAAAAGATCTTTCGATCATCATGCATATGTATCTTTTAACTTTTATTGTTGTCTTTATGATACATGAGACAAATAGAATAAACGAAAAATATGATTCACAATACATGTGTTATTGTACGACTTATTAATGATATGGGCGCCAGTAAGTTTCTTATCCTCCCTTATTCACAATGCAGTTATTATACGTTAAAGTATTTCATCAACAGACCCTCTGACAAAAAAATATATATTATAATAAATGAATAACCTTATCTGTCACGCGTCGATGAAGTCAACTTGTGACTAGGCATATATTTCCAAGTGATAGACATTAGAGGTATTCAGGCGGCCCATAGGCTTGTAAAAATAAACTAGGGCTTTAGGCCCAATCAAGATAACAGACCACTAATATGCTCAAGTCCAATAAGTCACCAATATACCCCATCAGGGTAACAGGCCCATAGGGGTTTTCTTTCTTCCTTTCTTCGACTGCTGCAACTTTCATTCACGTCTTCACGCCCACCGCGGCACCGCCCACGATGTCTGCTGCAGATTCTTACTTCACACACACACACACATGACACAATTAATTACTTGAATCATGATTGAGGGTTTGGGGCGGCTGGCGGGGGAGGTGGAAACGCACGGACGAAAACCGAACGTTAAGATCCATTCATCATTCACACGATGTCTGGTGTTCGAGTACCGTGATACAAGAAAATCATTACTGTTTTTGTTCATCATTACTCTTTTGAACAAGAAGCTTTAATTGAATCTCAAAAAGGGTCATTGTTAAAATATATAACGGTAAAAAGTAATGATGTTCAAAACAATCCTAATAAACAATCAAACAAAATAATTATAACAAACAACCAAATGATGAACCAAATCAACCGGTGAATGATAAAGAAACAAATGATGTACAACTAAATAATGAATACACTAATCATGAACAAATACATAATGAACAACCTAACAACACTAATGATGAACAAATACATAATGAACAACCTAACAACACTAATAATGAACAAATACATAAGGAACAACCAAACAATAAACACATTAACGATGAACAAAATAATAATGAACAACAAAATGATAATGAACACACCAATGATGAACAAACACCTCTAAATATTTACGATCCTAGTAAATGTGATAATATTACTATTAATTTACGAGATAAATTAGTTGGAAAGGGTCCGATTAAAGTTTTTGATTTTAGCTTTCCAAAAGATCAACATTCAAGAAGTTTTAATCATTCTCTTTATATGCAAAAGCTACCAAACGGAGAAAAGTATGAAAGAAAATGGTTAATTTATTCTATAGATGTGGATAAAGTTTTTTGTTTTTGTTGTAAACTATTTAATGTCAATTTATGTAAAAGTAATTTAGCAAATATAGGTACTAATAATTGGAACATATTAATGCTAACCTAAAAACATGAAGCAAAGTAATGGACATATTATCAATATGAGAGCGTGGATTGAGTTAGAAACAAGATTGAAGAAATATAAAACTATTGATAAACAAACTCAAAATCGAATCATAAAGATAAAGAACATTGGAAAAATATGTTAAAAAGACTAATTGCCATTGTAAAAGTCTTGGTAAAAAGACAAGCATTTCGTGAAAAAATAGAAAAACTTTTTGAAGAAAACAATGGTAACCTCTTAGGTTTAGTTGAGTTGATTAGTGAATTTGATCTGGTAATGCAAGAACATATTCGAAGAATAAAAAACAAATAAATTCATGATCATTATCTTGAACATAATATGTAAAATGAGCTCATTACCATGCTAGCAAATGAAATTAGGACTAAAATTCTTAAAATAGTTAAGAAAGCTAAATATTTTTCTATTATACTTGATTGTACATCCGATACAAGTTATGAAGAACAAATGTCTATTGTATTATGTTGTTTAGACCTTTCATCTAATTCAATAAAAGTAAAAGAATTTTCTCTTGAATTTTTAAAAGTAGATGACACAACGGGCAAAGGTCTATTTAATGCTATTATTGAACAAATTAATAAACTAGGACTTGATGTAAATGATTAGAGGACAAAGTTATGATAATAGCTTAAATATGAAAGGAAAACATCAAGATGTACAAAAAAAAATTGTTAGATGTTAATCCTAGAGCATTTTATACACCATGTGGTTGTCATAATTTAAATTTAGTACTTTGTGATATCGCTAGTTCTTGTAAGAAAGCAGGTGAATTTTTTGGAGTGATACAACGTATTTATATTTTATTTTCATCATCTACTAAACGATGGAAAATTCTAAAAAAGCATATACCCACATTTACTCTTAAATCATTATCACAAACACGTTGGAAAAGTTGAGTTGAAAATGTTCAAGCAATTAGATTTCAAGCTCCACAATTGAGAAATGCATTGTTAGCCTTATGTGATGATTGTAAAGATTTAAAACTTAAAAGTGAGGCTAATTTTTTAGCGTCACATGAATTGGGAAATTTTGAATTTTTATTAGGTATTGTTATTTGATATGATGTTTTATATGCTATTAATTTGGTTAGTAAAAACTTACAATCTAAAAATATGTGTCTTGATGATGCTATAGATCAACTTAATAAACTTATTTCTTTCTTTAAAAAATATAGAGAAAATGGATTTGAAAAGGCTTTGACTGTCGCTAAAGATATAGGTATAGATATAAATGTGAAACCTAAATTTTGTAAGAAACGTATTATTTATAGAATAAAAATATGATGAAAATGTTGATAATGAAACTATCAAAACTCCTATTAAATATTTTAAAATTAATTATTTTTTATATATAGTAGACCAAGCTACTTCTTTATTTCAAAGTAGATTTGATCAATTTAAAAAGTTTGAAACTAATATTGGTTTTCTATTTAGTTAAAAAGGTTAAACTCCATAAATAAATAAAGTTTAAAAGAAAAATGTATTCATCTGAAAATGTTTTAAAGCATGATGATAAAGTGAATGTTAATGGCTTAGATCTATTTCAAAAACTAAAATTTTTAAGAGAACTCATAGATATAACATGTGATACACTTTTAAAGATATTAAATTATATTAAAAAATTTATCTCTTTTTCAAATGCATTTATTGCATATAGAATTATTTTAACTATTTATGTGACCGTTGCTTTTGCCGAACGAAGTTTTTCTAAGTTAAAACTGATTAAAAATTATCTAAGATCTACAATGTCTCAAGAAATATTAAATGGTTTAGCTATTTTAGCAATTGAAAAAGAATTTTTTAAAAATTGATTACGACGAGTTTATTAAAGAATTTGCAACTAAAGCTTGAAAAATAAATTTGATTTAAAAATATTTACTCAAATAAATTAAAACTTATTTTTTAAGTAAGTTTATAGCATCATCAAAGCATATAAAAAAAAATTTTAACTCCGCCAATTATAAACTTTTTTAGTTTAATATAGCCAGTTTCAAGCCCGGATAAAAGAGGAGGATTTTTATAATAATATTTAAAAAAATCAAATTTCAATTTCGCTTTAGGCCTCCAAAAACGTTAAGACGCCCCTGGTGCTAGTAGTTATAAAACAAAGTACACGAGCACATACCGTAAACACAAGCCTACAAATGTCGCCTCTATGGTCATTGACTAGGAAGTTGTCGCTATCCATAGACATGAGAGTTCTCAGTGATTCATGGTTCTTGGAATTCCTACTACGAATAGCCGATCGAATCGAATCCTTTACACACGACACATTCATCTCCATCTCATAAGACATGACGCTCCCATTCACCACTAATGAAACTCTATCAAATTACTTTGTAGTGTAATCTTCACATCGCTCCAAAATAACATCCACCTCTCTGCATATTCAACTTCTAGAGCAATATTAACATCTATAAATGAGAAAGTCAAAGGCATTAGGGACCATATAGTTGACATTATTTACGGTGACGAAAAAATTTATTATAGTTGTGACACAACTAAAAAACATCAATACATGTATCCAATTGAGTTCCTAAACTCACTAACTCTACCGTCTACCACCCAGACTACATCTAAAACCGGATGCCCCATTATGATTTTACGAAACATCAACTCGTCAAGTGGCATCTGCAATGGCACAAGACTTATATGTAAAACATTTCAACACAAGATTATTGACAGGTAAATATCAACGTGTCATAGAAGAAAGAGTTTTTCTATCAACAATCTCCCTACGTCTATCCGAATACAACATGTTCCTGTTCAATTTTAAAAAAAATCTCAGTACGGCTTACTTTATCCATCACAATCAACAAATCGTAAGGGCAACCGTTTCCCTATTTTAATGTCTACCTACCCAAACTTATGTTCTCACATGGCCAACTATACATGTGATTGTCAAGAGACACGTTACGTAAAAACATAAGGTATTGGTACGCCCAGCAAAGATATAAACAAAACTTTTTTTCGGTTGTACAAATACCTTTGTGTTTTCACATGACGTGTCTCTCAACAATGTCACGTAAAGTTTGCCATGTGAAAAGAGGTTTAGGTAAGTAGACGCTAATGTAGGGTATTGTTTGTTGTTGTGATTTGTTGATTGTCAAGGAATAGCCAAGTCAAACTCGGAATTATTTTCTTTTTAATTTAAACGGGAACATGATGTCCTTGGGTATGAATAATGAGATTCTTGGCAGGAACTCTTTTCTTCCCATGACCACATGGTTATCACCATGTCAATAACATAGTGTTGGAATGTTTTATAACAAGTCTTGTATCATTGCATAACCAATTGAAGGGTTGATTTTTCGTAACATAACAGGCCATCAAGGTTTCAAAAGTGTTTTGTAGGGTGGTAAGCCGCCAACAATTTGTGAGTTTAGAAACACAATTAGATGCATGTTTTGATTGTCGTCTTCAATCGTGTCAAAGCTATATTAAACGTCACCGTGGAGACTATTGATCATATAGCCGTAAATCCCTTCAACTTTCTCATTTCTAGTTGTTAAGATTTGCTTTAGAGGTTACATATTTATAGTAGTGAATGTTATTCTAGAGCGATGGGAAAATGGCGTCAATAAGTTCTCTGACAGAGTTTCTTCTGGTGGTGAATAGTGCTGTTCACGAGCCGATCCGAACCGAGCGAACCTTTGCTCGTGCTTGTCTCGTTTCCAAACCGAACCGAGCCGATCGGCTCATTTACAACCGAGCGGAAAATCGAACGAGCATTTTTCGAGCGTTAAATTTTCGAGCGAGCGCAAACGAGCGGTAAACAATTTATACAACTCAATCATCTTGTGTGTCATACGATTTATACTATAACGAATAAGGTTTGATAACCTAAAAATCAACCACTTTACATAAAATTTTCATGTATAACAATACGTTGTGACTAACGATAAAACTAACGTTATAGCCGATTAGGCGGAGAACATATTGTAGAGAACTATAACGGTGAGAGTGGGAGATGATCGAAAAAATATATCTTAGTGACTTAAGATTTCAATTTTATGTTTAATGTAGAATTTTTTATTAGGTTGACAAATCAATTATGCATAACTATAATTATATTTGTATATATAGGTCAAATGTACTAGAGTACTATGTATAAACTACATATACATATTAATTCAAGTCGAACCGAACCGAGCGGACCTTTGCTCGTGCTTGGCTCGTTTACAAATCGATCTGAGCCGATCGGCTCGTTTACAACCGAGCAAAAATTCGAACGAGCATTTTTCGAGCAAATTCCGACGAACGTCGAGCGAGCGTCGATCGTCGAGCGGTTTGAAAGCCCTAGTGGTGAATAGGATTTTCATGTACTCTCGTATGAGGATGAATATAGGCTTCAGTTCCGTCGACTACGTGTAGTGAAAAGTCTATGAACCATGTATCAATGAGAGCTCTTGGAGGTCGATGGTCATTGGCGGTCAGAGGTCGATGGTGGTGGTGGCGGTGGCGGTGGCGGTGGTGGTCAAAGGTCGATGGCGGTGGCGGTGGCGGACAAAGGTCGATGGCGGCGGCGGTAGGAGGTCGAGGGTGGCGGCGATCGGAGTTTGACGGCGGCGGCAGTTAGAGGTTGGAGGCGTTGGCTAGGGCCATTAGTGTCGGTTGGCAGTAGGTGGTAGGTGGCGGTTGATGGCGGGGGCGAGGTCGGTGGAAGTTGAAATCCTTCAAAATTTGAAAGGATTTGGAAATATTTCATATGAAGGAATTTAAGGATATTCACTCCAATTACATTTACAATTCCAATTCTTTTCGCAACCAAACACGTCAAGAATGGAAATAAAATTTTAATTCCAACAAACTCTTACCAACCAAACACATTAAAACACATTAACCAATAAAATTCAACAAGATGTCAATGCTTATATACAATCCAACGGGTATAATTGGGGAAAAATATTCTTGCTGAAGATTATGCAGTAAGCAGATCAAGAAGCGAATGAAATTACTTAAGGAATGAAGGCAGGCAGTTGAAGTAAAACATTAATGATAAATGAAAAAAGAAGGATATACAAAACCTCAAACAAACACTATCGTTTAATTCCAAAGATGTCAGGACATAATATATGATCTTAAAGTATCATCAAATTGTTCCAAGAAAAACTACTATATGGTATTTACCTTTATATTAATGCAAGACAGGATGAACAACTACTTTTGTTGTACACATTTTGATGCTTGGTGTACAACCGGGTGTTGCATCCCTGTCACTTTTCTCCTCTTTAATTGTGCATGTCTCCATTCTTTCTACAGTAAGAGAGAAAGAGAGTGGTGGTTGTGTCGGTGGTGTCGCCGGCGGTGGTGGATCTTCACCTCTCGCTTTTTGTTCAATGTGTGGCGCATTTGTCGGGCTTGAGGTTGTTGGTCTTCTCCTCGGCGTCGCCACCCCTAGCATCAGTCGCCGTGTCTCGGCTTCAGGCAATTGATCTTCTCTTGGGCGTCACCGCCCCTAGCATTGCCGACTGTGCCTCTTAGCCCTTGTAGCCAGTGTCGTCATCTCCGCCGATGCGCTATTATTTGGTCCTCCGTTGTTGCCTCGACCGGTGGTTCTCCATTGCTTCGTGTCGGGCGTAGATGGTGGCGGTAGTGACACTGGTGACGGCGGTTCGATCGATTCGGGTTCATGTTCTGATTTGTCACGATGACGAGGGGGTTGGTGCAACCGACTACAGTTATCAAATCCACATTTTCTGTCGTGCACCGTGACATGCAGCGCCAGTCGATGGTCGCATCCCAATTCCCATGCCTATTTTGGCTTACCGATGGTCGTGGTGGCCGTGTCTCCAGTGGTAGTGGTGCCGGTTGATGTACTGTTATTGTAGGGTATTGTTGTTGATGATGATGAATATTAATCATTCGAGACTTATTGTTGTGGTTTTGGTTTTAGGATGTCAATGATGACAACGTTTTTGCTCATCGGAGACGAGAGTTGTTTTGTTTGGTATGTTGTTGTTTCTGTGTTTATGCGCAGGGAATCTATGGGCAATGATGGTACAACCGGAATTGTTTCGGTTGCTTTGACGTGGCTACCATTTATCGTTAGCAGTCGCACCCGAAAACCAGTTTTGAGCCTTGATGTAGCGGTGTTGGTGTCCATTTGGTTGGCGATGATGATGCGAAGGATTATCAGGTTGTCGTCGGTGTGTGGTAAACCGACAGGTTTTCAGCCTGGACATACAGTTTGTTTATCTAAGCCAAAGCACGCAACGCGCACACTGAAACACACTAGTTTTATATACATGTGCATGTATACTAGTGTTTTAGATATTTAATATATAATTATGAATTAAGATCGATATACGAAGCCTCAATAAACAATATCGTTTTTGTATGCTACTTTATGGTCTTTTATATACATGTGCCTGTCTCTTAGTGTTTTAGATACTTAGGGATTGTTTGGTAACTTCTGAATGATTAAGTGCTAAACCATAAAAGCTCTGAACTATTAAGTATTGAACCATTAAGAAGTTTGAACCAGTGACTTATTAAGACTTGTATCGGTGATAAAAAAAAGAAGCATAAGTATCGGGTTAAACTCTTTAAAGCCGTCGATTAGGGTTTAGTGAGTAACTCTTGGATTCGTCATGTAAAGGTTAGGGTTTTGTGTTTTTCCAAGTTTCCATTTACTGAAAGATTATTATCAATTGTTTGGGGATTCATGTTTTGCGAAAGAAAAGTATTTCGGGTTTAGATTTGTCTGCAAAGATTTTTTGTAGGAGCAAATAGGTCAATTGACATTGTTCAATAGAACAGTCATAAAGTTCAGGCCCGTGCCATTGGCTCTTAACGTTTCGATTTGCTTCTTTTTGTTGTTTGAGATAGCCGAAGACGGGATGGTTGTGATCGAGAAGTTTAACAATTCTAATTTTAGTTGATGGAAAATGCAAATAGAAGCATTATTGTGTCAAAAGGATTTGGATGTGGTACTAGAAGAAAAATCTACGAAAATAGAACAAATTGATTGGGAATCAAAGGACAAAAAGGCTCGTGCGGTTATTACATTGGCTTTGACGAAAAATGTTGCTTTTAATGTCATTAAGGAAACCACAGCTCGTGGTATGATGACTGCTTTGTCAATATGTATGAAAAACCGTCTACGACGAATAAGGTGTTCTTGTTCGGGAGTTGTTCTTGATTCGGGTGCTGGTGAACACAAGGATGAAAGAAGGAAGCTCAGTGGTTGCTCACATTAACAATTTAAATTCAATATTAACAAGATTTGTATCGGTTGAAATTAAGTTTGAAGATGAAGTACAGGCTCTACTGTTGTTGTCGTCTCTGCCTGATAGTTTGTCTAGAATTGTAACTGCAATTTCAAGTTCTGTGGGGACTAAGGGTTTCACTCTAATGGTATTCGAGATCTAATTATGGGTGAAGAAGTCAGAAGAAGGAACTCGGGTGAATCATCTAAATAATGAACTACTAAATGTTGGCAGTGGTTGGGGTAATAACAGGAACAATGGGAGTTAGGAAAAGAGTTCATCTAAACCTAGGAAGAATGTGAAGTGTTGAGTTGTAATGAGGTGGGACACGTTAAGAGCCAATGTCCGGATAAGAAATAATCAAACACTACTCTTGGGGATGTTTCTGATGATGATGCATTGATACACAGTGTGGAAAACAGTATGGACTCTTGGGTCATGGATTCAGGGGTTTCGTTTCACGTCATGGACAACAAGGAAATGATGGTGAATCTGAAATAGGTGATTTTGGAAAGGTACGATTAGCTAATGACGAGATACTTGAGGTAACGGGCATGGGGGATATTGATCTAGTTATTTCATTGAGTACTACATGGAACATAAAGAATGTCAGGGTGATTCTGAGGCTGAAAACAAAACTTATTTCAGCTGGTCAATTGGATGAACAAGGACTAGAAGTGATGTTTGGTGGTGGTACATGGAGGGTGATCAATGGTAATCTAGTTATTGATCATGGTATGAAGCGTGGGTCATTGTATGTGGTTGAGGTACCTATTGAAGGATGTATGACCGTCCCGGTTAAGTACAACAAAATTTGGTTCGCTAAATCTAGTGCTAAGAGAGTTCATTTTGCAAACGTGAAGTCTACAGCAAAGATGTTAGATAACAAGTTCGAAAGTCTAAACCATTCAGGGGATTCGGTGGCAGCGGGAACACGGGACGTGTTTCGGGTACAATTACAAATAATCGTTGGGTTTTAAAGACTACAATTGAAAAAATTCTCTTCTGGTGATTGGTTGCTGAATTTGGAGAGTCATGGTTATCTTTGATGTATCTTTGAATACGATGGAATGTCCAAACCGGTTATGACGGAGGATGTTTCGTTGGCGGGACTAGCCGCGACTGAGTTGGAGCTCGGGGAGCTTCAACCGGCCCCCTTCTGGTACTTGATGATGAGGGGTCATTGCAACTAGAAGATATGATGGAGTCTTAGCTTGTTTTTTGTGAACTGGAGGCTTGGAAAACTTGCTTAAAGATTACTCAAGTTACTGGATGACTAGGTTGCTTTGTACTTAAATGATGAGCTAGAATTTATTGCAAAGCCTTCAAGTGGGAGATTATTGGGTTTGTGAAGGCTTTTGGGCTTGAGCCCATGTTCAGTTTCTTGTTCATTAAGTTGTTAACCCTAATTAGTCTCTATATATACCATGTCATGTATTTGTAATATTTGTACTGAGCAAATAAAGAAAACCCTAGTTGCAGCCTGTGAACATATGTCATACCGATAGAACCACGTTAAATCATTGTGTCGTTTATTGTTCTGTTTTTGCGTGTGCATGTTCGTGTGCTGGTTCCGTTGCGCCGCTTGATTCCTAACAAGCATCAGTATAATGCTTTATAATGCTTAATCATTCAGAGGTAAATATCTTAACCATTCAAGCATGTGCTCTCGAAACAAATAGTCTGAACCATTAAGTCTCAAAACAATTCAGACATCTGAACCGATTAAGATGATACTAAACAACCCCTTAATATATATATTTATGTGTTTTGTGTGTTATCTGTGATTTTTTTAAATAACTTACAAGCAAAGCTCAAGAATAGGTAACTACAATGGAGCTGAAGTTCTTAATCAACCAAAGCTAGTTCATAAGTCCCAAATAATGAACCTATCAAGCTACCACTTGAAAGTCAAAAACAAAACCTAGAAGGCTAGAACTAAAAGTCTAAAACTTCAAGCATGTCGACCTTTTATGGTTTGCATTATGATACTTATGTGGGACAAAGAGTAAATTTGAACGTATGCCATAATGATTTAAAAACAACAAAAGGCCATTATAGCTCAAGTAACAATTATTCAGGGCAGGAACCATGGTATTACTTATCAAGTTATCAAGAATTCAACAGGATGTCAAGGTCTCAGGTATCTTATATACGAATCCAACAGTTTTAATTGTGAAAAACAATATTCTTGCAGAAGAATATACAGTAAATAGATCAAGAACAGAATGATTACTTAAGGAATGAAGGCAGGCAGCTGGAAGTAAAACATTAATGGTAAATGAATTAAGATGAATATACAAAACCTCAAACAAACTAAAGTATCATCAAATTGTTCCAAGAAAAACTACTTGCAGAAATAGTTAACAACTCACAGTGTATCGGCTAGACGGTAATGTTATTGACAGAACAAGAAAAGATCCTCAATATGCAATTTCAAAGCTCAAACTCTTCATCCCTTAGAGCCAACTCGGCTGTTTCCTCGTCTTCTTCATCAAGAACAAAGTACTCATTTTTCTCAACTGGCCTGAACATGTAAAACATCACCAAATAGAACACAACACTGGCTATTTCCTCTGCTGCATTAGCCACCCACTGATACTTATAAGCAGCAATGGTCTTCAGTGCAAAAACAACAATCCTTGTGAAGTACAAATAACCAATCACCACAATATAAAACTGCCTAAACAGAGTCAATTTCGCCAGATTCTAGCCGCTTTCCCATCAGTCTTAGAAGTCTCCCTCAACGACCTAATCGACCACACTATCGGAAAGATGATAGCACAACAACAGATGATATCTATCAACAAAAACACCTGATTCCAAGTCACCCAATCTCTAATAAACGGGCCGGTTTCCCCAATCACTATAGAAGCCACATTAGCCAAAACCTGAAGTGGGATCACAATCATCAAAACCTTCTTCTCCCTCTCTTGCAAAAAGGGCTTCAAAAACGACCATCCGGTACCGATCAACACGATCACAGTGAACAAAAGCACAACCCTAATGAACTGAAATATGTAAAACAACACATCCCACCCATGAGGAGTACCTGTAACCTTCACATAGTGTTTATCCTCCGCAGCACAGATCAAGTTAAGCGCCTTCATAACAAGCAATACACCCATCAACAAATGCACACGGTGAACAGATCGCTGGTTCTTAAAGCACACAGAGATCCAAAACCCTAGAAAACACAAATACACAACGGAGAAGATGAAGTACAGAGACGGAAGCTGCGTTAATCCCGCTGATAGATAGTCTTTAGTAACTCCATCGTCAATATTATACAACTCTGTACGAACATCCATTGTTACAAGCGATTGAGGGTTACAATTCACGAAGAAGAGAGAATACTCATTCGGATCCGTCACAGGGTACGATTTATGAACAGAAGAATCAGGCGGAGGAGATAGATCTCTGAATGTGAAGAGAAGTGAAATGTACTTGGAATCCACAACGCATAAGCTAGGGTTTTGTTGAAGTTCAAGCGTAACTTGAATCAGCGATTCTTCGGAGAGGAGGAAGAACCCTAGGCGTGAGGGATCAGGCTGCGACACGGCGGAGGTTACCGACACGGCGGAGACGGCGACGGTGACGTTGCCGGAGTGTGTGAATCCGAACTTCTCGAAGAGGATCATCGGGCGGTTGTCGGATCGGATCTTGAGGGATTTGATCTCCGCCGTCGATGGGGCGGTGAAGAGGAAGAGGAGGAGGAGGATGTTGATGGTGATTTTGTTGGAGATTTTCATTTTCTTTTTGTCGCCGGTGGTGGCTCACGGCGGAGGGAGACGGTGGTCCGATTGAGGAGAGGATGACCACTAAATAGTACTATATTATTTTTCCTGTAACTGCAAACTTTCAACTTTTCTTTGTGTTCTCCGTTATCATTTAACGAAAGAAAAAAAAAGTGAGAGTAATAAAAAAATAATTGTATTTCAGACTTTTTTTTTAATAAAAAGAAATAAAAACTTGTTAGAAATTTATGTTTTTGAGTTTAGTTAAGGAAGGAAAAAGAAGTAGAAATGAAATGAAAGGAAAATAAAAGTTAAATTCAATCCTTCCAAAATGAAAAGAAGTAAAAAGAAAAAAAAGAAGAGAAAATGAGAGAAGAGAAAAAAAGGAAAAGAAAACGTTTCATATCTTTTTTTCGTTACGTAAATTCGAGAACACAACGTTCAAGTTAAATGGGGGTGTAATGTTTGAGTTTATTGCAATTTTTTCAGAACCGGATTGGATGTCGAACGGACGTCTTACTGGTTTGGTGGTGGATCGGAGTTAAAAACTGGATTACGTCATAATTATATATAGTATATTATATTTATAGTTATGTATAATTAAATATAGGTAATTTATATATGTATTTTATAGTTATATATAAAACTTAACTATATTTGTATATCCAACACACTAATTTATGGTTTAACATCTCGTTTTTACCCATTAAAATAAAAATAAAATAATTTAAAATCTGGTTTGAACCGGTCCGACCACCGGTTCAGGACGAACAGGCCCGTTCAACCGCCACAAACCGAATCATAGCAAACCGGACTGGCTAGGGGGCCGATCCCGATCGAACTGGTCGGACCGGCCGGTCTGATCCGGTCGCAAAAACAATGATTTATTGGTATAATTTATTTAATTCGGACACGAATTATATTTTATTCATGTTAAAAATATCAAAACTAATTTGTACATGGTTAAAGTCATGTAATATTATCATGAACCGATTATCCCGTTTATTTATATGTGTTAAACTGATTGGTCGAATGAAATGTGATAATAAAGTGGTTTGCTGGTGGTTTGTTGAAAAAAGGTTGTACGAGTCATAATCAGGTTAAGTGGGTTGATTAGATTCAATAAAAAGATTAGTGGTTGGCTTGTTTAACTAAACTGGTTAAATTGGTTAGCTGAACATAACTCATATTATTTTAGTATGTAGTTTAAACATAGCAATTTAAACGAATCAAACGTGTAAAACCTTTTTTTCCTGTCGTGTATAAAATTACCACTCTAAATTTACAGCATTTACTTACAATGAGATTTCGAAAGTATTAAAAGCCTTAAATTTGTTTTAGAAAGATTTAGTTTTGAAATTTTATATTTATGAAACTTTGTAAGTGATGGTTCTTATGTTGCCATAGTCCTTTGTTGATATTCGACATTTGCTTTTAATATTTTTATTTATCTAAACATTATAGATTGGCTTACAAAACGTTAAGCTTGAAGTTTTAGACTTTATCCACATCCCACAGTCGATATATGGATCTTATGATGCACAATTGATTAGATTATACATGGATCTTATGATGCACAATTGATTAGATTCTTAGTAGTAGACGCAATTAATCTACAATCTGACATGCATCAAATTAAATGGATTTGACGTTAACAGAATAATATTATTCAAGAATGAGCGTTAATATGAAAAATGAACTGAAATGTATAGAGATATATACATATTACATAACTTTATATGTACACATATACGTATAAATATACGAAAAACCGACTCAAGTTCAAGTGTATCACACGTTTGCACCTTCGAATTCGTCACCCTTAACCATCGCGACACCTTCTTCGTTGTTGAGAACAAAGTACTCACTTTTGTCATCTGGTCTAAACATGTAAAACATCACTAAACACAACACAAGGCTGGCTGCTTCCTCTGCTGCAACACACACCCACTGGTACTCATAACTTACATTATCCATCAGTATTACAAAAACACCAATCCTTGTGATGATAAAATAATTGACCACTACGCGATAGAATCGCGTAAACAGCCTCAAATTTCGACTAGCTTTCTCATCAGTCTTCCGCTCGTTCAACGCCCTAAACGACCATATGATGGGGATGATACTAGCAGACCAACAGATTACATCGGCCCACATAAGCACTTGACTCCAAATCGCCCAGTCTTTACTAACCTGACCCATTTCGCTCATCACAATAGAAGCTACATTAACCAAAACCCGCGATCCAATGACAATGATCAAAACGACCTTTTCCCTCGCTTGTATAATCGGCTTCAAATACAACCATCCAGCCCCGATCAACACGATCACAGTAAACAAAAGCACAGAGCTAATGAGCTGAAATATGTAGAACAAAACATTCCACCCATGATAACTGCCTGTGACCTTCAGATAATGGTTAACCCCCGCGGCAGTTAACATATTAACCGTTTTCGTAGCAAGCAACGCGCCCATTAGCACATGAACCCGATGAACTGACAGCCGGTTTTGACAGCACCCATAGACCCAAATGGCGAAAAAGCACATGTACACAAGGGAGAATATGAAGTAAAGTAAGGGGAGCTGTGTTAGCCCTACTGGTAGATAGTCTCTTGTCGTTCCTTTGTCATTGGTGTTGTAAAGCTCCGTTAGCAAATCCAAAGTTACAGCCGATTCGAAGTTGCAGTTACTGAAGAAGAGTGCATACTCATTGTCATTCGAAGTTGTAAACGATTTGTGGAACGAAGATTGATTCGATGGGATATCTTTGAAGGTGAAAAGGAGTGAAACGTACATCGAATTGAGGACGCATAAAGCGGGGTTTAAATGGGATTCAAGCAGGAGTTGGGTTACTGTTTCATCGGAAAGTAGGTAGAAACCCACGAGTGAGGGATCATATGCGAACTCTATCATGGACGTGACCGACAGGTTCGAGATCGTGATGGAGATGTTACCGTTGTGTGTGAATCCGAACTTATCCAAGAGGATCGTGGGTCGGTTTTCGGATCGAAAGCTGATGTGTTTGATGGCTGCAGTGGATGGGGTGGTGAAGAGGAAGAGGATGAGGAGGAGGGTGGTGGTGATTCTACCTAAAAGATTCATTTTTGAAGGTTGCCGGTGGCGGACGACGACGGTGGTAGACGGTGGGAGACGGTGGTTCAGTTAAGGGGAGGTGGTGATGGATGGATATATATTGAAGGAGGAGAATCTGAAACAGTTGGATCAGTTGGTTAAGACAGAGTGGACGATGATATACTAATTCATGTGTATGGTGGTCTGGTTGACTTTTTTTATTTTTACTTGGTCTTTACGTTGGTCTAGTTGACTTTTGAATGTGTGTTTGTCGCTATGTGGTCTAGTTGGATGTATTATTTTCCACCAAGTAAAATACTATAATATATTATATTTTACTTTTAAAATCATTAAATTTAAATTTATACTATGCAAGCTTAAACGTATAATCATTTATATCTATATCTATATACTTTAATAACAATATATCTTATAATCGCATGTGATAACATCATAAGCATTTTCACCAAAAAATTTCCGCATATCTCTCTTATTAAATAATTACCTTAATAACTAATAATATTTTTTAACATTTACTTAGATTTAATAAATTAAGAAAAAAAACTATTATTTCTAAATAAATATTTTTTATAAAATAATAAATATTTCTAAAGCATAAAACTTTTTTAAAAATACAAGATATTTTAAATTTAATATTTTTAAAAAGTCATTATATACGATTTGTTTTAGAACAAAATATTTATTTTTTGAAAAAAGGTTTAAAAACATAATTTTAAAAAATTAAGATTACTGTTTTATTATTTATAGTTTTTTCTCATACGTGATTTTAGTCATATCATATATTAGAATATATCATTTTATAATTAATAAATCTACTTAATCTAATAAAATATATCTTGGGATGACATGTATCAACACTACAATCATCCTCATCAAAAATTTTCCGCATCTCTCTCTTATTAAATATTACCTTAAAAACTAATAATATTCTTTGACATTTATTTAGATTAATAAATTCAGAAAGAAATATGTTATTTCTAAATAAATAATTTTGTATAAAATAATAATTTTTTCTAAACCATAAAACTTTTTTAAAAATACAAGATATTTTAAAGTTGGTATTTTTAAAAAGTCTTTTATACGGTTTGTTTTAAAACAAATGTTTATTATTTTGGAAAAAGGTTTAAAAACAAAATGTTAAAATCACTGTTTTATTAATAAGTCATATTATATATTAATATATATATATATATATATATTATTTTATAATTAATAAGTTTTATTATATTTATATTTTACTTATTCAGTTTGTGTAATACACAGGTTTACTAAAGTTAGTTATATATAAAGCATATGAGAATGGTATTTTAAGATACCATAAAATAAAAACAATTACTTTATACGATGCATAAGATACAACCACTTTTGAGTGTAAAACTATTATTAGTTACATAATAACATTACACTTACTAACACTTACATAAAATTTTACATATTATCTACCCATAAACCAAACCTTAATTTGTTTAAGATTTCTTCTATTTCTTTTAATTTATCATGTTTAAAAATATTTTGACACTACAATTGTAACCTGTGTTTTTTTAAACGTTTTGATGTAAACTTTTTGCTGAACCAATCTGATTTTGTGAGATACAATAAGTTAATGCGTAAATATATAAGTCGTCATACATAACTCGTTTATTTAGTGTTTAGGTTTTAGCATAAAAATAACATAATAGACTTTTGTAAAAATATTACAAGAATAATAAAATATTAAAAACATGAGTCGTATGTAAAATATTGTCCCGCCGTATTATGCGGACACACTTCTAGTTTGATTAAAGAGTAAACCAGCTAAAGTCAAGGGTAATGATAATAAAGATATTGTTCAATAGTATTTTGTATGATCGATAGTAATTGGTAATAGTTTGTCTAGGAATGAATTTTTACCAAAGGTGTATCATGTATGCTTAGCATATATAGTCGCTATCGATGGTGAATAAAGAGTTTCGTTAGTAAGAGTTACTATCAAAGTTTAACCAAGATTCTTATCATTTTTCTATACTAACTGTTTAATTTTGTTAAGCATGTATATATAAACAGTGGTGGTGGAATTTTGGTTAATCTTTTTGAGAGTTTTAATTCTCAGCTTCACGTTCTTATTTCCTTTGCAATTATTCAGGATTATCCACAAAGTTATAACCGTTGGTGATTAATTTCTTACTTTCAATACTTTGATATGTTGTTTTGTGGGATGTTTTACAACATCTGGATTAGTCTTTTAATACTTAATGATTCAAACTGTTTGTTTCGCGAACAAATATCTAAATAGTTCAGACATTTGTCTCTGAATCGTTAAACATTATACTAATATTAAATGGTTAAAAGGTCTAATGTTAAATGGTTAAGCATTTTACTATTATTGAATGGTTAAAAGATCTAATGTTGAATTATTAAAACCTTTTATCAAAATTGATCAAACATTTGCTTTTGAATAATTAAGCGATATACTAACTATTAATGGTTCGGCACTTAATAATTCAAGTCTTTTATTGATTCAATATTTAATCATTCAAAAATTAACAAACAACTTATTTATTATATTTTATATAATATTATTTATTATTATATCTTCTATATTAACTCCTCTATGTACATATACAGCTTATAGACCATATGTAAAAGCAAAGTAACATCACCACTATAAGTGTATAACACAAGATATGACCCTCAATATGCAACTTCAAATCTTCACCCCTTCACCATCTCTGCTAATGCTTCATACACACCACAATCATCATCACCAACAACAGAGTACTCATCTTCCTCAACTGGCCTAAACATGTAAAACACCACCAAATAAAACACAACACTAGCAACTTCCTCTGCTGCAAAAGACACCCACAAGTTCTTATAATCTGCAACCACCTTCATTGCAAAAACACCAACCCTTGTGAACAACAAATATCCAATAACCGCGACACCAAACCACGCAACTGCAGCCAAATTCCCAGCTGTTTTCGAACACGATCTGATCGACCACACGATGAGGACGATTACAGCACAACAACTAACAAAATCCACCAACAAGAACACTTGGTTCCATGATACCCAATGGTAATTATAAGGGCCAATTTCACCAATCACCATTGAAGCTACATTAGCCAAAACCTGAAGTGTGATCACAATCTTCAAAACCACCTTCTGATTCTTCAATAATGTCGGTTTCAGATACGACCATTGAGCACTGATCAACACGATCACAACGAACAATAGGACGACATTGATGAAATTAAACATGTAGAACAAAGCATTCCATCCATGATGAGTGCCTGTAACCTTCACATAATGGTTATCTATGGCAGCACAGATTAAACTAATCGTCTTTGTAATAAGCAAAAAAACCATTAGTAAATGAATGCGATGAACAGATTGTTTCCTTTTGAAGCACACAGAGATCCAAAACCTAGAAAACACAGGTAAATGAGGGAGAAGATGAGGTATAGAGATGGAAGCTGCGTTAATCCTACTGATAGATAGATTTTGGTAGCTTCTTCATCGATGTTATACAGCTCTGTGCGAACATCCATTGTTACGAGCGATTCAGGGTTGCAATTGAAGAAGAAGAGTGAATACTCACCGGAGTAGGTCACAGGGAACGATTTGTGATACGAAGATTGAGGCGGAGGAGATATATCTCTGAAAGTGAAGAGAAGAGAGATGAATTTGGAATCAACGACGCATAAATTAGGTTTTTGTTGAAGTTCAAAGAGTAGTAAGCTCAGCGAATCTTCGGAGAGGAGGAAGAACCCTAGGCGTGAGGGAACAGGTTGCGATAAGGTGGAGGAGACCGACACGGCGGAGAAGGCGACGGAGATGTTACCGGAGTTTGTGAATCCAAACTTCTGGAAGAGGATCATGGGGCGGTCGTCGGATCGGATGGTGAGGGATTGTATCTCCGCCGTGGATGGGGCGGTGAAGAGGTGGAAGAGGAGGAAGAATCCGGTGACGATTGTTCCTGAAACCTTCATATTCAAATTCGCCGGTGGTTAACGGTGGCGGTGGCGGTGGCGGTGGTGTTGATGGTTGTGATGGTGGTGGTGGTGGCGGTGGTGGTGGTGGTTTTAGTGGTGTACTGAAGTTTAGACTAAAAATAGAGGCGGGAGATGAATGTGGACCGTTGGATCAAAATATTTGGACGGAGGGGATGATGGTACGTTGTTGAGGTATATACTGGTCATCCAGTTATCGATACTTTGTCGATATGTTTTGAAAATTATTGGAAATCAGTGGTTCACATTATTTCACAAGACGTGATGTTTGGTTTCTAATTTAGAAATTAGAAGATAACAACGAAGTTGGTGCTAAAAAGTCATGTGAACGGAGCCGTAACCGAGTCAGGATAGGTTTGAGTTGGATTATTTTATAACTGAATTGGACCAAGCAAACTTGTTTATATTAACGAGCTTAAAGTGTGGTTCTAGGTTTTCTTCGTTTATGAACAAGTCAAACTAGTTCGGAAGTTAATTTGATTATTTTTTATTTTATGTATAAAAGAATAAAAAATATGACTTTATAAAATAGTAATCAAAATTTTAAAAATGTTTTGATTTGGTAACTTAATTTTAAAAAGAAGATTTCAATTAAGTCGCTAAATGTTATTTTATATTTAAATTCTAAGTTTTAAAATGTTTTTTAGCATGTTTCTTTTTCCGTTTAAATTAGGAAATATTTTTTTTAAACTGTCTGGAATGATGAAGTGGATTTTAAGTATTTTTTTATTCTTTTTAATAAAAATAACATGAGTTTCTTAACTTTTAAAAAGATTACGTATATTGAAAATCTCGACTCTCACGTATTTTCCTCTATTACTTTCTTAACACAAGCCATTCTATTAAAAGGTTGTTTGATTTGTTTCTAACCCGGTCAAAATGTCTAACCCACTCATCCGGTCAGACATTTTGGTCGGTCAGCGTGTTTGATTCTCACTCTTTCGCGTCTAACCCAGTCTGACACCACTAACCCATACATATTTTTCTTTTTACCCGGTTAGTTTTGGAACATCATTTTACTCGATCAGCCCCTTCCGGTCGAGACTTGAATTTCAAACAACCCTAAATTTTCCCAAATAAAAAATACAATATCTATATGTATTTATCTTATCTCGTTTAAATAATAATACGAGATTGATATTTTAATAACCTATTTTTATCAGGTGGAAAACATTAGAATGATTATACGTATATTGTAATCTAACTTTTAATTTAAAAAGGCTTACGAGCAGCTGACGAAAAAGATCAAACCGAGTTGATTTTTGCTTGTGCCCGGCTTGTTTTGATATTAAGTCGAGTTGACTCCACTCCTTACAAACAAGTCGATTTTAAGCGAGCTTTGAGCGAAGCTCGTTTAGAATAACAATGTGATGTGATTGTCATGTTTTCTCGTGAATATAAAAAAATTTGTGCTTCTCGCCAAGGAATACAATGCATGGTGTCACTCAAACGCACGTCCTACCAAATCTTTTCATATTATCCATTTTATCATCTAACATGTAGTTCGTTTTTATCAGACTCACAGAACAAGCAATTTGTCAAATAAGTATTTCTCACATTCTCAATCGACGATCTTCTTGTCGTATATAAACGTTATGTGACAAGTCAGCTAAATTTGGAAACGTCTTTTCATGAGAGCGAGTACACATTTCAAGATGTTATGTTGGTATTTGAGACTTTGCTTTGGTAATTATGTAATAACATGCTAATATATGGCCTTCTATCTAGTATTGCTAAGTAGCAACATATATGATTCTTTAGTTTAACTGTCCTTCTACCATCACATAGAACATAATTATGTATGTATAACATACATGGATAACTAACTTAAGTTATACATTATGCTTTTTGATTCAATGTTCATGTGATCATCTTTTGTTTAATGGCAACCAATTTATTACTTTGAAGTTTATAGTTTTCAATCGACAAACGAAGAATCAAATCTTTTACATTATGTTTCTTAAACAAACAATTTGAGTTAAACATCATCCACTAACTACTTGTAAAATCAACACCTTACTTACCCTAGTTAGATTAACATAAGTAGAACATAAATACTCTTTGTTGCCCATAAACTTTATTCATAATTAGAGAATATGTAACAAAAGACAAACGGAACAAAGAATGAGTTCATTCAGCTTGCTTTTACATTGGCGAGATGAGTATTTCAAGATCGTGTCCGACTCATCGTAGCTATCCACTAATGAAAATGTGATATGTTCTTGTTTTGATTTAAGCGATCAAATCTATAATTGATTATGGATTTTACTAATGAGTTTTTGATTTGTTTGAATCGATGATAAGTAATAGATCGTTGCAACTTATCTGTTTATATTTTTTATTTCAAACCGGTTAATTAACTCGAGAAAGTTTACGCTACAAAGTGTTGTTTTCGTGCGAAATGTACGGAACAACAAGGACCATTGATTTAAGAGATGAATGATTTAAATTTAAGATTAAATAATCACGCAAGAAATATGTCTGGAGTGATAGAATTGAAAATATGCTACAATTGTTGACTTTTTAACCCCCCTCCCTTGGCGGTTTTTTAAAAAAACATGCAACTTTTTCATATGACATTATTTTTAAAAAAATACACAATAAAAACACGCATTTTTCTCCTTTATATGAATATAGCATTGCTATACTTTTTTAAAGAAACAACATTTTTTAAGCAAACTTCTATGTGTTATGCGTATAACTTGTGTGATTATTCACTGCGTAATTATCAACATAACTTGCGTAATTATCATATAACTTGCGTGATTATTTTTATAACATGAGTAATTTTTCTTTGTGTAATAATATATATAACTTGCGTAATTATATACCTTTTATGTGTAATTGTAGTTCGGGCGAAACTACCCATTCGCTAAAAAACATGTGTCACGCGCTGATAAAGTACAACATCGACTAGCTGTGCATGGCCTTCTTACGTGTGCATGGTCTTAAGTTTATTAGTGGTGCTATTACTTTATTTCCTGCTTGTTATTAGACTACTGCTTTGTTTGTTCCTAAGTAGTGGGTAGTTAGTTTATTATTTACTCAAGATAGTGGGTAGTATCTCCACTATGTGTTAGTGGATAAGTGGTTAGCAAGTCGGTTTATTTTTCTCTTTATTATCGTTGTAATGTTTATTCATTGAGTATCCAGAAAATACACAAGCTTTGTGTGAAACTCCTCTGTTCTTTGCGTTCACTGTAAATCGAGAGTTGTGAGGTTAAGAGACAAAATCCACTTTGTTAATTCAACAAGTGGTATCAGAGCCCTCAAGGAAGATGACTGATCTGCAATTAATTGGTGGAGTGAAGAAGCTTAATGCCCAGAACTACAAGGTCTGGTCTACTTGCTTGTCTTCATATTTGCAGGGACAGGATCTATGGGAGGTGGTGCAAGGAAATGATACGGTTCTACCTGCAAGAGAGAACCAAGAAGGAGTGTTGCGTAAGTGGAAAGTGAAGGCCGGGAAAGCTCTCTTTGTTCTGAAGACGACGGTAGAAGAGGAACTCCTTGAATACATCAAGGATGCAACGACCCCTAAGGCGGCTTGGGATACCCTAGCCGAGGTCTTGTCGAAGAAGAATGATGCCCGTCTACAACTATTAGAAAATGAGTTGCTGGCCATAACTCAAAAGGACCTAACCATCTCACAATACTTTCACAAGGTGAAGACCTTGTGTAGAGAGATCGGTGACTTGGATCAACAGTCGAAGATTAGTGAAGCCCGTATGAAGCGCATCATTATACACGGTTTGAAACCGGAGTATCGAAGTTTTGTTGCTGCTGTACAGGGATGGCCTACACAACCACCGTTGGGTGAGTTTGAAAATCTCTTGGCTAGTCAGGAGGCATTAGCCAAGCAGCTGGGTGATCTAACAGTTGGTAGCTCGTCTAAAAACGAAGCAGGAGCACTATATGCAGAGAAGACTAGAGGTAAGCCTCGACATCATCATCAGCATGGATCTGGTCGCAATTATGAGAAGGTTAAGTCACATGAACAGTCTGATAAGAAAAGAGATCTTGATAAGGGTGAGTCCTCTGGCGATAGAAAACAAAAATCGGGAAGACGTCCTCCGTTCAAGTGTTACAATTGTGGTCGGAGGGGGCACTTAGCACGCAATTGTCGCTCGAAACCGACTGAAGAAGGCAATGTTGCTGCTGTCAGAGTTGAAGAAGGTTGGGACGCTGAAGCATTAGTTGCTCAAGTCGAGGAATCAAACGAGGTGATGGCTTTAAGTGCAACGCTTGAAGGTCGGTGTAACAAGTTGGATGAATGGATCGTGGATTCCGGATGCACCAATCATATGACTGGTGATAAAGAACGCTTGAGTAATTCAGTAAAATATGGAGGAAGTAAGTTTGTGGTTATCGCAGATAATTCAAAACACACAATCGCTCATATGGGTGATGTGATCTTTCCCTCAGATGATTCCAAGCACGGGTTAACTTTACAGAATGTTTACCATGTTCCCGGGATGAAGAAGAACTTGTTTTCGGTACCGCAAATCACCTCGGAAAATAACTATGTGGTATTTGGTCCCAAAGATGTCAAGATCTACAAAACCTTCGAAACACCGTCGAAACCGATCCTCCAAGGCCACAAGAATGAGGCTGTGTATGTATTATCAGCTGAGACAGCATATGCTGATAAGACTAAAGGAACTCAAAATGCTGATTTATGGCATCAACGATTAGGCCATGTTGGTTATGACAAGTTGGGTCTAATGATGAAGAAGGGTTTCGTAGAAGGGCTACCGAAGTTGGAGGTGAACAAAGATCTGGTGTGTTCTGGCTGTCAATACGGTAAAGCAAGTCAATTGCCGTTCACCGAGTCGAGTTTCCATGCGAGCGAACCACTGGAGCTGGTCCATTCTGATGTCTTTGGTCCAGTCAAGCAACCATCAAACAAAGGTATGAAGTATATGGTTACATTTATTGATGATTATTCAAGATATGTGTGGGTGTACTTCATGAAGGAAAAATCAGAAGTGTCTGCTAAGTTTAAAGACTTCAAGTTGGAGGTTGAACGAGAAACAAGATTTACAATTCAGTGTTTGCGTTCTGACAATGGTGGGGAATATCTAGCAGATGAGTTCACTAATTTCCTGAAACAACATCATATTAGACGGCAATTGACGTGCCCAAATACGCCACAACAAAATGGTGTTTCAGAGCGCAAAAACAGACATATATCTGAGGTCACGAGAAGCATACTACATAGCAAAAACATACCTGGAAAGTACTGGGCAGAAGCGATGAGAACGGCTGCTTTTGTAATCAACCGAATACCACAACAAAACCTCAAGTACATATCTCCATTTGAGAAACTAATGAAGGTTAAACCTAATGTAAGCTATTTCCGTGTATTTGGATGTGTTTGTTACGTGTTTGTACCAGGTCACCTTCGTCATAAAATGGAAAAGAAGGCTGTCCGCTGCATATTCATTGGGTATGACTCTGAAAGAAAAGGGTGGCGCTGCTGTGATCCAAACACAGGAAAGGTTTACACGTCTCGAAATGTTGTGTTTGATGAAAATTCATCTTGGTGGTCGGGAGACAATACGTTGCTATTGGATTCTGATCAGTTTAAGGAGAAAGTTGAAAGTGCAAAGGTTAATCTCAGATTCACTGAAGATGACTCGGAGATTGTAGAGTTCGAGGCAGCCAACAATCAAAACAATAACCTTGATGAAGCTGAATCCAGGTTGAGACGATCACAAAGAGTAAGGAGGCCAAATCCTAAGTATGCTAATGTGGCAGTGGTAGAAGATAGCTGCCTCGAACCAAGCTCTTTTGGAGAAGCTTGCTTAAAAGAAGATTGGGTCTTAGCAATGGAAGAAGAAATTGCAGCTCTTCTAAAGAATGAAACGTGGGAATTAGTTCCAAAACCCATTGATGTGAAGCCGGTGTCGTGTAAGTGGGTTTATAAACTAAAACAGCACGCTGATGGGTCAATAGAAAGGTTCAAAGCAAGACTAGTAGCACGTGGGTTCTCACAAGAGTACGGGATAGATTATGAAGACACGTTCAGTCCCGTGGCTAAACTTACCACAATTCGAGTACTTTTGGCAATAGCAACGAGTAAAAGATGGAAGCTATGGCAAATGGACGTGAACAATGCTTTCTTATACGGGGACCTTGATCACGTTATACACATGGAGCAACCATTAGCTTTGAAAGTCGAGAACATCCGGGTTATGTGTGCCGATTGAAGAAAGCGATATATGGTTTAAAACAATCGCCAAGGGCCTGGTTTGGTAAAATCAGTGAGTTTCTTGTACAAAATGGATTTAGTTTGACAAGTGCTGATGCAAGTCTATTTGTCAAGAAACTTGAAGACAAAGTGGTTGTTGTACTAGTCTATGTAGATGATCTAATCATCACTGGAGATGTCGAAGAGGAGATAGCCCAACTAAAAGAAAACTTGTGTATTCGTTTTAAGATGAAAGATTTAGGAAAGCTTGTCCATTTCCTAGGTCTTGAATTGCAGTACATGAAGGAGGAAGTTGTGTTGCATCAGAGGAAATATTCTATGGATCTTTTGCAAAGATTTAATATGTTGCAAAGTAAACCTGCTGCCACACCATTGGATTCAAGTACAAAGCTACGAGTGACCGAAGGAAGAGAGATCGAAGATCCAACAGAGTACCGAAAAATTGTTGGGAGTCTCATTTATCTTACTCTAACTCGCCCCGATATTTCTTTTGCTGTTGGAGTTTTAAGCAGGTTTATGAATGACCCGAGAAGGCCACATCTTATTGCAGCAAAGAGAGTTCTGAGATTTGTGAAGGCAACAGTTGGTCGAGGAGTTCATTTCAAGAGGGAGTATGAACCTAAACTCACCGGCTATTGTGATGCTGACTTTGCAGGAGATTTAGATACAAGAAGGTCGACCACCGGATATGTTTTCATGTATGGGTCAGGTCCAGTTTCTTGGTGCAGCAAAAGACAGCCTACTGTTTCGTTGTCAACGACGGAAGCGGAATACCGAGCAGCCGCCATGGCTGCTCAAGAGTGCACTTGGCTTGTTCAACTTCTAAAGGATCTGAATCAAGTGGTGGGCTACAAGGTGAGACTGTTCTGTGATAGCAGTTCAGCAATTAAACTTGCTGAGAACCCGGTGTTTCACGCCCGTACCAAACATATAGAGATACATTACCATTACATTCGAGAGAAGGTCTTAAATGGTGAGATTGAGCTGGAGCAAGTTGATACTACGAAACAAGTTGCGGATGTACTTACCAAGAGCCTAGCAAGTCCAAAGTTGATCAAGTTCAGTGAAGGCATGGGATTATTTCAAGTCAATGTTGAGAGGGAGTGATAAAGTACAACATCGACTAGCTGTGCATGGCCTTCTTACGTGTGCATGGTCTTAAGTTTATTAGTGGTGCTATTACTTTATTTCCTGCTTGTTATTAGACTACTGCTTTGTTTGTTTCTAAGTAGTGGGTAGTTAGTTTATTATTTACTCAAGATAGTGGGTAGTATCTCCACTATGTGTTAGTGGATAAGTGGTTAGCAAGTCGGTTTATTTTTCTCTTTATTATCGTTGTAATGTTTATTCATTGAGTATCCAGAAAATACACAAGCTTTGTGTGAAACTCCTCTGTTCTTTGCGTTCACTGTAAATCGAGAGTTGTGAGGTTAAGAGACAAAATCCACTTGTTAATTCAACACGCGCTGGTGAATTGTACGCTTTGCACGAAAATTACACTTTGTATAGTAATCGGACTTAAATAACTCTTCTTTTTGTTGCTTTTCTAATGATAAAGAGTATTTTGATTGATAACTTAAATTTAGTGTCTACCTTCTCAAAGGACACTAGTGTTATATGATTGTCAACGTCAGACAACGTTAATATGATCGATCGTAGAAAACTAGGGACTAAATGCAATATGGCCAAACTATAGACATACACATTTCTATAAATTTTATAATAATCGTCATAGGAGTCGTTTATATTGTAAATGTTTGAACTTGAGTCTCCTTAGACATTTTTCAGAAGTCTTACTACTAGCTAATATTACGAGTCATGACCACGTACATGACACATCCATATTAGTTTCAAAGTACATCCTTCATGATAAAATAGCGTACTTTTATGTAATGATTTTAAAAATAGAGTGAATCTAAAACAAAGAGCGTATGTTGTGATAAAAAAAAGTGTTGTCAATCACACTTGCTTTTTTAATGGTTAATTAGATCACTAACGGCTCATTGGCCCACCCGATCATCTCCATCACTCGAGTACGTAACTCGAGACCATAATCAGGAGGAAACTCACCATAGGTGATAGAAAACCTATTGGCTCAACCTAGAATCTTTTTTTTCATAGATGAAACCTGAATCCAACACCTCTACTTTATTTTTAAACGCATCCTAGGTTTTGTCTATTTAATTTGTTGTGTTGAATTTTGTTGTCGTTTGAAATTGTTAGTTAATTTGGCCGACTTGGGTGTCATCAAGGCATATTGGGTGTTATGGTTATTTGTCTTTGTATATAATGCTCATTTTATAATTTGTCCGATTTGGGTGTCATCAAAGCATCTTCCATGTATCTGTAACCTTCTAGATGCTATTACAAGTTCTAGGTAAGTGTCAAATTACAAAAATGGATGAAGATGAAACGAAATGAAGTATGTATCTTAACGATAGAATGCCTCTCGGATAGTATGATTCTTTAGCAAATTATCACACTAATATCAAAAATGGAATAATTACATATGGCTTTAAACTCAAAAAATAAAATATTATCTACTTACCAGGTAGGTTTCATCCAATTTAAAGCTCAATGCACAGAAACGATGTACCATAAGCAACAGATAACATCTCAAATTGAAAGTTCAGTTGTAACATTAAGATACAATATTGAAATTACCTTGAATTGTAACCTCTATTATTCTCTTTTATATACTCTCCTTGAGACGCTTTTGGAACGGAAGAGAACGGGTAATGGTATGAATATAATATTAAATTTTCAGTTCATCATTAGGTGTGAAGTCAAACTTCTCTTAACCTGTTGGCCCCAAACAATATGGTGCTATAATCTTTATTTTGCTGATCATATGAGGTTATGCAGTATAAGGTAGCAAGAGTTATAAGTTAAGAAAGAAAAGATAAACATCAACCAAATAAACAATTTTGGATAAAGAACATAAGTTACCCAACATGATTAAAGCACAATCCTATACAGCCCTTTAGTTTAGATTTGTTTTAATTAATACATGATCAAAACATAATCCTATACACCTCTAAATTATAGTTAATGCTTATACTTTGACCACTGTACCACATCACGCAGGCTACCCAAAATATATAATGTAAAACAAAGATGCCATTTTGTTTCCAAAAAGCAGCTATACTTACATTATATATTAAATGATCACAAGATATAAAGTGAATGGGCATTTATTTTAGGCAACGTAACAACATCATTAGTGGATAAGCTCATTATAATCACCAATTGTTATTCTTTAAGTTACTTTTGCCCCTATGTACTTCACTCTTGGTGCTCATGTTCAACAGGGTTGGTTAAAGAAACAAGTAGTAGAGGTATGTCTATTAACCTAAATTTGACAATTTTAGTTGGTTATAAAGATGAGCGAAGTGGGTCGGTTAGCCTGGTTAGTAACAGGTCAAAACGGGCAGTTTTGGTCAAGTCAATTCTGGTTATGAAAATTTAATTATGATTTAGGAGGTTTAATGCATAACCTTAGCAATGCTATTTAGTATTGTGTTGATCAGCTTTTGAGCAAGACAAACTTGTAGTGCAATGAGATATATGATATATGACATGAGACTAGACAGAAATGTATTGTTGGTTGTTGTATTTCAGATACAAGTGAGTTAAGTAAACAATTTGCAAAAAGGTTTAATGAAAGAAATTGTTATATGCATAGTAAGTAAAACAATCTTGAAAAACTATTAAGATTTGATTTTTATCTATATTTGTTGTCATGATAATATGACCACTAATCAACTGAATGTGAGTTTGAAGTGGAGATTCGGTACTCATTTCTGATTTCTCTACTTAATAGGTTCTTTATAAGACATTAACAGTTTGTCATGTCTTCACCTTGTCATGTCTTCATCGGGTTGGGTTTTAATTGATGAGATTATCTATCCTTCCCTACCAAAATATAAAAGAAAAGGTTGATGGTTTTGAACTACATTATCTAGAAAAACGCTACCTTAGTTTTCTCTTCATCATCCTACATTAAAATACTAAAATGAACGAACAAACAAAAAACATCCACTAGAATACTCGTGATCAAATAAGACCATTTGTTATGTTTTAATTTCACTTTGATGTCTCTGTTTTGAGTTTAATTTGATGGGTTTGACCTACATTATTTAAAAAGAGTTCATTCCATGTCACTTTCTTCATTATGTATTGATACTTTCTTGATTATCAGAACTCGTAGACACCCAACAATGGAGATTATTGCAAGTTCACGATCCATCATACTACTTTATATCCTTGTACGATATTAAATATTTCTATTATGGTTGGTAACATATATTCATGAAATTCCAGATCTCGTTTTGTTAATGAAAAGTTTACTACGAATTAAACAAACCATCTATTTAGGCTTCGTTTGCATATGGCTACATATTAGATTTTTCCCAGCTTGAGTAGGAAGCAAATTTCAGTTACTGGGTTTATCTTTGCATTTGTTTAATAGTTTCATGTAATTATGTACCTTTTATGTGTAATTGTAGTTCGGACGAAACTACTCATTCGCTAAAAAACATGTGTCACGCGCTGGTGAATTCGTACGCTTTGCACGAAAATTACACTTTGTATAGTAATCGGACTCAATTAACTCTTCTTTTGTTTGTTGTTTTTTTAATGATAAAAAGTATTTTGATCGATAATTAAAATTTAGCGTCCACCTTCTCAAAGGACGCTAGTGTTATATGATTGTCAACGGCGGACAACGTTAATATGGCCCTAGAAAACTAGGGACTAAATGTGCAATATAACCAAACTATAAACATACACATTTCTATATATTTTATAATAATCATCATATGAGTCTTTTATATAGTATATGTTTGAACTTGAGTCTCCTTAGACATTTTTCAAAAGTCTTACTACTAGCTAATATTACGAGTCATGACCACGTACATGACACATCCATATTAGTTTCAAAGTACATCCTTGATAATAAAATAGCATACTTCCGTGTAATGATTTTAAAAATAGAGTGAATCTAAAACAGAGAGCGTACATCGTGAGAAAAAAAATTGTCAATCGCACTTGTCTGTTTTTTTAATGGTTAATTAGATCACTAACGGCCCATTAACCCACCCAATCATCTTCATCACTCAACTACGTAACTCGAGACCATAATCAGGAAGAAACTCACCATAGGTGATAAAAAATCAATTGGTTCAACCTAGAATCTTTTTTCTGTCACAGATGAAATCTGAACCCAAGACCTCCTTTTATTTTTAAAAGTTTTGAGATACCTAACCTTAAACATGTGAGCTAAGTATCGTTGGTCGCTCCAAAATTATCCAAAATATTTGAAATTTTTAATTGATATTTAATATTTTTAAAGTTTTAAAAAAATATTTAATATTTGAAATATTCAAAATATTCTGAAATTTCTCAAAATCACTACTTAATCCGAATCTGAAACTTTAGATTTTGGGATATTTAGAATTCGGTTTTGGTTTTAAATTCCCATGTTTTTTTTAACTTTGACTGTCTGTTTACCAAATGTTTGCCGCAGAGGGATAACGGTCGAGTGAGTTAACTCACAGTGTCGGTGAACAACTAACCGAAATATCCAACGTCGCCTGAAAAGTGAAAACTCAAAATCATTAATGACGAACCATAACTCCGGCATCCACCACCACCAACAAAACGGTGGTGTAACGGCAGTTATAACATCTAAGCCCCCGAACACCACCACTCACCACCGTCAGATCACCACCACTAACTCCGGCGACCAACAATAATGGCAGCAGCATCAGTTCCTTACGCTCACGTCGACTGTAGCCTACGAGCTCTCGCCGGTCAAGCAGAGGGATTCGGTCGCTTCGCCGTCGGTGGACTTCACGGAGATCTGTATCACGTTACAACGCTGTCAGGTGAGTGTAATTGATCATCACATTCGACTCTCGTTATCGATTTGTTGAATGATTAGGGTTTTGTGATGTAGGATGAACGATTTTGCAATTGATTTGTTGGATAATTACGGTTTTGAGATGTACAATGAACGATTTCGCGATCGATTTGTTAGATAATTATCGTTTGTGATGTAGAATGAACGATTTCCCAATTGATTTGTTACATAATTATGATTTGTGATGTAGATTGAATGATTTTACGATCGATTTGTTAGATAATTTGGGTTTGTGATGTAGAACGAACGATTTCGCAATCGATTTGTTAGGTAATTAAGGTTTCGTGATGTAAAATGAAAGATTTTTCAATCGATTTGTTGGATAATTACGGATTTGTGATGTATAATTAACGATTTCGCAATCGATTTGTTGGATAATTACGGTTTTGTGATGTAGAATGAACGATTTCGTAATCGATTTGTTAGATAATTATTGTTTGTAATCTAGAATGAATGATTTCGCAATCGATTTGTCCGATAACTATGGTTTGTGCTACAGAACTAACGATTTCACAGTTGATTTGTTAGATAATTATGATTGTGATATAGCATGAACGACTTCGCAATTGATTTATTAGACAATTGATTAATGTGATAGATTTTGAGGCGATCATCCAATCAACTCGATTATCTTCAGCTGGTTTGAAGCTCATTTAAGTGTTTCATTGTGAGATGATTGATGTTTCATCTGTAACTAGGGGTTTTAACAAAAATCAATGTACATGGTTTGATTTGAAACATGATGTATGAATTATGATTGTATAAAAACCTTTGAATCTGTTGTAGATGATGGACCGGGGTCACTGCGATTTGGATGTCGAAAGAAAGAACCTCTGTGGATTGTTTTTGAAGTTTCGGGTACGATTGAACTTTCATCTCATCTGAGTGTATCGTCTTACAAGACCATCGATGGGCGGGGCCAAAAGGTTATGTTGACAGGCAAGGGGCTTAGGCTGAAAGAATGTGAACATGTGATCATATGCAACTTGGAGTTTGAAGGCGGTAGAGGACATGATGTAGATGCAATACAAATCAAGCCTAATTCGAGACACATTTGGATTGACCGTTGTAGCCTCAAGGACTATGCAGACGGATTAATTGATATTACCCGTGAAAGCACAAATATTACCATTTCACGGTAAGTACTCTAGGGCATTTGGTGATGCATTTTGAAACTAATTATGTGATATGAAATTATCAAATCAGATAATCAGTTGTAAAAATACGTCATGGGAGACTGTTTGGATATGCTTATTTTGTATGAAGTTGGTTCAGTGAGATAATCAGTTGTTTGACATTTTTCATAAACTCTAATTATTTGAGGAGTCAAAACAGTTTTCTTATAAGTATTCCTATTTGGGGATGACAGTTTTGGAATGATCCAAAACATGTAATAAAAATAACCAGGTTGTGGGTTGTCGTATTTAATCCGTTTATATTGGGTCGTGTTTGGGTTGACATATTTTACCTTTTTGCTTACATAGACGGCCCGTTTAGCCCATTAATATAGACGAGTCAAACAATTTGGCGGGTTGTGATAAAGTTGTAAACGTGCTAAACATGTTCGAGGATTGTAGGTCATAAAAGCATTGGCAGGTCAAACTGCTTAATCAAATGGTTCACATGTTGATTCAAGTGTTTTCGGATTAGAGTTGATATTTCGGGCACGAATAAATACACGGGTCCAGGTTTAACCTGAACCTGCTAAACTAACATGATTCACACCCCTAATCCTATTTAGTTTCACTGTACACTGAAAACCGATTATTTGCAACTTGAAAATGCAATAAACAGATAATCACTTCCATTATGCAAATCCTACACATCCCTAGTATATGACACATTTGTTTTACAAGGATCTAAGTATACTAAAGTTCTTATTTTGTGCATGCAGTTGCCACTTTTCAAACCATGACAAAACAGTGCTTATCGGAGGTGATGCTTCCAACTGTGGTGACAGATGTATGTGTGTCACTATTCACCATTGTTTCTTTGATGGAACCCGACAACGCCATCCTCGTGTCAGATTGCTAAAGTACATCTGTATAACAATTACACCAGAAACTGGGGCATATACGCCGTCTGCGCCAGCGTTGAGTCACAGGTCAAATTGCTGCAGATTCGCAGAAGATTACTTAAAACTTATGTTGTCTATATATGTTCTTAGATCACGTATGTAACTATGGTACAACTTACTGATTGTTTCTATTCAGATATACTCACAATGCAATATCTACGAAGCAGGTCAGAAGAAGGTGGCGTTCAAATACCTTACCGAGAAGGTAAGTTCATATCCATTCTCCTGATTCTTTCACAGTTAGTACATATATAATTACCATAAGATCGCATTATGTTGTGCAGGCAGCTGACAAAGAGGAGGCGTGCACGGGCTGCATTATATCCGAGGGTGACTTGTTTATGGATGGTACTAAACCGGGCTTATTAGAACCAACAGCAACAAGTAACATCTTTCATCCGAGCCAATACTACCAGACATGGACGGTTGTACCTGCAACAAACGAGCTCAAACATGTTCTCCAGCATTGTACAGGATGGCAAGACGTTCCACGCCCACCTGGCCAGTAAGCAGTTACATATTTTCTATATACGTGTATAGATACGTCGTACTTTAAGTACATATAGTTGTTATGTGTTCCTATGACTGATTCTGAGAAAAGCTTTCATACTCTTAAGTTATAATCCTTAAACATATTAAGCTCTGTAATTTGGTATGTCTAGCATCCAAGACATGTATTTTCTATATTTCTGTAATATATTTTCAATTTTTTGTTTTATATTTCTGTAATACATTTTCATGTCTTTACGCTCTTATAGTCTCTTGATGTCAATATTCAAATCTGACTCGATAAAACTTGAAATTCGAACCAAACCAAATTCAAGTCGAATCCAACTTTGTGAGTCTCTGTAGTGGCCAACTTTGTGAACCCAAATTGTATGGTGCCTATATCTTTTGTATCTAGCTATTTTCTCAAAAAAAAAATCAGTCGTTAATAAAAAAATGTTTGTGATCTGATGACTGTATTAACAGTTTTTACACACATATTTACAAGAATAATCATTCAGCCTAAAAGACTTTATTTTGGTTTTTTAAAGGATATTGGATCTAAATTTTAACCAAAGTTAGATTTCACCTGATTTGCAAATGTGCCTACAGACCTCCAAAGGTGCGAGGGAGCTCACTCTCGTGAGCATCACATAACCCAATTATTGTTTTAAAATAATAATTCAAATTATATTTAAAAGTTAAATAAAATAGCTAGTGAGGTTACAATAGCTATTGAGGGTGCTAATATAATAACGTTGATATATAACGAGTGAGTGAAATTTCAATCACCATAAGGTGGGGGTGTACAAGTCGATTGTGTTGGTATTGATCAGCTAAAACTAGGAACACTACCGCAAGACATTTGGCGGTCCTAATCATGTTGATGCACGTGTACTCAAACTTGGGGAAGAAACTGCAACGTTATACGCATTTTGCATTTTTTATTGTTCAAGTGATGTGAGTGGTCCCTGCGAGTGGACCCTCTCTTTCGACTACCTTTGAGTAGTTTTGAGAAAAAATAAGATGATGTATTATGATTGGGGATTTGTTTGGATGGGTTTAAGTACATTTGTGAAATACCCCCACTACCCTAGTCCCTAACACGTGCTTTTAGGTAGACAATCGATTAAGAAACTATTTGGTAGCATCTGAATCAGCCTCTTAATGGTTCAGATGTTTCTGAATGATTCAATACTTAATAATTTAAACTGTTTGTTTTGTGAGCAAATGTCTAAATGGTTAAACATTATACTAATACTGAATGATTAAAAAGTTTAATGTTGAACGGTCAAGACCTCTTATCTAAATTGATCAGACAATTGTTTTTTAATAGTTAAACGATACACTAGCTCTTAATAGTTCAAACCTCTTAATGGTTTAGCTTTTAATAGATCAGGCCTCTTAAAAGTCTTTTAATTTGTAAAATTCTCTAAATTTAATTATGAAATTGATATTAATTCCTTCTCAAATCTGTATGATTGATCATTGAATGTAAACTAAATTGAAATTTTTCCTTCAAAAATTGGAATTTACTTTCCTTCCCATGTGTGATTGAAATGTACAAAAATATCAAGACACCAACATATCAGCATCAAAAGATTACCACAATCTCATCTTTGTCACATGGCTGATCTTATGATTTTCCCCTTAACCTCGTTGTATGGCTCAAACGGGGTCAAAGAAGTCAAAAGTTATCCAAAGTGTTTTCTCTAATGCACTCAAAGTGTATTAATATCATCCATCAAATCAAATTATTGTAATCATATTAACACATAGCTGTCTATAAAAAAGAAAATTTTTCAGACAAAAAAGCTTCGGTCAAGCCTATACAAGTCAACCCATTTGACAAGTTATCTAACCCGTCCAACATGCATGTTTTGCCAGCTCTACGGCTCTACAACACAAAGGGGAATCCATTTCAATCGCGTGCCAAAATCTTTCTTAAAACAAATCTTTCCAAATAGAATATCCAACAAATGAGCATCAAGCAGAAAGCTGTCCCTTTCAAAGTTGATGCTTTTACATGTTTTTAAAGTTGCAGTCTTACTTATCACTTTCCCCAAAGAACAAGTGGTCAAAACCCAGGTTCTTTATAAATCCATATGTTAACACGGTGATTATATATGACAAAACAAGAAAGATATATAACATGATTTCTCATAATGGGAACAGCTTTAGAATCACAACTTTGTAAACCAAATTTAAAAATAATAAGAAAAGTACAAGAAACCTTAATGATGTCATAACTATCCTGTGGATGTCTTTTAATGCAACTTATGTTATTCATCCACAGCATGCTGATTTTTGAGCAGCTTGTGAACCTCCTTCTGACTGGTCTGGTTTGTTAATCTTAATTGTCTGAGGCTGCAATTAGAAACAAAGAAAAGGTAAAAACAGAACGAGGGTTTTAAAATAAGCAAGAACTACATGTGACAAGATGGCCAGCCAGCCAGGGCGGACGGATTCAGTAACATGTCAAATTGGTTCGGGTTGAACATGTCATTTTTTGTGTGGGTGAAATAGACCAGGTTGGGTTAGGTCACTCCTGTGTAATTCTTTTAATAAAATTAATGTGTTAATTATGACTACTAAAACAATTACATAACAACTCAATCTCAACCCGCTTGACTAATTTGAACCATTTTCCTTTTAGCTAATTTTTTTCATCTGACACAGTTACCCATTTGAAATTAGACATGACCCAAAACAGATGTTTTTCAGGTTTACATATAGGGGGTAACTTCGTAAAATTGTAATCAAGTTTTAGAATGTTCTAATTATGTTACTCATAAAGTTTTTTGTTCTAATCAGGTCACTAGTAAAATTTGTCCCAATTAGATCATTAAAGTTTCAAAATTATTCTAGGTCATTCATAAGTTTCAAAGAATTTTAAAAGAAAATTGAAGTTCTCAAAAAATTTAACAATATTTGTAAAAAAATGAATTATTTTAAAAAATTGTGAATTATTTAAAACAATTTAAAAATTTTGAGTGACCTGATTATAACAATCCTAAAACTTTAATGACTTGATTGGAACAAATAAAAGTATTAATGACCAAATTGAAACACTTAAACTTTAGTGACCTGATTAGAACAAATAAAAATATAAGTGACCTAATTGAAACGCAATTAAAACTTGCTTATTATTCTGTGAAGTTTTCCATAAATATAGCTCAATTTTTTTGATACTGAGTGATAAAGAAAAATATAAAAAACATGAATATGGTATATGGCCAATATGGGCATACCTCAGCTTTCGAGTCAGTTTCAGCAAGCCTTTGTTTTATATCTCTACCTATTGAGAAGAAGACCTCTTCCACATTCATATTTGTTTTTGCACTCTGTTTGAAATTTGAATGCTAATGTAAGTAGCAAATTTAAGCATGTATTGTTGAGGTTGACTCGCAACAGAAATTTGACTTACAGTCTCAAAGAACTTGATTCCATATTCATCAGCAAGTGCCTGACCCTTTGATGTAGGAACCGCCTAAACAGTGTGATTTTACCAAGTCAGCGTGTGTGTATAAATGAAACATAATTCAGAACACTAGAGAGAGTGCAGACCCTTTTGCTTTCATCCATGTCAGCCTTGTTCCCAACCAGTATCTTGTTTACATTATCAGATGCATGTTGTTCAATGTTACGAATCCAATTCCTTATGTCTAAGCATATAGATCATAGTAGTAAGATCAGTTGGAAAAATGGTCAAAAACATAAATCTATAGATCAATAAATGACCCAAAATTAAAGTAGGGTTTTAAAAAACATGTTGTGGGTATGATAAATCAAGACAAAGTAGAAACTAAGATGAATTATTTTCTTTTAGCCAATGAAGGAGAAAAGATTATGAAAATAATGAACTAAAGAGGTATAAGCAATTACTGTTGAAAGATGATTCATCGGTTACATCATACACCAGCAGAATACCCATGGCTCCACGATAATATGCTGCAAAACATCACGATTAGCAAATAAACACATGATTTTTGGAAGTGGTAGTTCTTATTCCAGTTACAAGAAAGATCCACACAGGGGTAGACCTCGCTTATTTCACGTGCACACCTAAAAATATTTGTAGTGTATAAAAATATCATAGTAGTGCATACTAAAAAAAAGATCATTGTAACGGTGTTCATAACTAGGTTAGGAAACCAGGTCCAACATGGGAATGCAGAGCTTTCAGCCTAGTTCCATAAACAGCAGTAACTAAATGAAGATACGAAGCCTTCAAGGGGCGGCGTAATGGTAGGCACTTAGTAGAGGTCTTAGGTTTGAATCAAACTTACAGTGGTTTTCTACCTTTAAACTCCTCCCCCTCCCTCTCAGGCCACCAACTTGGTGCAAGCTGTGTTTTCTCTAATCAGCCTAGTTCCATAAACAACAGTAACTAAATGAAGATACAAAACCTTCAAGGGGCGGCGTAATCGTAGGCGCTTAGTAGAGGTCTTAGGTTTGAATCAAACTTCCAGTGGTTTTCTACCTTTAAAGTTTAAACCCTCCCCCCTCCCTCTCAGGCCACCACCTTGGTGCAAGCTGTGTTTTCTCTAAAGTCTAATCAGCCTAGTTCCATAAACGACAGTAACTAAATGAAGATACGAAACCTTCAAGGGGCAGCGTAATGGTAGGCGCTTAGTAGAGGTCTTAGGTTTGAATCAAACTTCCAGTGGTTTTCTACCTTTAAACCCTCCCTCCTCCCTCTCAGGCCACCAACTTGGTGCAAGCTGTATTTTCTCTAATCATGTTGGTTAGCAGAGTATTGGTGGCACCAATGAGTTTTCCGAGAACAGGTTTTCACTGTTACAGAGAAATGAAGATATGGAGAGAAAAAAAAAGAATACAAGAGTAGGGATGGCAAAAAAACCCAAGCCCAATGGGTATACCCAAAACCCGTAACATACGGGATGGGTATACCTGAAGCCCGACGGGTATTGTGCCGGGTATGGGATTGGTTTTAATTTTTTTCGCGGGTACGGGACGGGTATGGAATTAGGTGATACCAGCCCGATTACCCGAAACCGCATACCCGTTTACCCGAACATAGACCCGATGTGATTTATTTTTTGATATGAAAGCAACATGTATTGACTTTTTATGTGTTGGATATGAAACTTTATGATATGAAACTTTATGATATGAAATTTTAAGAAGTCTTAGGATACTTTTATTTTGGACGTTAACTTTTAAAAACTTCAAATGTTGCAGCTATTTTGGAATATGAATATGAAAGGTTAAGCACTCTGTTGTAGCTATTTTTTATGTTAAAAAATTTCAAATGAAGATGTTGCCTTACTTTTTATTATAAAAAAATTTATAGAGTTGATCATATTTGATATTTAAAATGGTATACTTAAATATATAAAAATAGAATTGTATAAAATACCCAATGCGTATTGGTCAACACCCACGAGCATGCCCGTCATCCGATACTAATGGGTATGCTCGATACCTGACGGGCAATTACCCATCCAATACCCGATGGGTAATAGGCATTTCAGAACCGGGCATGGGCCTGGGATTACCAATACCCGGCCCATTGCCATCCCTATACAAGAGTCGCTTTGAAAATTGGGTCCATTTCATCAAGAAATCCAAGGGTTAATTGCTCACAATATCACTCACTTGATAATCTCACAGAGATAATATACCAATTAATCTACTCATTTTCATTTATAGGTTCCTAATTGATAATATATCAAACCATGTACTTGAAATATCCTATGATTTTCTTGAGTCTTGACTAAATATGCAACAGCCTATGACATTAGAATGTCAATAACTATAAGATTATACCAATCATTCAAAGCAATAAATTCTTTTAAACACATACCAGTTGTGATTGTCCTGAATCGCTCCTGACCAGCAGTATCCCAAATTTGCAGTTTGATTCGTTTTCCATCAAGCTCAATGGTCCTTATCTTAAAATCAATACTATACAAGTAAACACCAAAGTACAATTATCAGTATTCCCTAAAACAATTTGTATAATTTCTTTGCTAGTAGGTGGACAAGTTAAAATTTAAACATACGAACCCTATGGTTGTAATGAAACTAGTGGTGAAGGAACCATCTGAGAAACGTAAAAGAAGGCAACTCTTACCAACACCTGCAACAGGGGAACAAAATGTGATCATAACACCAGCATTATGCAACAAAGAATATTGTAGCAGGAAAATGTAACCTAAAAGGTACACCGAATAAAGTATGATCTGATCATCTATACTACCAGCATTATGCAACAAAGAATCTGTCCCTTTCATTAAAAAGGAAGACAAACACTTCCATTTCTTAAGTATGGGCTGAAAGTGTTCCGTAATCACAAGTACACAACTAAGCCAGTTATGCAAGGATATATATAGACTAAGTCCCATGAATTTACTAATTTAGCTCTAAACAACCGTACTTGAATCTAGGGGTGTTCATGGTCCGCTTCGATTGGTTTTGACAAAAATTCTAGGCAAAACCGCTAACAGCAGTTCATTAAAGACAAACCATACCGGCTGGATTGGTTGGGTCGCCCGGACCGGCTGGTTCTGATGGTCTTACAGTTTGAACCAATTTTTTTTCAAAAACATAACTTTGTATTAATCTTTTCAAAAAGATAAGAATTGTTCATGAATATAATACATATGCATAACTTCATGTTCCTAAATTTAAAATAAATAAACTATTGATGTTAAACCACCGGTTTAGTTTACAAGATCGTTCCAAGCAGTGGCGGAGCTTGAATGGCATCATAGGGGAGACGGGGGCGAAAGTAATCTATTTTAGGGGGGCAAACTCTATATTTATTAAAATATTTACACTACCGGGCCGAAAATAAACACTACTGACGAAAAAAATACTAAGCCTCGCCTATGGTTCCAAACCTAAACGTATATATTATAAATCAGCAAACTGACTTTGGTCTGTTTTAATGCTATTAGCACCCTGCTTGAAACCCATCATGCCTCAACATATAAAAAACACTTCCTTGACCACCATCGAAGTTCATAACCTATCTTTGCTTGTGATCTTCACACAATGATAATCAAAAGCTTCCTCAACATAAGTAAACAATGGAGAAATGAATTCATACAATAATGAACAAAAGGACTGCAAAATCAATTTAATAAATCATTCCCTAAACCAACCCTAATCACAAAAACACTGCATCAAACCACAAAATCAGACTCAAAACAACCATCACCCCTCTCTTCCTACACCACCAAAAACACATCCAAATGCATAAGTCAAGAGATCCAGCTAACGAAAACCGCACATATTTCTTTACCATTATAGATATTCATATAATCACACACACGAAGTAATTCGTCAATTCGAGATTTACGCAACAAAAAACGACAATATCACATACCACTGTCACCGATTAAAAGGAGCTTGATGAGGTAATCGTAATCCGCACGAGCTCTAGCTGGTGGAGCAGCCATATCGATCGATTTGAATCAATCAAATTGGGCGAAAAGAAACAACGCGAGAGCTCGTAGCTTCTGATTTTCTTCCTCTGAGTGGACAAAATTAGGGGAAAATCAAAAACGCAATTGAAATCCATTATACTATATGCATCTATGCAAATATACATATGTGTGTATATATATGTGTGTGTATGTATATGTGTTGTGTGTGTTGGGGTTAGATACAGAGATTTGTATGTATAGATTTACCAGATCAGAGAGAAATAGATCTGAAGAGATGAGAGACAGAGAGAGAAGAGAAAATGGGGAAGCGGCTCAGAGATGTATCAGCCCTTCACCACCGGTCGGCCGTTGAGGTTGATTTTTTTTATATTTTGCTTTTTATGTTATTTTTAAACACTCGCTTTAGGGTCGTACGATAAGAAGATCGTGGTTCGAAACTCGTTCGAAATGGCTCAGTTTCATATTGAATCGAACCGAACCGAGCCAGCTCGGTATGAAAACGTGTTGATCTCGGCTCAGTTCGTAACGAGCCGAGCCGGCTCGGTTTAGCTCGTTTATTAACTCGGCTCAAATGATTTTACTTGTAATATATATATATATATATATATATATATATATATATATATATATATATATATTCTTTTTGTATATAACATGTATATAATTGCATTTGCTCGTTTACTAAGAATATGATATGTTTTTAGCTATTTTTATGTCAAAACATTAAACTATAATGTTTGTGATAGTTTCATGTGATTCTTTTATATTTTTGTATACTATGATGAATTATTCAAGTAACTTCAAATTACTTTACTAAAAAGTATAATTCTAAATTATATGTAATGTTACGGGTTTTTTTCGTTCAATATAGATGATCATGAAGTTATTTGTATTTTGTTTAAATTAAATTTAGTTTCTTTAAATTCATTTATATTTTGTGAAACTTGATATAAACCGCTTATGATTTATGTAGTATGTTAAATTTATTTTGCATTTTATATTTTAATTGTGTTTATGAAATAAAATCGAGCCAAAACGAGCTAAGCCGAACCAACTCGGTTAAAAACCAAGCCAAGCTCAAGCCCAAGCCCAAATTTTCAGCTCGGTTTTAAAATCGAACCGAGCCGAGTTCGAGCTTTGTCCCGACTCGACTCGACTCGGTTTGTGAACAACCCTAACTCAATTTAGTTAAATTCATCGACTTCTAATTTGTCACATACTAGAATATTAACACATGTTCTTTTTTCCAAAAAGGTTTCTTTTATTATTTTAACTAAGTATATAATAAAAAAATGAAAAATAAATTAAGAAGATAATAGAAAGAGTGTGAGAGAGAAGTGTATGATATAAGTTTAGGTTTTATGGCTCGAATGAAATGAAAATATTTTAAAAGATTAGTGACTTACTCTTTGAATTAATTGTATTTGGTTAGAATGAATAAAATTGAGAAACTAGTATAAAGTTTAAGTAAAATTATGTTTGAGTGGGTAGTAAAATATAAAACCAATGAAATATTTCATCTCAAAATTCTTTGGTTGCGTGATTTCAAATTCCCTCCATATGTGGAATGATTTTAAAATCCCACAATCAAGAGAATTTGAGGTAAAACATTTTTTTGGGTTTAAATCAAAAGAATAACATTCAATTCCATTCCATTCCTTCCAACAAACGTCCCCTAAATGTTTTTTTTCCAATTACCACATAAACACAATACAATGTCTTACATCGTATGTGCTCTTGAGTTCATGCTTTTGGTGTAATATGGGCAAGGTGCAATGATCATATTTGTAACTGTGGAGGTTATGTTTTCCTTTTGTTATTAATTGGCTGTGTAAATTTAATAAATGATAATCTTACATTTGTATATGTTTGTTTTCTAGTTAAATTTATTAAATTTTTTTCTGTTCTTTTAAATTCACTTATATTTTTCTTTTTAAAAGATGACACGAACACATTGTAAACGTTTCTTGTGAAAAGTGAGTGGGTGTTTGGAAAACTTACTTTTTAACAAACCTTAAATTTATTAAGTTTTGAAATGTCAATAAGTTAATATCTATGTATAGGAGATATAGAAGAAAAAGTTAATAAATTGATTTTAAAGGGTGAATAAATTGATTTTGAAAAGTTAGTAGAAGTTACTTTTGAAAAAAGGTGACAAGGCGAAAAGAGAGATAAGACAACTAGAACAACTGTAGACAAAGGGGGTTACAAAACTGAGGTCAACAAGATCTCCGACGAGTAGAGATATATACCATGGAAGGGCCCCTTATATCGACTTCGACGGCTAATCCAACAATACTTGTAAACAAAATTGGAGTTAATGTAAATCTTTAGTGAATGCCTAAATTCATAGGGAATTTCTATACTTCCACAAATGCTTATGTGTTTTTCTAAGCATTAATGCACAGGTCTCTTATGGTATTAATACACCTCCCATGAATCCCTAAACCCTTCCCAATCGCTTGATGGGCACACACTCATAAGGCTTTTCAAGATTGATAAAAATTATATCCATTTTTTTCTCTCCATATTTTGATCAACCTTTCAAGAATGTATGTTTTTTATAGTAGACCTCCCTCACATAAAACCAAATTGGTTCATTGTAACTTGAGTGTTCCATCTAATTATTGTGCCAATAACTCTTTTTAATATTTTCATGATACAACCATTAAGCTTAATCCCCTCATACTTACCTTATCATTAACACCTCATTCATTATTGTAGATAGCAAAGTTTAAATGAATGAAATCGAGCCTCAAGGTGTATTTTCTTTGCCTCACGAGATGTAAGCCCGAGGTGAAATAGTAAATAAATATAAAAAATACATATCTTATAAGAAGTAATCATGATTTATCTAATCACATAGTAATCTCAATGAACATTAACATATTGATTAGCTATCTTGCAAATAATTCAAAATGTACTTTAAAAAAACAATACCTTAACGGGTGAAGTTGTACAGAATATGTACAAACAAAAATGTCAATAAACAAAAATGTCAATAAACAAAAAAGTAAAAAAGAAAAAAGGTAAAAAATAAAAAAAGGCTGAAAAAGAAGATAAAAAACACACACTATGAAAAAACACAAAAAAATAAAATAATTTAAAATAACAAAATAAATCAGATATCAGATAATATAAATATACAAATAAACATGTGAAAAGAGACTTGTATTTAATATAATGATTACTAGTGTCAAATCATTCAAGCCTTCATTTCTAAGGTTAAAAATCTACAATTTTATAATAAATAGTTTGAGCTACAATGACCGGTCATGCTAATACTTGAATACTTGTAAATTTACTTTCTTTTTCTTGCATTTAATCATCTTGTTCTCCTTCCCTCTCCAACCTCCATCACTCCATGTAACACTTTCCTGCAACCTGCAACTCCAACAACACTAGTTGTGTCCTCACCGCCTAATATTCTACCAAAATTGTCGTCTCACTGCCTCAAACAGACCCCGTCTTGGCATTTTTTTACCGCCTCGTTCCTTTAAGACATATACAGTAAACGAACCCCATGAGGCTCTTTATCATGTATGGTTTCTTACCACGTCTCCTCGAGGCGTGCGTCACAGTCGTTTTTTAAAACCATGATAGAGAGAGACAAAGTGTTGCTCCTCCACCGATCACTAATCTTTTTAGATTTAAAAATAATATCGTGCAAACTTATAAACATCAAACTCCTTCCTTTGCTAAACACTTCTAGAACTTAAAAGGGACGTTATCCAGATGGCTTCCCATCTTCCTCGGGGATCTGCTTACGACACTAAAAGTCATTCTAATGTCATCGTTGGTAGTAGAATGCTTAATTTATTTTTGATTATTTATTCCCTCATTGAAAAGGTTATGAAAATAAGTTTGTCATCCCACTATGTCTTGCTCCTTCATCAAAACCCATTGATATTGTCCTTTATGAACTTTACGAATCATATATATAGCATTCTCTGTCTTCCCTTAGTCATAATTTACTCATACAACATTTTTTAAACCAAACCTAAAAATACTAAATCAAAACCTAGATTGAATTTATAGAGTAAAAGTAAAACTTCTATCTCACTTGGGTATGTGTATATGCTTGTCCTTACAAATCCACAACCATAAATCACACGCACCTAAAATTGGCATATCATGTGAGGGCCTTCATGCACACATGAAGACTCAATTACGAGAAGTCAAGAAGGAGAGGGGAATGCGGAAATGTTGGCGTCCGACAATGGTTAGGCGTATGAAATGTGCAAGTTTAAAGAGATCCAAAAGAAATGACATTGAAGATCTGTGTGTGTATTTTATTTTTAACAATATTAATAAGTTTTTTTACAAGCATTTCATTCCAGATCATTATCAAATTATTAAATAATCTAAGTTACTGGATTTAATAAAAGAAATGGATTTTTTACGAACATTTCATTCCAGGTCATTATCAAATTGTTAAATAATCCAAGTTACCAGATTTAATAAAATAAATGAATTTTTTTACGAGCATTCATTCCAGATCATTATCAAATTGTTAGATAATCTAAGTTACTGGATTTAATAAAATAAATGGATTTTTTACGAGCATTTCATTCAAGATCATTATCAAATTGTTAAGTAATCTAAGTTACTGGATTTAATAAAATAAATGGAGTTTTATGAGCATTTCATTCCAGATCATTATCAATTTGTTAGATAATCTATGTTACTAGATTTAATAAAATAAATGGAACACATTGTATTTTTTGTTGTTCATCTTCATGAGAAACGGTCTTAGGTGTTAGTTGTTAGGTCCAAGTGATCTTGAAGATGTTTTAAGACGGAGAGTATGATTTCAACAATTAAACATCAATAAAGAGAGAATGAAATGACGGAGAGGTGGTGGAGTTCAAATAAAAAACAAAATCACTATGTACAACGAGAAAGAAACAAGTAAGGGAAATGCAAGGGCGGCAATAAGAAGCGAAATAGAATGCGACATAACACAACGGTAGCAGCGAGAACATCACACCCATTTTATCAGCAAGCGACAAACGATACGACACCCTCCCCATCAACGTAATCCACTATTCATTCTCACTTTTGATACGCATTAAACAACGATCACCCTGAAAATTCACTACCACACGTACAAAATAATAACCAATAAAAATCTTGAATAAGCTTATTCATAAATCAAAAGGATAACATTCCATCTCTAACGTCAAACACTCGACACAAGTTTGTGAAATTGTCATCGTCATTTAGTTGGGCCGGGCAGTAGGGCCCACCACAAAAGTATCTACTTTGATTCCATAATTCCATATGGCATTTTCTTCTTTTTCACAAACAACCAAACCCCTACACCCACCGCATCACAACTCGTACCTTACGCAGTAACACTTGTACGCTTACCTGGAAAACAAACAGCTTCCAAATGGAATGAAACGCTTGACGCATAAACTTTCTTTCGTTTGCTTTAAATGGCGAAAGCTGAAGATAGCAGGACCAACATCTGCGTGAAGCCACCGCTTTGTGCCCACTACTTTCTCTCTCTAGAAGGTGTGTTTCTCGCTCTAAATCTATATTCATGTAATCATGTATGTGTATGATGAATGATGTATGATGTATGTGTGATGTGTATGTATATGTTGGCTTGAATGTTACGCTTTCTGATTTCGTTGCTGTTAAATACGTAGATCTGCAGTTCGTTTTCAATGCATCAGGCTTACCGATCAATTGAGGTTTGGGATTTCGTGAGTTGCGTGTTGTTTCTGAAGTTCGAATTCGGTGGATTTGATGTTTGTTTTGAAGTTGCATACACTTGGATTGTGTTTTTTGATTGTTATGGTGTGAAATGTTAGTGTTTCTGTAGTTTATTTGTGATTTCGTGACTTGCGTATGCTTCACGGGTGTTTGTAATTCATGGTTTGAAATTTGAAGTTTGGTAGATGTATTGTTTGATATTAGTATCGTTTTAGGTTTTCGTTTTGTGATATTTGATTTTAGTTTAATGAAATCTAGAAGGTTTTTTAGGAATGGTAACTACTTCCAGGAGGTGTTTGGAAGAGTGATTAAGCTGCTTATAAAAATGGTGAAAATGTGGTGATTCGAGACCTGTGCTTGTTCTCATTTACTTCATGAATGTCTTATACAAATAAACACAATTGTGACGGATTTCATAGATGTTAACTGCAAACATTGAGTAATGGTCGTTATGATATTTTTTATGTTAGATAGTCTGTGTATATAATATATATATTTTTAATTTGTATATCTGTAATTTGTTCTGCCTATGCAATTTTATCTACAAGATCAACATATTGCACCAAATGAGTGTTTTTTGGCTTCTTTTCTTCGCATGATATAGATCTTGTGTCACTATGTTTTCTGGTATCTTTTATCTGTTTACTTTCTTACTGTGCATCTTGTAGTAATATTTTTTCAGTGTTAATTTTTGTTTTATTATTATGACTATAACGTGGTTATAAACATTTTGTTTCTGTATTGAACTAAGTAATCTGGTTACATGTGCAGATTGCAACAATGACACCATCGATTGAGACACCGAACAAACCTGCTGAATCTCATCATCATTCCCATCCTCCTCTTAATGAAAGAATACTTTCATCCATGAGGAGAAGGTCAGCTGCTTCCCATCCCTGGCATGATCTTGAGATAGGTATATCATTTTCATCTGATAATTTCCATTTTTTATTCATTAAATACTTACTCTGTTGTAATAATCTAATAACATTCAAATGTCCGATCCAATGCAGGACCAGGAGCCCCAACAATATTTAACTGTGTAAGGATGTAGATTCATATTGATCAAAGTCTACTTAATCCAGATTACCATACTTACAAATAGGATTGCTTCTGTGTTTGTTCAAAGGATTATCATAAGTTCTGTTTGTTACTTGCAGGTGATTGAAATTAGCAAGGGGAGCAAGGTAAAGTATGAACTTGACAAAAAAACAGGACTTATAAAGGTAAATATGAGGATGATAGTATGTGTAATGGGCTATATTTTATTGTTTCAAGTAGTAATTGTATGTCTGTTTGTCAGGTGGATCGTGTCCTGTATTCATCCGTCGTGTACCCTCACAACTATGGCTTTGTACCCCGTACTCTCTGTGAGGACAATGACCCGCTCGATGTCTTGGTTATCATGCAGGTATGCCAAATTTTCTTTATAATTCATTTTTCATCACTGTATGGTTTGAAAGTTAAATACTCGTCTTAAATAGAAATGTTACTGACTTTTGGAGATGCTTGAACACACATGATTTACAGGAACCAATCCTGCCAGGTTGTTTTCTTCGTGCAAAAGCAATTGGTGTTATGCCTATGATTGATCAGGTATCAAGTTATGTCGTCCACAAATTTTGTAAATGTCAGCTTTTTTTTCAACATTATATTGTATTGACATGTTTGACAAATCAGGGAGAAAAGGATGATAAGATAATTGCTGTTTGTGCTGATGATCCTGAGTATAGGCACTACAACGACATCAAGGAGCTCCCACCACATCGCTTGGCTGAGATCCGCCGCTTCTTTGAAGACTGTAATCTTTCAAAACTCAGTTTTTAAATTCTTACATGTAGTATTTTATGTGTCTAATTGGATAAAGTGGAAAAGGTCAAACGGGCTAAAAATTGCCCAAAGTATATATCTAAAGCACATGAGCTCTTAAATTCTTTTAAAAGTTTAGATTATTATCATAATAGTATTGTTTCTCTAATCATTCTTAACACATTAAGTTGTTAATTATATATTATTTTTTCTTAAAAGTGGACAGTAAAGTATTGGCCCATTCAACCTGTACCAAATATGACCCGTTTAACTTGTACTTGTTGGAAACGTTACCCCACTTGACCGCCCATTTCGTCACCTCTTTTAAGTATTTTGAATTTGTATTGATTTTGATTGATAACACTCTTGATAAAGTCAATCTTGTTTATCTTGACGAATAATTAGACAAGAAGAATGAGAACAAGGAGGTTGCTGTCAATGAATTCTTGCCAGCTGCTGAGGCCATTGAGGTGGTCAAACATTCAATGTAAGTATAGTCTCAAAATACTTCACTAATCACCTTAGCAAAATTTTGGGCATATCATTCATTCAGACCTCGTTACAAAGATCTAAAGATCTGTCACGAACGCGACCCCATAAAATTTTAAATATTAATTAGTGGCGTAAACGAGCCACCTAGACCGAGCTTGTCTAGGTTTGATCTTGGCTCGTTTTACTCAAGAGAGCCAAATTTTGGTTTTTTTATTATTTATTAGTTAATTTATTTATATAACTATTTTTATATTTGTAATTATAGTTTTATATGTATAGCATAATACATATTATTTGGTTATATATATTGTAGTTATAAATATGATATATTTCTTACAATAAATAAATAAGATATAATTAATTTTGATGGTAAAATAGTATTTTTAACATTATTTACAGATTAGCCCTTACAATTAGTTACATAATAACCTTATATTTACTAACACTTACATAAAATTTACATTATTTACCATAAACCAAAAAAATTTAATTTGTTTTAAGATTTCAGTTATTTCTTTTAATCCATCATGTTTACAACTTTTGATACTACAATTGTAACCTGTGTTTATTTTTAAACGTTTTGGCGTAAATTTTTTGCTAAACCGATTTGTATTTTGCAAGGTACAATAAGTTAATATGTAAATGTACAAGTCGTCATGCAGGATTTATTATTTGGTGTTTTAAAGTTTAGCTTAGAAAAAACATAATAGGCTTTTGTAAAAATACTACAAGAATAACAAAATATTAGAAACATGTGTCGAATTTAAAATAGCGTTCCGCTAATGCGCGGACACCTTTCTAATATTTTTATAAGAAGCTTGTTTAGGCTTGCGAGCCTAGCAAGGGTTATTATCCGAAACTCAAACTCGAAACCATTTATCAATAGTGTTATCAATCAAAATTAGTATTTCTGTAGTGAAGAATCATTTTTCCATTTAATTTTCCAAATCATTTGAGTTTGACTATGTTGTGTAACTTGAAGGGACCTGTATGCGGACTACATTGTGGAGAGCTTGAGGAGATAAGAGAGAGAGAGAAGGATGTTTGCTACATATATACATACATAAAGTTAAAGATGTTTTCATATACTTTTTGCAAATTCTATATTTTGATCGAACCTGCACATATTCATGTGCGGTGCAATATTCTCATTGTTATATGATGATGACGACAACTATGAGTTCATAGTTTTGAAGAAAACTGGTTCAATTGTTACACAAGTTGTACATTTTTTATTTGATGTATTGGTATTGTGCAAGAAAAGAAGTCGTGCTCTTAAAATTTTGATGGAACTCTTTTTTATCATTTATGTTTTTTTAACTAATGAAGCGCTAACTATGGTTTCAGAAAATGAGAAATCAAACCTACCATGTTGGTTGGTTCTTTTTGTTTTTTGTTTCAAATTAATCTTTAAATTGTGAAGTGAGCAATCTATTGATTTGTTTCAGTATGGTCTGTCTTGATGGATTATTAACAATGTTAAGCAATGGTCTATACAAGGAAGTGATCCTTATATCATGAATTTAGTTACTCACAATATTTGTGTAAAAGAATTCACATATCATTCTTCATCTTTGTTTTTGTAATTATATTAAAATGTCATACTTTTTTTTTCAATTAAATGATACTTGTTTATATTTTTTAGACTTAATTACACGGGTGGTTTATGTGGTTAAGTTTGTTTTTACTTTTGGTCCTTAACTTTTTGAAATTACAAGGTTGGTCCAAAACTTTGTAAAAACGTATCAACGATAGTCCCTGAAACGGATTGAGACGTTTATGGCGGATGGTGACGGTGGTGATGGTGGTGACAGAAGTCGAGCAGATCTGAATCGTGTTAACAACTATCAGATTTGATGCAGAAGACGAAGGTGGAGGGTCGTAGGAGGTGAAGGGTCGTCGGAGGTGGAGGATCGATGATAAATGTGGAAGTCATTGAAGGTGTTGACGGTTGAAGGTTGAAAGTGATGGTGGTTGAAGGTTGAATATGGTGGTGAATGAAGTTGAGGGTGATGTTTTAGAAAAACTATTATATTATAAAAATTGCATAGTTAGAAAAACATTAATAATATTATTTATTTCTTAATTTATTAAAAATTATATTTTATTTTAAGATAAATTAAATAATATTATTAATAATTAATGTTAGCATTAAATGGAATAGAGAAGCGGTAAAAAATTGATGAGAAAGTATGTAAAGTTGACAAATGTTTATCGTAATTACCATTTTGTTAGAATAAAAAATGCATTTAATATTGTATTGTGATAGGAGAAACAATTTCAATTTGTTCAAGTGATAGCATCATATCCCTAACTTTTAATAAATTACAAGATTTGACTATTACTTTTCACAATCATAACTCCTTAGATTGATGTTAACTTTCTAGTTAACGGTTTTTAAAAAAAGACTATACTATCCTAAAGGACTATCCATGTAATAAATCTATTTAATATTTTATACCGTGTTAAAAATAAAAATAAACCTTAACAAAAAAGAATACAAATAAATAAAGTATAATTAATAATTCTTTTATTACCAAAATCATAACATTTGTTATAAGATCTTGTATCATGATTAAACGATTAGTTTTACTTTTCTCACAAAACAGGTAAATGAGATAAAAAATATACATATTTATTATATTTAGATTGTATATAGATTGGATTAACCTGGATCAATTGGATTGAAATTTTTAGGGTCACGTAAAAATCCTGTCAAAAGTGATCGACTACCTATTATTTAACTGTTAAAACTGAATTTTACAACATTACTTCTAATTGTATCTAATCATGCATTTACAAGGAATTAAACATAAATCATACAAATAAAAAAAATCACTAACAACATGACTATAACATCCTCAGGCAAAAACTAATTATATATATACTAATAATCAACTTATTTATGCATTATGGGTTGTATTATATGCTTGACGAGTTGTAATTATATTTTGTTCTTGTTTTTTTTAACTTCTTACTTTTTTACCTAACCCTATATTTTTACATCTTTTACAATTTAGTTCCAATATTTTTTTATTTTCATCTTTGGTCCCCTATACTTTTTATATTTTAAAAACTTTTCGTTTTACATTTCATTTAAATTTTGAGAGTTAACATGTGGTAATGTGTATGTGATTCAACGTTTTTGCGTTATTATTTCTCTATTAACGACCCTGGTACAAGACACTGGTCCTAGATCGGTTTACTTATTGTGTTAGATGTCATACATTTCGCTCGTATGTTAATATTTTTACATCTACTTTTAGTTAATGTTTATCTTTATCATTTTCTATTTTATTTTTAGTACGGGTTTTTCGATGTTCATACTCATTAATGGTGATGTGTTGCTAGCATAACTTTACATGGTTTTACGCCCCACCGCAACACGGTGACTTAATACTAGTTATTTGTATTTGTTACAAATAAAAAGTCTTTTAAGTTTTAAGTGACTATCGCATTTTTTAAAAAAGTTGACTATAAACATCTCAGGTGTCAATTACTGCACATGAAAGAATACTTCAAGAACCATTTTGCAACTTTCAAAACTTCATTTCCAAAGATTCTATTTCACCATCAATTCACATAAACCTGATAAACCCTCTCATCATCCCCAATTTCTTCCCCTTCATCTCAAAAACCCTAATTTTTCAACACACCCACATCAAATCACCCACTCTAAAACCCATTAATCATGAATTCCTACACAAATTCATCCAATTTCGACAACCTTCTTCTCCAAACCCTAATGAACAAGCTCCAAATCCGCCCATCAAACCCCCTTCAACCGCAGATATCACCTCTGTTCAATCAAACCCTAGAAGACCTCCTATTGGACACCATCAACTGCATCTCAGACGACGAAAACGATCAAGACGATGACGATAACAACAGGAGCAGCAAAACCAGCTCGCGAAAGAGGAATCGAAGCTCGAAAAGGAGGTGATCAAGATTATTATGAGTGGGAACACGGAGGAAACCCTAAAACCTAATTCGGGTCAGGCGGTGACGATCGGTGAGCACCATATTTGTGTCGGGTACCATTTGGAACCCGGGTCGGAGTATCGGGTCTGGGAGTGGCATGGGCATGTTATGCTGTTTGATGATGAGAATGGGTATAATCCGGAGTATATATATGGGAATTACTTTGAGAGGCTGATAGGTGTGTGTGGGAAGATGAAGGAAGATGCAGTAGCTCAAAAGGTTAGTGATGGTGATGATAAGGAAGAAAAGAATATTAATTCGGGTTTGAAGGAGTTGATCGGGTCGAGTGAGGATTCGGGTACGGGTCGGATACTCCATCGCAACATGAATGCTGGATCCTCAAGGTTTTGTCTTGTAACCACAAACTTGATATGTATGCAAGTAATTTTGTTTGGTTTTATGTTCAAAGCATAGGTTTTGATAGTATGCTTAAGGGAAAGATGGTACACAGTCCACAGAAGTAATTAACTTTGCAATTTGGACAAAAGATACCAATTTCTATGGGTTCTTTTAGGTTTTGTATATTCGCTTGTTTATAGTAATTGATTCTTGCAAGTGAAAAGCCATGTGTTTGTGGTTTAGAAAGTCATTCACTGTTTCATAATTGTAATTAACTTGGTTATTCATGTCTGGTTAAATAATGTTAGAATTTCATGAATCTTGTGCTCCAATACATGTTGGGATTTCTCTTAGTCATGATTATCGGGAATTCGGGATAATTTGGATGCTATATTTGTTAGCTTGGATGGTAATTAGACTGAACTATCTCTGCCTTTTTGGGTTCCATTTTCGGTATTAGATACTTCTATATGTCATCTAGTTGCATGCATATTAGTTTTTGCGTCTAACTGTCTAAGTGAAGATTTATTGTAGTGACACTTATAGCTTGTGTGTGGCATTGCAACATTACTTTAGCATTTGCTGAAGACTTCATTAAATTAAGATGTTAAGAGTTATACATATGTAACAGTATATGCCAAGAAAACAATTAGGGGTGGTTTAGGTCTTTGTTGTGATGCAATATGCAATCTTTTAAGCTCTTCAATGCAAGGATAATAGTTTATTTTCTCATTGTATCTCTAATGTAGTAATGTGTTACTGAGCCGTACATGTATATTTGGTATTAATCTTGACAATATTTCATGTTGTAATGATGTCTTTAAAAAGAAAACAAAAACAAATATGGGGGTTAAGTGCTACATTAATTTTTGTGTTGCCATTCAAGTAGTATATTCATTTTGTGGTATTTCTTACTTACAAATATTTAGTGGTTCATCCCATGGAAATTGCAATTTCTGAACAATTAGACAGTTCAAGTAGAATGTTTGACTATTTGTCGAATATCTGAAATACCTTGAGCAATATAGATTAATCTTACGGCCCCATCAAGTTATAAGTATATTGAAATGATCATAATGCACAAACATGCAACATCTACGTCAAATTTTACCAGAAAAAGGAACGATTGCAGCTTTTATGGGACAGAGAGACATTGTCCATCTTGTAAGGAAAAAAGTTCGATGAAAGGATATCATTAGGTGTGCATACACTTCATCTGCAAATGTTTGGCCATCTTTCGGTATAATAAACAAGTACAGTTTGGAGATCTAAAATTCATTAAAACTATATATATTCTTTTGTAAATGTCGTCTTTCGACTGTTGTCTAATGTCTACGCTATTCTCTTTTGTGGAAATAAATAATGTTATTTATCTGCAGCATGACACCAGTATTACTTCAATCCTAACTTTTCATACATTTTGCAGAGTGTAGAGAAGCCTGTTCGCATCAAAATAGCAACAAGGAGTCCCTTCTTCTATACTGTTCGTTGATCGTTGTGGAGACATCAGGTTTAGTGCAAAATCAAGATTTTGATACTTTCCAAAGCAGACATTATAGTGTTCTTATGTCCATAAACTAGTTATGCAGCATTCAATATGATGCTCAAAAGAATGATCTTTTCACCATTGTTGTGAATCGAAGCTTTGTTAATCCACCATGAAACATATATATACTTCTGTTTTATCTTCTATATTTTGCTTATGAAGATCTACACTTGCTGGAACTACTGTTTGTATGCGACTTATGTTCTATTAGGCTCCCATTTTTGTATCAAATCCGAAGCAATCTGTAGCTTTTGGGTATGTGATACTCGTTACATCATTACTCAACCCGTTCTTTGGAAATCAGTAGGCATGTAAATGAACCGAACAAACACAAACATCGTTATGTTTGTGTTTGTTCATTTTACATTAATCGAACATGAACACATAATCGAATATATCTTTTATTTCATGTTTGTTCAATAAGAATATGAAAATATTTGTATTTGTTCATGTCCGTTGGTTAAAAAGCTAAACGAATAATTCACGAACATGAACAAACAAAAATAGATGAACATAATTGACAAACATATGTAATTTACTAGTTCAAATACATATGATCCATGATGGCTCGTCTAAAAGACCATGAAAAATATGTACATGAAATTATGTCTCGACACATAAATGAACAAATGTAAGCAAATGAACATAACAAAACTAAGTAAACGAACAAAAATAACATATATGAATGGACATATACGAACGTTCATGAACGTAAATGAACGAACAAAACATGTGTTCATGTTCGTTCGTTTAATTAAGCAAACAACATTTTTTGTTCATGTTTGTTAATTTAATTAAATAAACGAGCATAAACGAACTTTTTGCTGAACATTTTATGAATGGTTCAAGAACGTTTGGTAGAAATTATGTTGATTTCAAATTTAATATTGAGTTATCAACTGCAGGACCGTTGAAGGTTGGACAAATACAACACAATCACACAAAGAGGCGAGTAACCAAACTTAATCAAACAATGAACTGGATTAACCACAAGTAAAGACACTAAGAACACAAGTAATTAAGAGACAGAACACAAGAGCAAGATACATAAGAATTTGGTTTTCAAGGTTGCGGTATATTGTTTTCTCAATGTTCTATTACAAGTGTTACAAAGCATAAAGATAAAGTTACAAGAACATGAGATACTTATACTACATCCTACAGTCGGTCATACTGTGAAAGCCAGCTGGATACAATTGACTAGACACAAAACAAAATCAATTGTAGAGTCAAAAAGGCAGATTGTCTTTTTGACTTTGTGACTATGACATGTCATGGCTTACATCCTTATCTATTACAAAAATGATAAAGTACATGAAGTAGAAAGTTTACAAACTCAAGACCTCAATGTACAGTTACCAAAAGCATGGATCTTTTCACCAACTAATGTAAGTTGATGACATTACAGAGTTGCAACGGAAAGGGGTCCAACTTTATGAAAAAGTACATTAGATAAAGCATGTTGTTAAAAGTCTTCGGAAGAAATTCGTCTTCAAGAGTAGAGCTTCGGAAGACTTTGTCTTTGAAGCTTCGGAAGACTTTGTCTTTGAAGCTTCGGAAGACTTCATCTTGGCTTCGGAAGATATTGGTCTTGGCTTCGGAAGATATTGGTCTTGGCTTCGGAAGATTTCACACTTAGAATATTTTTGTTGCATGTGTGAAACTTCCGAAACATTCTTCTTCAGTACTTGTGCAGCATGCATGCAGAAAGACTTTGGTTGCTTCAGCCTCTTTAAATATTTTTTACAAACTCCCCCTAGGCTGATGCTACCAAAACTCTTGAAGACTTCAGATATCAACAGTCCTCATTAGGATAATAACCAGCCCTTTCTTTATGAGATGATCAGGATCCTTCAAACTGTCAAAGTGTATTCTCATGTCAAAGAGATCATGTAGAGGCAACTGAAACATGTCTTGCCAAGTGTAGACATTCTCAATGCCATGATCTCTAATAACATGCCACCTTTCTGGATTTGTAGTGTATGTCCAGGATAGGATGGGTCTTTCTGATGCTACAGGAGCTATTGGAATAGGAGATGATGGAGCATCCTCTGGCTGCACATCCTCAGGATGTTTTGTCTCATCCTGTCAGAAAAGGATGCAGTCTTCTTCTTCGTTGGCTTTTATTTTGAAGCCATCCTTTTCTTTCTCTTTACAACTTTTAACTGAGAAGACTAGCCTGCAACACCTGATTGATCTTCATTGTCTTTCTCAGTTGGGTCTTCCACTCTCACAGGTTCAGATTGAGAGTGAGTCCGACCCTGCTATAGATCAGAAGATGAAGCTTGTTGAGATTCAGCAGGAGGTCCAGGTTGTGATGTCTCTGGTTATTCAACTTTAACCTCCACTTCGGGTAGAGCTTGACTTGGAGGGGAATGTAAGTCAACCAGCTCTCCACTTTTTATATTTTGCTTGATCACCCTTATATGCTCATCCATAGTGGATAGAGACATGGGGCCAAGTCTCCTTCCGGAGAATCCATACAGCTTCAAGAAGCTCATCATCCTGTGCCTGTCAGCAGATTTCTTCATGCTTTTCTGGATGATGGCTCTTGACTTAGCAGCCTCTTCCTTAGCTTTCTTTTGGTTGTCTTTCTTTTCTTGACTATCTCAAGTTCAAGTTGTTTAAGATACTCAAACTCTATATAGTCAAAGGATAAGGAAAGAATTGCTTCTACCTGATAGAGGCATGTGGCACTCAGGTAGTTGATCATCTTGATCATTTCTTCTTCTTTATCTACCCGAGGTTCTTGTTGAACCACATCCTCATATGTAGGGCTTTCTTGAACTGGGGAGAGAGTAGGAACATGCTTGTATAATGTTTTCTTTCTTTTGTCTTCTTTGATTTGTACCAGTAGCTCTGCATCTTCTGCCTCTTTCTTCTCCCTTGACCTTTCCAGGTCAACCAGTTCATTTAGTTCCTCCAATGGGAGAGAGATGACATTGTCTATGTCATAGTTCCTTGTCTACAGCTAGTTTATCATGACTGCCCTTAATTTATCATTCTAAGTATCTGGTCTGGGGCTAGCCCTGATAGCAGACTCCATGAGTCTTGCAGACTCAAAAGAGGAACTTTCTCCCCTCAGCTTCATTTTCCTCTCTCTTATCTTCCTCAATCTTCTCAAAAATCATTTTTCTTTTCCCTTTGTCACTCACAGACCTTTGTGACTTAGGATGGAGAAAGCTTTGACCTTCATTGCTTGATGTAGCTTCCAAGCTCTGGCCAGAGAGAGGTTGAGAAGCACCTTCACTAGCAGGTGTCTCAAAAAGGGAATTGATCTCTGTAGCAGTTGTTGATAATAAGACAGGATTCTCAGGTTCTGTCACTAGGCATTCAGTCAATATTTCCCTTATGAAGCTAATTTTAGGGTCTGCTTCAACATCCAGTTGACCGATGACATCATCCAGTTGACCGATGATATTGCCTGATTGCCATAATCTTCTTCTAAGGCTGAACTCTGCAGTGATCCGGTCTTGGATTCTTTAGGCCAACTTGTCAGCTTGTCTTGATTTGCTTGGATTGACAAGTGGCATTCAAGGTTTGAAAGTTGAAGATCTGCTGCCCTTGAACTCTAATGATGATTAGGGCTCTCCTGTTGTTGTCATACCTCCACCCAATGATGTGATTGGAAGATGGTGGAGATGACATAGCCCTTGTATCCTTTCCTCAAACAGACTCTGTATGAAGGAGTCTATGTAGTCCACATCAATGTAAATTTGAGGAGGTTGCTGAGAATACACAATTGCAAGTGAAGATGGTGAGTCATCAGTGTCCATTGTCTCCGAAGAACTCCCAGGTTCTGTAATTGTAATAACTTTCTCCTCTTTTTTGGTAGCATCACCCACTTGCATAGGTGAGCCAGGAGTTAGGTCAATCACATCCACAGATTCTTATGTTCCTGGTTGAGCTCTTCTTAAAGGTCTCCCAGCTAGTTTTTCCTTAAGATATGAAATCTCAAGCTGCTGATCATTGACCCTGTTCTGCAAGGTAGTCACTTGAGATTCAAGACGACTAACCTTGGAGATTAAACAGGTGCATGTTTGAGACAGTTTTTGCACCTTTAGTCTTAAATTCCCCTCATCTTCATCAAAAGAATCATTGGGGGATGAGATGATTGGAACAAAGTCCTCACTCTCACCACCAGCTTTAGGTTCTTGGCTGCTAGATTTCCTTTGCTCATTGGCAATCTCAATTGAGATGTCAGTGGGCTGAGTTGCCATGGTTGAGGTCTTAATGATGTAATCACTTTTAAAAGTGAGAGCCTCTTCCATATGGACATCCTGAACAGGTTCAGAAGTGTCCACCTCAGTAGTAGGTGACTGATGGGGGCTAGAAATAGGAGTCTCAGAAGCACTCATCTCTTTTTGAGTAGGGGAAAAGAAGAGAGAATCATAGTACTCACTGAAACTTAGATCTTCATCAATGTAGAAATCAATGTTAGGGATTGGTTGGTTGAGATCTAAAGGCCGTGGATGGTAACTGTCCCCTAAAGGTTGATCACTTGAGTGTTGAGACTCAGAGTGATGGCTTAAGACAGTTTGGCTTATGAGCTCATCAGGCTGAGCATGAGGAATCTCAGCACTGATCCTTGAAGAGATGGGAGTGGTCTGCTCCTCAGGAGAAGTGGGAGCTCTAGTGTCCACTTCTTCCTGTATGGGTAAGTGTATAGGGACCTGCACAGACTGAATAGCCTGAGTAGGGTTCGTTTGGATTTTCTTTGGTAGGTGAGGGTGATTTGTGGCTTTTAGGTGGTTGGGATGTAGAAGGTGTGGGTTCAACACTAGCTGGTGCTGCTAGGTTATCATCTTGAGCAATGAGCTATAACATTTTTGGGACCATGACTGTTTCTACCCCAGAGAACCCAACAGTGGGCTTTTTTAGTATTTTAAAGATGTCGGGCTTCATGTGTCCCAATTTAAGAATGTTACCTGTTCCCCTTAACTGTGAGCCCAGTTCACAGTTAAGAATATACTGGACATATTTAGGGAACATGTAATATTCTAAGGAGTCCAAGTTTGCAAGCAGATTAGTATAAACAAAATAAGAATACCTGAACTTGACCCCTGAACCATTCCATGGACAATAAAGCAGAGATCCTCAGAAATCTGGTTCCATCTACCATGCTTGTTTGATAAGCTATGGATAACCACATGGAGCAGGAATTTTCACTAGGATGAGACATTTCTTTTCTTGAAAGTCTTGACAGAGTAGTCTCCCTCATAATCCATCTACTTAAAAGAATGATTTACAGCTTCTTTTGGGAAGATCACCTCACCTTCTTCATCATCCAACTGAAGATGCATGTTGATGATGGCCGGAGTGGTGAAGAATGTTCTCCCTTGCACTGTGGCAGATAGTGCCTTCTCCCCATCCACTACGACCTCTTGGGAGGTCTTTCAGAATTCTAGCAGGTGATCCTCATAGAGTGGAGGATCAATGGTTAGGGAGGTGAAGTACTTCGACAAAGCTAAGAAACGGCAAACCTCTGAAAAATGAGGATCTTTCTCAGAGCTTAATAGAGCAACCTGATTATGTTGCATGTGTAACTGCATGGTAAAGTTCGACTCATTTCTGTGACAGGGTTAGGCATTTTGAGAAGCTTAAGGATGAAGAAAGATGAAAGAAAGTAATTTCAAAGAGAAATTTTGGGGTTTTAGGTTTGGAGGAAGAAACAGATGATAGAAAGAAGGGAAAATCGTTGAGTTTATATGTGAAAAGGATTTCACATAAAGTTTAATGAAAGAGGATAAACTTTGAAATCCGGATGTCGGTCTTACCTCTGAAAAAGTAGTTTACTTTTGCTCAAAAAGTAGTTTTCTTGGAAGTCAAAAAGCTTCCGAAGGTAAATTATCTTCAGAAGTTTTAATGAAAAAGCTTCCGAAGCTAAAATGACTTTGGAAGATTTTCCTAAGAGTTGTGAAAATTTTGACTTTGGAAGAAAATCAAGACTTAAGAGTTTTTTTCAAGAACACAACTTCTGAGAGTTAATTTGCTTCGGAAGAAAAAGGTCCTTGAAAACATATAAGTGCCAAAGAGAATTTTAAGCTTCGGAAGATATTTTAGAAATTTCTTCCGAAGGTAAAATACTTGGGCAGTTAGTTGTTTTAAAAGCATAAATTTCTTTCGAAGTTAAAAACATAACTTTCGAAGGATCAAAATTTTCATAATTCTAATAAAAGTCTTCATTTCATCCAAAGAAAACAAGAGCTTATGAAAGTGATGAACTAGACAACTTAGGACACACATATTTTAAGAAATAATAAGAATTAGTTTTAAGAAAAACCTACTCAAAGTTGATCATCCCAATAGCTGATACAAGATATTTAAATCTCTATTAATCAAAAGCCTTTGTAAACAGATCAGCATATTGTTCATCTTTGTGAACTTTGACTAGTTTAATTAATCTTTTTTCATAATTATCTCTTATTAAATGATGATGTGTTTGGTCCTTGAGTGCTGCACAGGATTCTCTGTGATTGAGATAACACTATTGTTGTCTATATGAATGGGAGTCTCCTTGAAGTTGAACCCATATTCCAGCATCTGATTCTGAATCCAAAGCACTTGAGCATAGCAGCTTGCAACAACAATGTATTCAGCTTTAGCAGTTGATGCAGAGACACATGATTGTTTCTTGCATTTCCATGAGACAACCATTCCATCAAGAAACTGACATCCCCCAGATGTAGACTTTGCAGTCATGTTGCAACCATCATAATCACCATCTGTATAAGCATACAGATTGAAGTCAGGATTCTTAGGATACCATAGACCAAGTGTTGAAGCACCATTAATGTATCTTAGAATACTTTTAACAGTGATAAGATGAGACATCTTAGGGTTGGCTTGATATCTTGCACAGATGTAAGTGGTAAACATAATATCAGGTCTGCTAGCAGTAAGATACATAAGAGACCCAATCATAGCCCTATATAAGTGTTCATCTACACATTCTCCTCAAGATCAGGTTCAAGGGAGTGGTTTCTAGCTATGGGTGTCTTAACAATCTTACAATCAGTCATGTTGAACCTCTTGAGTATGTCTTGAACATACTTTGACTAACAATAAGATGCAATCTTCAACTTGCTTCACTTGAATTCCTAGAAAGAAATTAAGTTCCCATGGCACTCATTTCAAATACGTCCTTTATCAGTTTCTCAAAGTCTTTGAAGAGCTTTGGATTAGTTGAACCAAAGATGATGTCATCCACATATACTTGAACTAGCAATATGTCATTTCTCTGTCCTTTGATGAAGAGAGTTCCATCTATAGTACCTCTCCTGTATCCATGCTTGCAAAGATACTAAGATAATGTCTCATATCACTTCCTGGGTGCCTGATGCAGCTCATAAAGAGCTTTGTCAAGCTTGCAGACATAATCAGAATGATCAGGATCTATAAAACCAGGTGGTTGTTTAACATACACATCTTCATCGATCACTCCATAGAGAAAAGCACACTTCACATCAAGTTGAAAGACCTTGAAGTTCTTGGATGCAGCAAATGCCTGGAATATCCTAACAGCTTCCAGTCTTGCTATAGGAGCAAAGAAATCTGTGTAATCAACTCCTTCTTCTTATGTATATCCTTAAACAACTAGTCTAGCTTTGTTCTTGATGATGAATCCTCTATCATCCTTCTTGTTCCTAAACACCCATTTGGTTCCAATGGCAGTCTTCTAATGAGGAAAAGGACAAAGGTTCCAAACTTTTTGTCTTTTGAATTGAAACAACTCCTCTTGCATAGCTTCAACCCAACTTCCATCCTTCAGAGCCTCATTAACTTTCTTTGGCTCTATCTGAGATAAGAAACAAGAGTAAAGACAAACATTTGCTTCATGGGTTTGTCCTCTGGTTCTTACCCCTGTGACAACATCTCCAATGATTTTTGTGGTGGGGTGAGACTTGTGGATCCTTAGCTGAGGGATCACAACAAGTTGTTGAGAAAGATCTAAATTAGAGAAATTTAGATCTGGCATATGTGTTTCTCCCACCACATCAGCACACTTATCAAGAGAGACTTTATCCAAGGAGTGTGTGACATCATTGATGTTGTCATCTATTGAGTGGTTATCATCATCAAGAAAGTCTTGATCACTGTCACCGCTACCATCATTTTTCTTCTACAATTGAAGCATCTTTATCTAGTTGTAGAGCCTCTGAGCTGGAATTTGAAGGCATACCAGGTGTATCAGCTGAGTTTGTCATTATGGTGCTGATAGAAACCTTATTTGCAGAAGTAGTCCCAACCGGAGCTGAAGATGTGTTACTTGAACGTCTTCTCAGCTCAAATATTGGATCAGGATCACCTGTATTTAAATTTTCTGCAGATCCTGAAACAGTCTCACAAAATTTGTTAAAACAGTTGGTAACTAAGTCAAGATCAAAGAGCCAATCAGGACCAGAACCAGCCACACAGGATGTGTGGTCATTGAAAGTCACATTGGTTGACTCCTTAACATTTCTAGTTCTAAGATTGTATACTCTGTAAGCCTTAGCTTGGGAAGAGTATCCAACTAATTGTCTATCATCTGATTTCTCAACAAATTTGGCAATTTGATCCTTGGTATTCAAGATGGTGCAAGGACAACCAAATGACCTGAGAAAACCAATGAAAGGTTTTCTCTTGTGCCAAAGTTCATAAGGAGTCTTGCCATGAGTCTTAACTATTAAAACTCTATTCTGCACATAACAAGCAGTGTTGACTGCCTCCGCCCAGAAGGTGATGGGCAGCTTATAGTCAGACAGCATGGTTCTTGCAGCTTCAATCAGTATACTATTTCTCCTCTCAGCAACACCATTCTACCATGGAGTCCTGGGAGCATTGTATTGTCTTGTAATACCTTTTTCATCATAAAATGCATCAAGGATTTGGTTCTTCAGAATCTCAGGAGTCTCATCCTTAGTTCTAAGGAAATAGACCCAAGTGAATCTTGTAAAGTCATCTGTGATCACTAAGCAGTAAGAGGACCTTCCTAGACTCATTATACTAGTAGGGCCAAAGAGATCCATATGTAACAAGTGTAGGGGTGTAGTGATGGAGTTCCTTTCCTTAGGCTTGTAAGATATCTTATGTTGCTTCCCTTTCAGGCATGCAACACTATGGTCATCACTTGTAAAATCTTTCTTTGGCATTCCAGTTACCGAATCATTCTAAATCAGTTTATTCGTATTTATAAAGTTTACATGACACATTCTTTTATGCCATAGGAAAGACTCATCAATATTTGCTTTAGACAAAAAGCATGAAACTTCTCCAGAGGGAGATGTTTCTTGCAGATCCATCTTGTACATGTTGCCCAGAGGGCTTGTACATCTCCAGTTACTTCTCCAGAGGGCTCTAAGCAGAATATGCTCATGAGGAATGACCACCCCGGGCTTGAGAACAATACACTCAAGCTCAGTAAAGAGCATGTTATGACTCTAATCACAAAATTAGGATACACTCAGAAGATTGTACCCAAGCTTCTTGACAAAGTTTACCTTTTCAATGCTGAGCTGAACATTTGTGAACTTGCCCCGTCAAGAGATGTAACTACCTTCATCTCCTCCAAAAGCAACTGGCCCTCCATCAATCCTTTCAAAGTTCTGGAGTAATGACCTATTGCCTGTCATGTGCCTGGAACAACCACTGTCAATGATCTAGACATTTCTGTTTGTCTTGAGCTATCCCTGCAAAGAAAATGATTAGTTACATTTGGAAACCTAAGCCTTATTTGTCTTGGGCTCATTAAGAGAAAGAGAAGGTAATGCAATAGTAATAGATCCTATTATTGTGCTAGTTGGATCTTGAGCCGTTGTTGATGGAAAATTCTCAGTCACTTGGTCTTTCTTAGACTTTCACACCACCTTTGGAAGCTTGGACTTGACCTTCAACACTTCGGAAGCTTTTGATACTTCGGAAGTTTAGATGACTAAACCTTAGGAAGATTCTGCAAACATTGCAGCAGACTTCAGTGCTTCGTAAGCATTCCTTTCTTTCGAGACCAACTTTTCTTCCGAAGGCAAATTTCCACTTGCCTTCTTCTTGGTTTTGGAGCTTCCGAAGGAAACAAATTTTCCTTCCGAAGCTTGAATCTTCTTAGAACTCCTGGAAGTCTTTGGTTTGATCATGTGAAGAGTACCCTTAGGATTGTATGGATAATCCTTAGCAAGATGAGCAGTACTTTCACACATAACACACTCCATTTTCTTCTTCCCAAGAGCTTTTGAGAACAAGATTGACTTTGGTCACATCCCTTCTCCACCCTCATCTCTGCAGATGCTGAGACAGTCCTTTTGGGCTGAGAACTGTTCTTGGAGTTTGATGGTCCAGGTTGTGTAGCAGTGGTACATAGCAGATCAGTCTTCTTTTGGGTACTGAGATGATTTGAACATGAACCAGAACTCTTAGCAGAAGAGTTGAGGTTGATGTTTTCAGTCTTTAACACTTCAAACCCTGCAGAGATAAACACTTGTTTCTGCTTGGAGTCATAAGTAGCCTTGATCTCTTAAGCCTTCCTAGCTCTCTTTTGCTCTTTCTGATCAAGTTCTTCCTTATTGACTTGGTTATCACAGTCTTCTTTTTCTCCTCAAAAGTATAGTCGCCCTTCTTAGAATCTTCCTCTTCACTCTTCTCAGAGGAATTCTTCACTATCACTTCTTCATCCTCTTCGCTCAAAGGATCTATGAGAGGACACTCATCTTCACTAGTTCCACACCTAGGTGATCTTACAGACAAGATTGTGTGTGGATGAGCTATCTTATTTGATCATAGTCTTTGCTTGTTTTGATAGCACACTTTGTTATGCAGGGATGAGGATATCATGTTCTTGAAGTATCTTCTTCAAGAACACACTTGTCTGCCCTGGCTTTGCTGATCATAAGCTCAGCCTGGCACTCAGTCAGTTTGGTTATGAGATCCTTGATTTGAGTCCTAAAATCTATATGCTCATGTTTTAGAACTGAAATTGTTTTCTATAAGTCCTTTATCTTCAGTTTATAATCATTTTCAGACTTTCTAAAATCAGCTTTTAAAATGTTTAAGGACTCAAGATCAGATCTCATCTTCAAGTTATAGGTCCTGTATCTATTAACTTTAGTAATGCATTCAGGGGTATAGAGATGTTCCAATACCTTGGCTTCATCATGATCTGCCATTAGTGCTTGGTTTGGAGAAGCATCTTCCACCTAAAAGCTCCAATCAAAGCCTCCATCTTCAACAGCAACAACAACCTGCTGCTTTGGCTTCTCATTATTAGGAGCTTTGTCAGTGTAGTTGGGTCTGGACTGTGTTTGGCGACCATTTGTTCTAGGTGCCTTACACTCCCTGGCAAAGTGGCCCATCAAGTTACAGTTGTAACACTTGACTTTGCCTTTGTCCATGCCAAACTTTCCACTGGTTGTATTGCTTGGTAAATTCCTTCCAGTCCGCTTGTAGAACTTCTTGGCTCTATGAGTGAGAAGAGCCATCTGCTGGACTATCTCCATATACTCCAGATCATCTGGATGGATACAGTCTAGGTCTTCAAGGGTGAAAAGAAAGCTGCCATAACTTTCATCAGAAGACACAAAGGCTTGAGAAGAACTTGTCTCTTGGAATGTGCTTCCTTGAGTGTAGTTCTCCCTTGGTGTCTCTGGGAAGGTGATGAAAGGGAGCTTTGGTGAGTTGTTAGGGTAGCATATGAGATGATGTTGGGGTTTTATGCTATCCCTTTCAACCACATGCATGGCTGAACCCATTTGATTGCTGGAGTTGCCAGATGAACCTTGCATGTTCATCTCCATCTGATAGCCACTAAGAATCCCATATAACTCTGTCAGAGTGAGAGTTTTGAGATTCTCAGTCCTCTTGATCGCCATATAGTAGTGTGTCCACTGCCTAGGAAGTGAGGACATGAACTTTCTTACAATGACCCTGTTCTCAAGAGGAACTCCTCTATCTATAAGGGTATCCACAATCTCAACATACCTGAAGTATTACTGAGTCATGGTTCACTTGCTTTGAAGGTGAAGTTTTTAAACTGCTGCTTTAGGAGATCCTTATTGTTCTCCTTAGCTTCAAAGGAACCCTCATACATCAGTTTCAATGCATCCCACAGCTGCTTAGCTGTTTTGCATTTCTTGAAACCTCTGTATACGGAGTTTGGAAGAACATTCTGAAGGGCTGTTATGGATTTTCTATCAATCTCTACTCTCTTCCTGTCTTCATCGGAGTAGTTTGCCACAGCGTTTGGGATCATACCACCACCAGTGTCAGAAGGGGTGCCTGGTATGTAAGGTCCATTCACAACAGACTCCCTCATTCTTGAGTCTAGAGACCTGATAAAACCTTCCATTCTCATACACCAGGTGTCAAAGTCATCAAGAGTAATCAACGGGGACTTGTTCATGGTTCCAGTATCCATATCAGTTTTGGAAATGGCTGCCATTTGAAAAGTTTAGTATTTGTGTGAGTGAGGGATCTTAAGATGGTGAGATCTTATATCAAGAGCCTGATAGCTCTGATACCAAATGCAAGACTGTTGAAGGTTGGTCAAATACAAAACAACAACACAAAGAGGAGAGTAACCAAACTTAATCAAACAGTGAACTGGATTAACCACAGGTAAAAACACTAAGAACACAAGTAATTAAGAGATAGAACACAAGAGTAAGATACACAAGAAGTTGGTTTTCAAGGTTGCAGTATATTGCTTTCTCAATATTCTATTACAAGTGTTACAAAGCATAAAGATAAAATTACAAGAACATGAGATACTTATACTACATCCTACAGCCGATCATACAATGAAAGCCAGCTGGATACAATTGACTAGACACAAAGCAAAATCAATTGTAGAGTCAAAAAGGCAGATTGCCTTTTTGACTTTGTGACTATGACATGCCATGGCTTACATCCTTATCTATTACAAAAATGATAAAGTACATGAAGTAGAAAGTTTACAGACTCAAGACCTCAATGTAAAGTTACCAAAAGCATGAACCTTTTCACCAACACATGTAAGTTGATGACATTACAGAGTTGCAACGGAAAAGGGTCCAACTTTATGGAAACGTGCATTAGATAAAGCATGTTGTTAAAAGTCTTCGGAAGAAATTCGTCTTCAAGAGTAGAGCTTCGGAAGATATTGGTCTTCGCTTCGGAAGATTTCACACTTAGAATATTTCTGTTGCATGTGTGAAACTTCCGAAGCATTATTCTTTAGTACTTGTGCGGTATGCATGCAGAAAGACTTTGGTTGCTTCACCCTCTTCAAATATTCTCTACATCAACTATTAGGTTTTGTGATAATGAATATGATGTAACATATGTATTCATAGAAACATTTTTATTAGAGTATGAAGATATCTAGATTATTGTTTTTCCCACATAAACGTTTCCAATTATATATAGGGGTGTTAAAAAAATTATGTATTTGAAATATCCTAAAATTTGGATTCAGATAGTATTTTAAAAAACTACGAATAACCTTTATCTTATTCTTCGTTCGTCTAAATAGGATATCAATTATTTGAAAACATCAAAATATTCTTTAGTTGAGTGTGTTGGGTTTTACATGAATTTCATAATAGCATATATCTAAATATACAAATAAAATATAAAAATCACGAATTGAAATTGCTGTTTTAATATATTTTATCAAATAATATAACTTTAATTCAAAATAATAAAACATTTTAAAATAAGACTAAAAAACAAATAATTAAAATCACGAATTGAAATTGCGGTTTTAAATTTGAAAGATAATAATTAATTTTTTCAATCTTCGATGATAAAACTGAATTTAACTCTACAGAAATAATAGAATATTAAAATTAAAATTTTCCCCTAACATCCAATTGACCTCCACATTTCCATCTCTGATTGGCCAAAACCCAATCACACGAATCAACACACATCACCCGTGATCACCCCCAATCCAACGGCCAACAATCACCCCTACAAAAGACCATAAATATCAGCAAAACAAAACAAAACCATATAAATAACCCTTCAGTCATTTCCTAATTCCTGCATTCACGTTCTATCTTCATCTTCTCTCCTCACAAATACTCGCCGGAAAACACAATAACATCATCTCCATTTTCTCCACAAAGTCGCCGGATTCGCCATGGAAACCGGTGGAAAGTTGAAAAAAGGAGCTGCCGGAAGGAAGGCCGGCGGTCCGAAGAAGAAGCCGGTCACCCGGTCCGTGAAAGCCGGACTTCAGTTTCCGGTCGGAAGAATCGGCCGGTACCTGAAGGTAGGCCGGTACGCGAAACGAGTAGGTACCGGTGCTCCGGTTTATCTCGCTGCGGTTCTCGAATACCTTGCCGCTGAGGTAATTGTAATTGCAATTGTGAAGTTTTTAGGTTTTTGATGATGTTTGGGTTTGGTTCGTGTCTGATTCAATTGGTTTGAGATTTGAGTTGTTGATTGATCGTTTAGGTCAATTGCATGATTGTTTTAGACTTTTAGCGTTTTAGGTCAATTGCATAAATGTTTGCTAGAGATTTACGAATTAGCGTATGAGTCAGTTACTTTGTTGATTGAATTAGTGGTTGATCGTTTTCGAATGGCATGTGACGTGAGATGAAATTTGTGTTTTAGATCAGTCATGATTGCTTGCTAGAGATTTATGAATTAGCATATGATTAAGTTACTTTGATGATTGAATAAGTGATTGAAAAGTGCGTTTTTGATTAATCACATGATTATTTGCTACAGATTTGTGAATTAGCATGAGTTGCTTTGATAGTTGAATTAGTGATTGATCATTTGCAAATTGCATGCAAAATGTCATGAAAGTTATGTTTTAGATCAATTACATGATTGTTTGCTAGAGATTTATGAATTAGCATCCGATTCAATTACTTTGATAATTGAATTGGTGATCTAGCGACTTATCCTTTGCGAATAGCATGTTACATGCAATGGAGATCATGTTTTAGATTAATTACATAATTGTTTGCTAGGCATCTATGAATTAGCATGTGATTCACTTACTTTGACTATTGAATTGGCGATTGATCATTTGCAAATAGAATGTAAGATGTAATGAACATTGTGTTATAGATCAATTACATGATTATTTGATAGAGATTTATGAATTAGCATCTGATTTAGTTAATTTGGTAATTGAATGAGTGATTGATCATTTGCAAATAGCATGTAACTGGTAACATGTAATGAAATTTATGTTTTAGATCAATTACATGATTGATTGCTGGTGGGCTATGATTTTGCACCTGATCCAAATACTTTGATGAATTAATGGATGATTGTTTTGAAATAGCATGTTAGATGTAATGAATGTTGTGTTTTAGTTTAGTTACATATTTGTTTGCTAGAGATTTATTAATTAGCATATGAGTCAGTTACTTTGACAAATTAAATTAGATTTATCCTTTGCAAATAATATGTAACAGGTAGTGAAAATTATGTTTTAGATCAATTACATGATTTTGTTAGAGATTTACGAAAATTATCATATGATTCAGTTACTTCTATATCTCTATAACTGAATTAATGATTGATCCTTTGCATGTAGCACGTACCATCTATTGAAAATTATGTTTTCAGTCAATTGTGTGATTGTTTGTTAGAGATTTACGAAGATGATGTTGAATTTCGGGGTTAATTTGTGTGCGATTAGGTTTTGGAATTGGCTGGAAATGCTGCAAGAGACAACAAGAAGAACAGAATCATACCAAGGCATGTATTGTTGGCTGTGAGGAATGATGATGAGCTGGGAAAACTTCTTGCTGGTGTGACAATTGCTCATGGTGGTGTTCTTCCAAACATTAATCCTGTTCTTTTGCCAAAGAAATCTCATGATAAAGCTACAAAGGAACCAAAATCTCCATCCAAATCAACTAAATCCCCAAAGAAAGCTTAGTTGATTCATCCGCATATCTATATGGTGATATAGGATGAATCAGCAGATCTTAGAAGGATTGTAATATGTTATGTTTATGGTAGGATCTAGGTGTGAAGAAGAAGAACCTCTCTTGTTCTATGTGGAATTGTTAACTTTATGAATTTATGAAATCTTTTGAACATCTATTTGATGTGTACTACATTGTTTGATCATGTTTTTTGTTTGTTTATGAGTTTTGTTTGTTTATGAGTGAGATCTTTGTGCGTTTATCTTGTAGCAAATTGAGATTGAATCTAAATTGATGATCTTGAACATTGTTTTGAAAACCGGGTCAGACTGAAATCTGGATTTCAATCCGGTCTGGTTCGGTGATTAAAATTGTTTTGGCTTTGAATTGGTGGTCGAACCGGCAGTTGAACAGGATGAACTGGGGGGTTGAACTGGTTTTTTATATATATGTTTTTTATTTTTTTAGTATTTTTATATATATATTTATAAAATTGTTATAATTTTATGTAGTTTTTATATTTGGTCCAACTAGTTGAACCGGTTTGACTAGTGAACTAATAAAACGTTTGGTTTACTATCCAATACGATTATGAAAACATCAATCTGGAATTACAAATTGATTATAGTAAACTGAGAGCTTTAACAAGGTGTTGATTTAACAAGGTGTTGAAATGATGAAGAACATGCTAATTAAGCATTATAGCTTGAAGTGCTTGTTTTGAATCTAAGAGATGAGAGTTAAGAATCTTTGAAGTAACCAAAGACGATGATCTAATAACTAGGAGTTGAAATGATGAAGATGTCATTTTTGAAAATTTTCCTCAAAATTAAATTCAAGCAAGAAACAAACGATTACAATTTGTAACTATGACTAAACATTGGTGTTCTTTAGGGTTATCTTTTATTTTAATACATCAAACTGTTTTTAACTAGCCTATAGTAGACGTATTAATTTTAGAAAGTGCAGATCATTTGTGACCCTTTAATTCATAGATGTGGATTTGGGATCTACGAATGTTGTTTTTGTTATTATTATTAAAGACAACTTGATTTGTATAATATCACATGTATATATTTGTATTCTAATTTGATTTAGCTTACAAATAACGTATGTCTCATTCTTACGAGAAAAGACGGTTGGAAGTTGATTGTCTATCATGATATTATGATGTACAATGACATTGTTTGTGAGAGGTACCTAAATAGTATTTGAAAGGATAGGGTGAGATGGAGAGAGGGTGTTAAACTATGTGAGGTGGACGAAGGATATACTGAAAAGTAAAAAAGAGATAGAAAGTTGTATTTAGAAGAAGAGAGTGTTTTGTGAGTAAGAAAAACAAACAATTAGATCATCTCTAATACGAGAATGTACTATCTTAGCCTTCAACAAACCAACTATTCACAAAATTAGCAAACCGACTCACCAGAATTTGTAATCGAACCATTTTGACACGAACATGCTAGGGTTGAACCCCAGACCACTGATTCGTAATCTGTCTTATTCAAACCGAACCAAACAAGTTAAAAACGGAGCAGAACCGATCACTTCTCTATTCGAAAACCAAGTTCCTAACCTGAATCATTTCCAAGTAGTACTACTCGAGTCGAGACTGATTATAAAAGTTATAGTGGGCCGTTGAGCTGGACTGATATAAACAAATGGCCCACTCAAACAAGCCCATGATATCATCATCTTAGCCCATTTCGAATCTGAGTGCTTACACCCACGGTCCAAAACTAACGCCGCTGCAAGTTCTGCAAACCGCTCATTCTCGTATTCTCTCACATTTTCAAAAGAAAACGAAAGCAGAAACCCTAGAATCACCTCTACCATCTTCGACAACCGATCGTTAGCGTTCTTACACTCACATCTACAGCTATGCAGTCACCGGTTCTCGTTCTCAGTAAGTTTATCGTTCTCACACTCACACACACACACACACACATAGTTTGAAGATCATATGATGTGATCTCATGATCTGCTACGGTTTTGCTGGTTATGGTAGTGGTTATGGTAGCTTAGATTGATCTAGTTTTGGCATTAGTGTTTTGGTTTTGAGAGATTGTGAATTTGTTAGGTTTAGCATGTTGAGAAGTTGAAAGCTGGATTGAGTGTTTTAGTTTGATGTTGTGGTGTGTGTTAAAGAGAAAAGATGGTTTTAGCTGGATTTTGAGAGTATACGAGCTTAGTTGTGAAACGTTACGTGTGGGACATCAGGAGTATATATTGACTATTGTGTGTGTTTTCTTATAGATTTGAATCACATAGTTATGTGTGTTTCAATGGAATTCGGATTTGAAGTCTGTAGCTACATTTATATATATGTGTGTGTGACATTGTAATGTTTTGGAATCGAAGGGTGTAAGTTCCAAACTTCCAACGTTGAGCTTAGTGAGTCCCAGATATCACACATACTGTAAATACTGGCTTTTATCATGCTAGTAGAATTTGCCGTTGTTAGATTTAGCTTCCTTTCAATTTCTTTCTTTGTATTCTATAATAATCTTAACTTACTGACTTTGAAAATAAACACAGCTAAAGACTTTTGTGAGTTTTTTAGGAAGGATGAATTTAGCTGGGTATGGTGGGAATTATTGTCACATAACATAAGAACAAATGAGCAATAAAAGCATACACGTACATATATCATTTAAAGTTTAATAAATCAAGGGGAAACAGGTTAAAATATTTTTTTGAAATGACAGCTCATATGTGTACTATTTGAAATGTGCAGAGGATTCGCTCACTCGTGAATCTGGAACTAAGGTGCATCATGCAAATATTCAAGCTTCTAAGGTGCATACAAGTTCATTTTTGTTGAATTGTTGTTAGATTTTTTTAAACCAGGTTGCTTTTGTTAAACTATTGATTATTTGTTCATCTATGAAAACGTCTAATATTTGATGTGGGCTGAAACTATTTGATAACACAATCTTTTTTTTTAATATCATTTTTTTTATTTTTTCTCCACTACAAACATGCAAATGAATGCCTGATGGGCTCAGTGGCCATCTATCATATTTTATGGTTAATCTTGCTCTGTTAAAACTTATAAAGGAGATGATGCAGGGGCGGAGTAAAAAGTTTTGGGTTGTGGTGACTTTTGATAAACTAAAATCAAACTTTACAAAACAGAGTCATTATCCTTCAAACTTTAACCACATCATATAACTATAATTTCAATTTATTTCTTGTTTATAGGCCGTGGCTGATATTATTCGTACCACATTGGGTCCAAGGTCCATGTTAAAGATGTTGCTTGATGCTGCAGGAGGTGTTTACTTCTTTTTTTTGTTTAATTTTTTTTCAACATGTTGGCCTTTTTGAATAATAAACCATTCAATTTCAACACGAAATTCAACCTTATGGTGATTTTTTTACAGGAATTGTGGTTACTAATGACGGGAATGCCATTTTACGGGAGTTGGATATTGCTCACCCAGCTGCAAAGGTATTTATGTAGCTGAATTAATTAGAATATGATTGAATCATCACCTGGCATTTTTCTCTCTATTTTAAAACAACTTTGCTTTAGATGGTTGTGGTTATATGATCAAATCACCCCCAGCTTGCTACCTTTTTTGGTAGCTCATAATAACCTTTAATTATCTGTTATCACCTATCACTTAATTTTCATTTGTCATACACAATGTAGACTCTTTGAGTTTTACTGTGTTTTCTAAATCATGTATATTTTGTACAATATTTTTCAGTCCATGATCGAACTAAGCCGCACACAGGATGAGGAAGTTGGTGATGGAACTACATCAGTCATTGTTCTTGGTATACTTGATTGTTTGTTTTAATTTTTTAGAACTTGAAACAACTTTGTTTTACATCTTTTTTATTTACCTCATGTAATGCTAAATTTAAATTTCTAGCTGGTGAGATGCTTCATGTTGCGGAAGCTTTTATTGACAAGAAATATCATCCTACAGTTATTTGCCGAGGTATTCTTTTCTTGATGTTTAAACTATATTCTTAGTCTTGTAAAATTACAAGATCCAAGTAAAGAGTTATACGTTTGCAGCTTACAACAAGGCTCTGGAAGATGCTCTTGCTGTATTGGATAAAATCTCCATGTCTATTGATGTGAATGATCGTAAGCTCTTGCATTTCTGTTTCCCTTATACTTCATACATATTAATGATATTATTTGTACTCCAATCATATGAATGCTATCCAATTAGTTGAACTTGTATGGCGTTTGATATGTAAATGGAATGGAAATGGGTATGGCTTTGTATGGAAAGGAGTGAGAAGCCATTTTGAGAGACTTTCATTTTAGGGTCTCAAAACAAAATTTAAATATGTATCTTTAAATCAAATGATTCCTCACTTTCACTTCCAGATATTCATTCCAAACCCTTAAACTAACACAACCTTGACTAGTTATACAACGGCCACTTTGATGTGTTTTTTAGATTATTCGCAGTTCCAATTTTACTTACTATAACTCTATAATAACCAAGTTGATATGATTGATCACATAATCAATGACTGAATTTTCCTTTTCTTTTTATTTAATATTGTTGTTCTTTCATTACAGGTTCCATGATGTTGGGATTGGTGAAGAGTTGTATTGGCACAAAATTTACCAGTCAATTTGGGGATCTAATTGCCGTGAGTATCTTATTTCTCTTTTTATTCTTTCTACCTATTAGAGTTGAGTTAATGTACTATCATGGTGAGTATGTGAAGACAACTAAGAAATTTACATCTACAGCAATGTGTTCATTAAGAAGAAATATATTCTACCTATTATCACTGTCGACTGGTTTACTTATCAATAATATAAGTAGTATATTTACAATGAGATTTAGAAATTTTGACAAATAGTTGTATCTCAAGCATGTTATGTTTTAAAGGGGTCAAACATTTGTACTTAATATAAAAGCAGGTAAAGAGGAAACTAGTTGGTAGTTGCCCAAAATGTATATCAGTTTTATAGAACATTTCCATTGATTTCATTAAAAAATTAGATTGTTATTGAAGTACTATATTTACTATATTTACATTAAAAAAAATATATATATATATATATCTCGAGCATGTTATGTTTTAAAGGGGTCAAACATTTGTACTTATATAAAAGCAGGTAAAGAGGAAACTAGTTGGTAGTTGCCCAAAATGTATATCAGTTTTATAGAACATTTCCATTGATTTCATTAAAAAATTAGATTGTTATTGAAGTACTATATTTACTATATTTACATTAAAAAAAATATATATATATATATATCTCGAGCATGTTATGTTTTAAAGGGGTCAAACATTTGTACTTAATATAAAAGCAGGTAAAGAGGAAACTAGTTGGTAGTTGCCCAAAATGTATATCAGTTTTATAGAACATTTCCATTGATTTCATTAAAAAATTAGATTGTTATTGAAGTACTATATTTACAATAAGATTTAGAGGCATCAGACAAATAGTTGTTTGGGTCAACTGAACTCAACCCGAACCTGAGTGTACCAAATTTACATGGTTTGACCTTTTACGCTACCCATCCCTTTTGGTGCCTTTATTTTTTTCCTCTTAATTTGAGTTTAGCTGTAGACTACACAGTATTTTTTGTTGTTGACCATTATATTTGTCCTTTTCTAGGATCTAGCACTGGATGCAACAACAACAGTTGGTGTTGATCTAGGCCAAGGTATAAGAGAAGTGGATATTAAAAAATACATCAAGGTTGAAAAAATTCCTGGTGGCCAATTGGAAGATTCCAAAGTCCTGAAAGGGGTTATGTTTAACAAAGACGTTGTCGTACCTGGAAAAATGAAAAGAAAAATCGTAAACCCTCGTATCATTTTACTAGACTGCCCTCTTGAGTACAAAAAGGGTGAGAATCAAACAAATGCAGAATTGGTCAGAGAAGAAGATTGGGCAGTACTCTTGAAAATGGAAGAAGAATACATAGAAAACTTGTGTGTGCAAATACTTAAATTCAAGCCTGATCTAGTGATCACAGAAAAAGGGCTTAGTGATTTAGCATGCCATTATTTCAGTAAAGCTGGAGTAAGTGCTATTAGGAGACTAAGAAAAACAGATAACAATAGGATTGCTAAGGCTTGTGGAGCGGTTATTGTGAATAGGCCTGATGAACTTCAAGAATCAGATGTTGGAACTGGTGCTGGGCTTTTCGAGGTTAAAAAGATTGGTGATGAGTTTTTTGCATATATTGTCGATTGTAAAGACCCAAAAGCGTGCACAGTTCTTCTCCGAGGTGCCAGCAAGGATCTCTTGAATGAAGTTGAGCGGAACTTGCAGGTAATTTTGAAATGGTCTGACAATGGGTCAAAATAGGTCGGACTGTAGGGTCATAGTGTAAAATTTTTTTGTGGGTTGGTTGGGTTGTTCTGAAAGACTTTACATTCTTTATAATATTTTGTTGTCAAATATATGATGATTGCAAATTTTATCTTCCTGATAGTATTTAATTTTTGATTAAGTAGGAAAAAAAAGATTTGTGCAATAAAAGTACACATTAGGCAACTTTAGACCCTTTTGTTTTAATTTTTTACCTGTTTGACCTATTAGGGAGAAAACACAACCCAAATCAACCCATTAAGATTTGAACTACGAATACCTGAGTGTGAGATGATGTTTCAAATGTGATTCTTAAGTTTTAAACTAGGTTGGCATTTTATAGTGAATAAGATACAGAATAAACATTTTACAATTTCCCCAATTTATAAATCATATGATACTCATCATTCAACCCGTGTATTGCACGGGTCTATAACCTAGTTTTTTGAATAAAATGGTTAAAAGGTTTTATGCATTAACGTTTCACTTTCAGGCGACTTTTGACTCCCTTTTTAATGCTATTTTTTATACCTGTTTGATCTATTAGAGATGAAACTAATTCTAAATGGACATGTTTATAAGTAAATGGATCAAAATTGCCACTTCTATTAATACTGGACATTTTATTGCAATAAAAGTACTTGCAGCTGAAAACTTTTTTAATTGTATAGGATGCAATGTCAGTGGCTAGGAATATCCTAAAGCATCCAAAACTTGTCCCTGGCGGTGGTGCAACTGAGTTGACTGTTTCTGCTACACTGAAACAGAAGAGCTCATCAATTGAAGGCATTGAAAAGGTTCTTTTAGTATATATGTTTTATAGCATACAACAATCTCTCTCTCAACAAATACATTTTTTTGAATATTATTGACGTTGAATTCTTTATTTTTGAAACAGTGGCCTTATGAAGCTGCAGCTGTAGCATTTGAGGCTATACCAAGAACATTGGCACAAAATTGTGGTGTCAATGTCATTAGAACCATGACTGCTCTTCAGGGGAAGGCAAGTTACATGTTTTGCAAGAAAAGATTTATAATTGCTTTGTTGTTATTTGCGTGAAAATGAGTTGTGTTCGGAATGATTAAAACATAAACAAGAAATGTTATCCCAAAACCAAGTTTCACTCCTAAAGCGTCCTTGGTGTCACTTTTCCATTAAAAGTTGCTGACAATTTGCCAAATTTCAAAGTTTATTCTATTTCACACACACACAAATGCATGCGCATGTTTGTCGGTAGAAGTTTGTTAATGACAGGTTTACTTCTTATCTCTTTACAGCATGCAAATGGTGAGAATGCCTGGACAGGAATAGATGGGAATTCAGGTGAAATTGCTGATATGAAAGAACTAAAGGTGTAACATCCCTCTTCTTCTTAGTTATCCTCAACAACATTTATAGTTACGTTAGTTCTAAAAAGTGGCAAATTTCAACTCATTTATAAATGTGTAGATTTGTGTTTTTTAAATCTCAAACAGTCCAAGTAAAAAGAATTATCTAAAAAGAGAGCATTTCACACTGGTCAAAGGCCTCTTAAAGTTGATTTTTAATGCATACAACCTTCTAAAAAGTTACTATATTAGTTTTGTTTTTGTAATCATAATTACCATATTAATTAATTGTTCCTTAAAAGAACAAAAACTAACAAAAAAATGTTTGCGGTTATAGTTTCAAAATTGCCATCTCTAGTCTTTGATTTTCGAATATTAACCAAAAGATGCTTCTAGGTTATTCTTATCATCTCTTTTGTTTTATGTGTTGGTAGATTTGGGATGCTTATAACGTGAAGGCACAGACCTTCAAGACTGCTATCGAGGCTGCTTGTATGCTTCTAAGAATCGATGATATCGTAAGTGGAATAAAAAAGAGACAAGCTCCCGGAGCTAGCCAACCATCTAAACCCACCATCGAGACTGAAGGGGATGCTGACAACGAGCAGATGATTCCCGAGTGAAGAAAAACATTAACCTGAGTTTTTTGGGTTTGTTTTTGCCTCGGTTCAATTGCAATTTCTTGTGTTTCATTGTTGCTAAGGCCTGGCTTAAGATGACTAAAATTTTGGTATGTTAATGGTTTTGGGGTGCTTTGCTTTTTGTTTCTATCTTCATATGACCCACCTTGAATCTGAACATTTGCTCTTCGTTATAATTGTGACGATGTATGATAGTTAGGTTCGTTCTTTGTTTTCCATGTAACGTGAGTTTAACCTAGGGGTCTTTATTGTTTCGGAATGACTTTTAAAGATTTGACTGTTCGAAAGTATACTTGTGGACGACTAAGTTTAAAAAGAGAACAAAAGAAACATGGTGGCCATGTAAATCAAGATCCCCTAAAACTTAGTTATTAAACATCATCAAATTTATAAGTTGCATGATAGTTCATTCACACAAGCACATTAATGACTCAAATATCATATATCTTTCATCTTTACATAACATGTATATATACGACCTGTGGAAATTGTGGATTTTGGGAAATAACTATTTAGATCAGGCAATCAAGTATCATGAAGATAAATCGACATACATTTGTCGTCAACTTGTGGACAAGCTAAACAGCTTATTAATTTAATACATGAATGTTGTCAATGGAACACTCAATGGGTTGGCTCGGTTCTAACAATATCTTTAGCCCCGGTCCTACACTGCAAGAACATTGAATGTTTATACCGTACACAAGAATCTTGATCGCCAAGAGGTATGGTGGTGTAATCATTCACGCTTTAAGCAATCAAGTGTGTACTAATTGATTTTCATTATTGAAAGGTCCTGAGGACTTCAAGTTCATGAAAGTCTTACAATTAAGTTGGTGTATGATAACCATTATATGATGGTTTAGATATAAGAGGATCTTGTGCCTCCTATTACGACATTGCGAACTCACCATAGATATTCATCTATAGGAGGATGGTAAACAATCTATGTCACGTCTACAAATCTATGTGGAGTTGACTCAATAAAAGTAATGTTGTAAAAATTAGATTTAGACATGTAAAGTATTTTCTTATGAGAATTGGTCTATCATTTTTAGTATGATTTTTTCTTATCTCATGTTTGAATTAGGCAGGTTAATTTTATATAAAGTTAAAAGACCTATATTTAAATATATGATCCACGTATAGCGATAGATCATATGAGCCATTTTAGGTTATACAACCAGCATGCACGTTTTTCAAAGCATTTATATTTGTCGTATGATGTTATACGAGTTGCATAACTTTACAGACTTAGACAAATGTGATAGTTTTTTTCAAGTCTTCTCTTAATAGACATTTAATAAAAACTTTGTAATATTGGCCTATGAACATGTATTGATAAAGTTATACTCAAACCACAACTTACTAGAAAAACAACTAGAACATTTTTTTTACGTATTTATGTCCTCAATCAAGCCATGAAAGTGTACACTCATCTTGAATATGAAGGGAGGTCTCATAAGTCCTCACTCATCTCTCACACATGAAGGGAGTGGTGTGCAAACGAGTAATAAACGTGTGAATTAATATCTTTATATGTCACGCTTCTCACACGCAAGCCATTCATGGCACACTCACGGATGGTAGTAGTCCTTCACGCTCTCACGTTTGCCTTTCACAAGATAAATCCATAGGCCTTATAAGCATGGTTGTAAAAATCATTAGAAGCTAGTCGGGCGGTGGAGTTACAACTAGCGATTAATCGGAATTACTAGGGATTAATCGAATTGAAACTTTTATAAGTAATTTTCAGTTTTATATACATACACACTCATTTATATATGCAATTTTTGTAAAAATGTTTAGATTTATGTATACACACACATTTGACCAAAATTTAGACGCACTTAGCCAAAATTTCAAGGTTTGACAGTAATTTAAAACATTTTGCCGGAATCTGACCAATATGTGACCAGAATTTGACTAAACCCTAACCGTCGATTAGCACCGATTTGAACTGACTAGGTCTGATTTTGTCCGACTAGGCCCGATCACCGATTTTATCCAACCCACAATCCGACACATTGAAAATGAACCATGATCCATTTAATCTGAACCCTGACGGACTGATTCACCAACTTTGCACCCTAGTCAGCTAGTATAGAGCTTGGGTCCCACACTATTGCCCATTGACTGACTTATTTTGGTGGTTTGAAAATCAGATAACAAGCATAAAATAAATACGATGGCTCTGTTGCCAAACCACCCACGTAAAAACAAATATGATCAATCTTAACCACACCAAGTTTATCACAATGAAACCTATTTGTTTTTTACTGTATCCAAAAGCTCCATGAGTCCACTCTCGTATAATTTCAAGTAATGAAAAAAAATTGATCACATCACAAACCAACAGAAGATGACCAAATCACAGTGTTGAAGTCCCATAATAAGTTGGCTCAACAACAGTATAAATGAGCCAGAATTTGAGATTTCAATGCCTTAGTGACGGAGCGTGATAAGGCTCTATAAGGGTGATAGAGGGCAACATGAGTAGGTTCACGACGGCTTTGTAAGGCTTCTTTTCCCTTGTATTTTTCTCACCTACGACATTAATACACCTAATCAACACTAATAAATACCGTTTCACTATCACAAACCCGTCACAACCATTCTTCGCTATCACAACCCCTATCACACCACTTCAATACTAATGGTCTAAAAGCATGATGCTTGATCTTAAATCAATCAAGATCACCTAGCTACCAAATTGCTAACCAATCAAATCCAAAAAAGCCTAATTAGTAATTACTCAAACTGTAAAACAACAGATGCTATCATCAACTTAATGATTGTATACACAACTTATATGCTTACTAGAGTATCAAATCACAAAGAATTAGAAGCAACACACAAACTAGTTTGCAGTCCCAAGTAAATTGACATGTCAATCTCCTGCTAACTTAACTAACAAGCTTGCATCTCCAAAAGATGGGGCCCAAATCATGCAAGGTGCAACAAATTGCGGTTAATCGAGAACATTAAGGATTTGACCTTTTAACCATTAAACCTTTGCATAGATTAAGCGTGAAATCTCCGTATCAAAAGCTTAACACTACACCACTCAAAACCAAGCTAGTCTATCACATTTAAAAGTTTTTTTTGACAATTTCTGAATGATTAAGTGACAAACCAATAACATGACTAAACCATTAAACGTTAAACCATTAAAAGGTCTGAATTATTAAAGCTAGTATATCGTTTAACTATTTAAAACAAATGTCTAACCAGGTCTTAACCATTCGGTATTAGACCTTTTAACCATTAATAATGCTTAACCATTCAAAGACAAATGTATGAACCACTTCAAAACAAAAAATCTGAACCGTTAAATGCATAATCATTCGAACGTATTGATTTAGATGCTACCACACAGAGCTCTTAGCAAGAAAAAGCATAATCAAAAGTTTAAAACACATTACCATAGCATAAAGTAGCATATAACAGAGTATATGAATTTTAACCTTCAATCCAACATAAAGCATAAAAATCATAACATGTTCAACCAAAACCCTAACAAAAAAACCGTAAATAACAAATCACCTTCAATCCATCAGTACCTTCTTCCACCACCAAATCCACCACGGCCACCACCGTAACCACCAGGGATTCCCGTCGCCACCGCCGTGGTCTCCTCCTTCAACACCACCCCAGGCAACTCACTCATCCCCAACGACGCCAGCAAATCAATCGTCTCCTTATCGACCTCAATCCGATCCGTTTTAATGGCGGATTCATCGGGCACAAAGTCCATACGACGCTCTCGTTCTTCCTCCTGCAGCTTCAGCGATATGCCTCTCACCGGACCTTTCTGGATCCGCTTCATCAGGTGAGTGGAGAATCCGGCGATCTTGTTGCGGAGACGCTTCGACGGGATGATGGCCACTTCTTCTAGAATCTTCTTGTTCGTGTGGAAATCCAGAGTCATCTTTGAGTAGTAGCGTTCGATTACTTGTCGTGAGGATTTCTTCACGGTTTTTGTACGGACGCGACCCATCGTTCACGGCGGCGGTTGTTTTTGCTCCGGCGACGGCGAACGTAAGGTAATGTGTGTCTAGGGTTTGTGGGTGACGATGAGGGATTTAGGGTACGTTTATATGGGTTTGGTTTTGGGCCGGTATGGACCGAATTTGGGCTTGGTAACTTTGGTCCAGCCCGTAATGAGATATGTTTTTTTGGTAAACTTCACTTGGCCCATTAAATATTATAGGACATAAGTTGGTCCAAGATTGAATCTCATAGACCGGTAGATTTTGGGTTCGGGTCTCACTCTTAAAAAATAGTTACGATTGAGTCAGTAGATTTTTTGATTGTGAGTTTTCTTATGAAGAGCGTGGGGGATGGGAGGATGGGGGTGTGGTCCTTGATTAAAAACGAATATATAAACCCAATTAAGATAACATATATAATTTGAAAAATGATTGTATATTTATTGTTAAAAAGAGAACCTAGTTTGGCTCTTTGTTTGCAGCCAATGATATGATTTGATACGACCCGGGAAGAGTGATATTGATTCCAGATACTTGTGTTCATCTTGTGTGACTGGTTTAGGGTGGATATTTATTGATGGATGGTGTTTTTGGTTCGATTAGATTGATTGGATTGATCATGTAAATTAAGATACTCAAAAATAGTTAATTCCACCAATAGATTTTTTAAATCGGTTTTTTACGATGATAATGAAGTCATGAAGGGGACCTTAGATTTAAGATAAAGAGAAAAGAACCTAAAAATCCATAACGTGTGATGTTTTTAAAATGCTACGCAATAAGTGAGTTTCAAACTTAATGGCTTACTTTAAAAATAACATAATATAAATTATTAATCCATTTAGTACACTCATATTTAAGTTTTTATCATATACAATCATTAGTCTATATACATGTGTATTACATGGGTTTAAACATATATTTTAATACATTAATAACATACATATTTTTTTTAACGGCCAACGAATAATTTTTAAGCCTGGTCATCCGGGTAAACCCAATGGCGAAAGGTCACCCACGCCCGTGAACACAGACAACACTGGTGACCCGGCTCGCTCATCATTTCAAGGGAAACTCACCACTTATAGGTCCACTGTGGTAAAACCATTGGCCCACTAGAAACATATTGCACCTAGTAAGACTTCAATCCATGACCTTTACTTTGAAAAGTTATAGGGTGTCTCCTCCTAAACCAGTTGATCTAAAACTTATTGACTAATACATACATATAAGGTATAAAATTTACACTCTTACACTTAAATTAATTTTGCAATTTTATTATATCCTTAAAGTATGGTTTAAGTTATCAACCAGTTATACAAGTAAAATTATATTGATTAAAATCTAAATATAAATGAGATATTGTCGAAGGACAATAATGTCTAAATAGATAGTAATGTACTGTGAATCCAACCAACGAACAATATCTTAACAGGACATCTATCACTATTGATTTTCTTTTTGTATATCAATTATGATTTATTTATTTTTTGTTATAACAATAATTATTTATTAGATTTCTCTTTACATTCAAATAGAGATAGAACAAATTTTTAAAAGTTAATTGGATCATTGACTGATAACTGGTCCACCTAAGTATTTTCATTACTAGAGTACGAAATATGGAGAGACTAGATTGGTACGTCTTCAAACAAAAGCTTATACACCAGTTCACCATCATTAATATTAAATTTGAAACTATCCTAAGAAAGAAACCCACCTTAGTTCTTAAATATGAACACCTCCGGATCGAAGCTCAAATCCTATTATAATGAAATTATAAGGTAGCTCATCTCAATCACTTGAGTTATGAATCATTAGCTCCAACAAATTATATTACGTTTAGAAACATTATTGGATCCAAAGCAACTTTTAGAGGTTGTTTGGTAATTTCTGAATGATTAAGTGTTAAACCAATAAGAGATCTAAACCATTAAGAAATTTGAACCATTAAAAGCTACTATATCACTTAACTATTAAAAGATAAATATCTGACCAGTTTAAATAAGAGGTCTTAACCATTTACTTTTAATCCTCTTAACCATTCAGAATTATTATAATACTTAACTATTCAGAGACAAATGTCTGAACCATTCACACATTTGCTCGTAAAACAAAAACTCTAAATCATTCAAATATCTAAACAATTAAAAAGTTAAATTAGATGCTGTGAAACAATCCATTAGTCTTCACACCATCAATAAACTTAGGGACAACTTACGGTAAAACTACAACTACACGTCCTTAAAGTTGAATTCACAAAACTTGAAGGTAGCAAAACGTAAACTCAAGCACAATATTGCCATTCGATTGCTGCTGATGTAAAGTCTAGCGAATAGCAGAACCCTAACACCTCAATTCAACTCCACTCAAACCTCTGCTCAATAATTTTCTAGGGTTTTCAAATCAATCGATACATAAATCATGTCTAATTTGGATATGTCTCTCGACGATATGATAAAGATGAACAAGAAATCACGAGCCTCTGAAAACCCTAGATCCAGAGGTCGTAATTCCGGCCCTGGACCCTCTCGCCGTTTGCCCAATCGTGCGTCCAAACGCTCAACACCATACGGCAACCAAAAGGTAAAGTAATTGGATTGAAAGTGTGATTTTAGTGTTGATTTGCTGCTGCTTTGTGTTTAGAAAGGCTGTTAGGGCGCACAGATACAAGATCTCGCCGAATTGATGGCGTTAGCTAAAATTCAGTGTGTAATAAATGTTAGAAGTGCTTACTTGGTGTTTGACTTAGCTTGCAGGGTCGCATGGGGCCGGTTTACGATCTGACTTACACAACCTTTGGTCTACTGTTTCGTGAATGTTAGAGATGGGTATAATTGTGATTAGTTAATTGTGTTTGTTTTGAATGGTCATAGGATTTGTAATGAACTGGTTGGTTTGATGTGATATTGCAATGTTTGCATTAGTTAAGAATTTGAAACAGTAATGAACTGGTTGGTTTGTAATGAATGTTAGAGATGGGTTTAATTGTGATTGACTGATTCGTTAATTGGGTTTGTTTGAATGTTTGTTGTTAAGTTGGTTTGATGTGATATTGAGATGTTTGCGTTAGTTAAGAATTTGAACTTGTCAACTTGTAAAATGAATTGGTTGATTTATGTGATCTTACATGTTATAGGTTGAAGCACCAGATACGACATGGGGGCATGATATGTATGAAGGTCATGCTGGAGGAAATGCTGCAAGATCAAACCAGATGTCTTCAGGGATAGAGACTGGTACCAAGCTTATAATATCTAACTTGGATTATGGTGTTTCGAATGAAGATATTAAGGCAAGTTTGTTTGATTTATGTTGGAATGTTAGTATCAATTTATGTGTAATTGTTTTGAGTAGAAAGCTTCTGCCTTTTGGATTTGTGTGTGTAAAATTTTTACAAGTTCATATGTTGGTCGTTGGTGTATGCACTAGAGGTGGTAGTTCCTGACATAACCTAAAACCCTACATCGAAAATAAGTATTTTGGGTTTTCATATCTAAGTGTTTGGATTGACCTGTTTAACTCATTTAATTAAACAGATAATGTTTGGGTTCACTTGTTTAGCTTGTTTAATTAAACAAAATTTGCTGTGTTGACTTGTTTAACTTGTTTAATTAAACATAGCTTGTCTATGTTGACTTGTTTAACCCTTGTTTACAACCCCTTTACCACTTTATTGCAGCCCGTGAACCCGTTTAACACGTTTACAATCTGATTACAACCCATCAGCGTGTTTGAATCGTTTAGGTAAATGTGTAACAGCAGTGGTGATTAGGTTACACAATGTAAGGGTGTCCGAGTTAGGTTTCATGTCTTTGGCAGTTGACACGAATATATGTATGCTTTGTGCCCATGTTCCAATGATTCAACTGGATGTGCTTGCTGATTGACACTCCTAATATTCGTCCTTACAAAAATGTGAATTGAATTTGGCTGGCATAAAAACATGTATATGACTACTTTATGACAAGCATAAAAACATGCAATCACACGGTTTCTGTCTAAATATACTAAAGACAAATGTAAACTGCTTATTCACCTGTTATAAAGCAACAATTTATGGTTAAAGTAGTGAGATTTTTGCAGGAGCTTTTCGCAGAGGTTGGTGACCTAAAACGCGCAACAATACATTACGATAGAAGTGGCAGATCAAAGGTACTGATTTGAGTCTGCGAAGATCTCATTCATCCAAGTAATTAGTTTTAATAATAATTATTAATTATTTTGCACAGGGAACAGCAGAAGTAGTGTTTTCAAGGCGTAGAGATGCAGAAGCGGCAATCAAGAGGTATGATAATGTTCAGTTAGATGGAAAGCCTATGAAGATTGAACTCGTAGGAACAAACTTGGGAAATGATGGCGGTCCAAATGTGGGTTATGGAAACCAAAATGGTGCACCCAGAAGGTATTATCATAAAACTTTGTTATATTTTTGGGAATTTGCGTTTCGAAATTGATTACTGTGTATTTTATCTGATGCGCAACACGTAGTTCTGATTTTTTTAGGTTAACTAAACACAATGAATTGATTTAGTAGTTTTCACCTTTTATGTTATAGTACTGACTGATAACCATTTTAACAGAGGTGGGGTGATGGGTAGACTTAGAGGTGCCGGTCAGACAATGAGAGCACAAGGAGGTGGAGGTGGTGGTGGTGGCGGTGGCGGTAGAGTTGGTGGTGGAAGAGGCGGCAGGGGCAGGGGAAGAGGCAGAGGCAGAAGTGGAGAACGTGACGAGAAGGTGTCTGCTGAAGATCTGGATGCAGATTTGGAGAAGTATCATGCTGGAGCTATGCAAACGGATTAAAGACCACTGGCTGTTTGGTGTTTCCACATGTTAGGGATGAAGAATTTGAAGAACTGTTGTTTGTATTCCTTGGGTTTTTTTTCCTTCTGTTTACAGTTATAAGGGATACTATTCATATCTTTCGGCGTTGGTGTAATGTTTGAGATGTTTAATGTTCTTATTGATTTAAGTGTTTGCTAAAACTGAGCCGAGTCACCATTTTCCACTCAAGATTGATCGTTAAAGTTTAAATGTAGCTTAACACAAGATTGATTGAAGTTGAGAATGATTTGCTAAAAGCTTGAATTGAGCTTACTTCTCAAAATTGATCAACTCAAGATCGACTTAACAAAAACATAAAAAATTTTAAATGGTGCACTAATTTCCCATTAAATCTATATCTATTTTTACATTATTTGCCATTATAAAGCTTGAACACTCATAATTTGATCGTTAAAGCTTAAATGTAGCTTAACACAAGATTGATTGAAGTTGAGAATGATTTGCTAAAAGCTCGAATTGAGTTTACTTCTCAAAATTGACCAACTCAAGATCGACTCAACAAAAACATGAAAATTTTTAAATGGTGCACTAATTTCCCATTAAATCTATATCTATTTTTACATTATTTGCCATTAATAAAGCTTGAACACTCATATTTGATATTAAACACTATTTAGCACCTTAATACTATTGGACTACACATCTTTTAATATTAAAAACACAAATTACACCAAGCTTCACAAATTACACCAAGCTTAAACGAGATTGATCGTTTAATAAAGATAAATTCACTAAAACTTAAAATTAATTTCAGCTTAAACGAGCTCAAGATCAAGCGTAACAAAATATCCGAATATAAACTCAAATTTTATAAAACAACCACGTATTCAAACATATCACATTGTTATAAAGCCTACAAAAACTTGTAAAAACTTCAACAAAAACCATTATTTCCTTTGCTCTACCAGCACCATGTTTTCATCTTCTTCATTTCTTCAGTTTCTGCTGCTTCAACTGCAAATCATCCAAAAACCCATCAAATTGAAAACATATGAATTACACCTATTTTTTCATTTATGATAATCTCATCACTTAGAGATCAAATCACAGGTTTTTATTCTTTAATGATAGTTTTCACTCCAAAACTCATCATCACAACTTCAAACCCTAAAATCACAAAACCATCAACATTGAACCAACCAGAATGACCCCACGAACTCATCGACTTTTATCAGCATCAGGAGAATCGTGAGGAAGATCAGAATCCCGATGAACGTCTTCGTTTTGACGGAACGAAGGTAACGGGTTACCGCCTTTAATGACCCACCCGAGGGCGAAAAACGAAGCTCCGGCGAGTATGGCGGTGCCCCAGGCGTGCGAGTACCATTTGCTGTACTGTCTGATGGCGTACTTCCACTGGTCCCTTAGGGTTGCAGCGTCGGGGTTCGTTATGTCCGGTGGGTTCGGGTAGTTCGGTTTGAAGTGATTGGTGCTACCTCCGATCTCAGGGTAAACCCTAGGGTTTTGAGGTGGGAGGTTGTTATGGTTTGGTGGGTGGTGGTTGTGGCGGTGGTGCTCGTCGGTCATGTTTGGGGACGATGAACCAGGGTCTATCTAAGTGATTTGATACATGGTTTTTAGGATCTTTTTGATAGTAATGACTAATGAACGAGAATATAATAATAAAATGAATTATTGCATTTTATTATCCTGTTGGATTATCATGTGAAAATGAAGTAAATTATTACTACATGTTATTTGTTACGTAAATAATATAAAATGAAATAAAAAAGCGGTTGTGATATTGACGGCCAATAGTGGTGGTTGGTGGTGAAGATGATGGCGGAGTTAGTGATCGTGGTGAAGATGATGGAGGAGTTAGTGATGGTGGTGGTTGCGGTGGAGGCTACTGTGGTGGTGGTGGCGGATGTTGTGGTGTTGGTGGTTAGTATTCAGTGGTGATGGTGGTGGTGGCAGGTGGTTGTTGGTGTGGTGTTTATGGTGATGGTAGTGGTGGTTGTGGTGGTTGTGGCGGTTGGTGACGGTGGTCATGGTGGTGGCGGTTGTGGCACTTGGCGGTGGTGGTGGTGACCGTTGACGATCGACTTTGGTGGCCGATGGTGATTGGTATGGTGGGTGGGTTGGTGGAGTAGGTGAGTAAGGATAAAAGAATGAATGAATGAATAAACAAAAAGAAACGAATGGAATAAATTTGAGCAAACGTAATGAAATATGTAATGGTTCTTTTCATTATATTTATCAATCAAACATGTGTTTTTACATTCACTTAATATTTTATTTTGTACTTCATTTCTGCGTAACAAACACTACCTGAGGTATTTGATGTTATTATATTATCCGAATGGGTGGTTGGGTTTAATTGTAAAATTATTATCATGAGTTAAAAGAGGTTAAAGTATCTTTTAGGTTGAGTGTTTGAATCTCCTTTATGACTTGTTAGTATGTTGTGATGTAGAATTAAAGTTAATTACATAAATGCTCTCTAAGACTTTTTTCAAGTTTAGTACTCAATTATAATTCACTAAGTATGTTAATTTGTAACAAAATGATCACCACCATGAATGTAAGTTAACTTGTTCTGTTAAATATATGTGAAATAATCTTTATACCCCTTCTCACACCCTTCCCACCACCACCAAAACCTGTTCTCACCACTGTCAGCCCCCACCACCTACACCCCATCCCCAACCTCTTTTCTTCATGTGTCAATCTTTGCCTCCGGACACCATCACCCCGACATTGTCTCTAACACCACCATGGTTAGCACCATCTCTAACACCACCATAGCTATCACCATCTCTAACACCACCATAGCTATCACCATCTCTAACACCACCATAGCTATCACCATCTCCAACCTTATATCACCAGCTCTACCAGTTGAAAATGAAAAAGGGGGAAATTTTTCAGATTTCAAATCTAGTGAAGAAAACTCAATAGACCCACATCAAGTTCCCCATAGCCAGCTGTTGAATATGTGTAGTGATAGCAACTGTTGTAAGTGTTTGGTGTATGTGTGGTGGTTGTAACTTCCGAAGAAGGGTACCATGATAGTGGGTGGTCGAACTATTAAGGATGAAGAAGATGCGATGTTGCTTATGCTACTTTAATGGTGGTTATACAATCCAAGTTGAGAAAATGAAGAGAGAAGGAAGACAATGGTCAAAAAGTCAATTCACATTTCACATATAACTTAACGAAAATAGTTAATTCAATCCAGGCCGGAGATGATTTTGTGACAAGTTAGCATACTTAGTAGGCTAACTTATAATAACCACATTTGGAGACTAAACTTGAAAAACGGCCTTAACACATGAATCGTATATGTAATTAACTCCGAAGGATTAAGAGTAGGTTAAATGAGTGTTTGAGTTGTTCTAAGGAAAAGAAGATTGGATTAGTTGGGTTTTTGGTTAACCTGAATTTATACCGGGTGAACCTACACGGTTAACTGGTCATGTCTATGACGACATGGTGAATAGACATGACGGATTTTATGGTTTACTCGTTTGAGTCTATGTTTTATTTTTCACAATGTGTTTTACGTTGTAACTAGTTATGTCAATTTTGATAGTTCATACGGACCTATATGGTCCTAATGGGGGTTGTTCGCACCTATGAAATTTTGTGTTTTATAGTATATAAATGATTAAGTTTCGACTGACCCCAAATTTTAACTCCGACCCCCAATAAATTTAACACCTCCAATTATTTTAAAAAGTTAAGTTCGTTAAGACTTGGGTGTCAAAGTTTTCTTTTTTACCTTGCACTTGAGGTCATTGGGAGATGAATGATATGGGTAGAACACTTGAAGAAGTCTAAAAAATGGGGTTGAGAGGTTGAAGACTATGTATGTCTAAAAGAGAGAGAGAGAGAGAGAGAGAGAGAGAGAGAGAGAGAGAGAGGAGAGAGAGAGAGAGAGAGAGGAGTTGGAGACATGTAGGAATTAAAAACGAATAAATAGATAAAGAGATGAAATTTCGTACCGTTGAAATTTGCAGGATCAATTTATGTAGAATGTAGACAAATAAATAAAAGATTGTGTTATTGGATTTTAATAATCCCAAGTTTCATTTATTGGTCCCAACTCAGTAAATGTTTACTGATACTTTCAACTTTGAGTTTATTTTCTTCCAACGATCTCTTACTAACTAAAAGTTAACCCTATTAGTTTTTTTGATGATGTGGACTGTTTTTATGATCAAAACACTAAACAAAAAATTGAAATCTATCATCAGGACCATCAATTTGAGACTTCTGCACCCAAAATCCCATCAACCTCCACCTCTTGATTTGATCCACCGAACTCGTTGGAGATAGATTTCAGGTGATGATGAATGTTAGATAATGGAAAATGAACCTAATTAAGACTAAACGATGTTTGAGTTGAAAAATGGCTCAAAGTTGGCCATAAAAAACTAACGATGTTTAACTTATGGTAATATTGGAGAAAAGTAAGTTCAAAATTAAAAGTGATTGTAAACATTTTCTAAATTATGATTAATCTCGGCCAATATGAAAATTGGAATTATTAAATAAGGTAAAAATTTTCTAATATCATTGCAACTAAATATATATGTAATCTCGTCTAATTTTTAAATGTTAATAAGATAATAAAATCATTTCTAATCAAAATATTTCAATTACCTAATCATTCATAATTAAAAGATTCTGATTCACATTTCTTTTATATTAATATTATTTTTTAAAACTAACTAATTCACATTCCTTCTATATTAATATTATTTTTTAAAATTAACTGATTCACATTCCTTCTATATTAATATTATTTTTTAAAATTATAACATTTAATAAAAGAATGTCTTTTTGAAACTATGTGTTATCATTCTAGCACATCAAATGACACGTGTCATCATTTTACCATATCATAAAAATTATTTCTCGCATCTCTCTCATAATAAAATACGAAAATTATAACAACAATCAGTTTGATTTTTCTCTATTACTAAAATATATTAAACAAACATATGTATATTTGTGTTTTCTTGTCACTCTCATATTAAATTATAATTATTTTAATTAAGTAACTTAAACCATCAAACATCTAAAATAAAATTTATTTTTATTTTAATAATTTATTAATACATACTAAGTTATATGATTTCAGAATATTTTATCTTTAAACATAGCGTAATAATTTTTAATTTTATTATTTGTTATAATTTTTAGATATTTATTACATTTTTATACATGAGTTCTAACATAGTTAAATATAAGTAATTTTAGCTGTGAAATTAAAATCAAATGGAGAAGTGATGAAATCTTGGCGCATGAATACTATACTTCTATTTCGTGTTTGTTTCCTTTCGGTTATAAAACTAATTAAATATTTTTTATGGTTTCTTTTGTTTTGTATTTTATATTATATTATATTACTTAAAAAGTAAAATATACATTTTTAGTTTCTTTTGTAATTTCCTGTTACAACAGCAGGAATGCAGAAAAGTGCAAAGATTTGTAATGAGGTGAACGGAGAGAATGCAAGCGCTTTAGTATTTCTATTGGATCTTGTTTTTATATGAATAATTTATGGGGATAAATATGAGGTTGTTTAACAATGATTTGTTAGTTTTAATTTTGTAATAAAAACATCGTATTAACTTTCAAAATGTTATTGATTATTTAGTCTTTTATATTGTGACTCCACCCGATTGGACCCGAAAAAATTAATATTTATTAGTAGACATTTAACCCTTAAAATACTTCGACTCCATGAAAAAAAAACCTATCTCCGCCACCACATATAGAATGTGAATTAGGTTTTGTGATAATAATTGGAATATGAAAGAAACTTGAATTTGCGATTTATTTAGTTGGCATGTTTGGTTTTCTAAGTAGCTAAAAGTTAAGAATTTGTGATTCCAATTTTAATTCTATCCATTTTTCAATCAAACATGTTATAATTTGAATTTTCAAATGAATATTCTTGTTGAGTGGTAAATCCAAATTTAAAGGGAGCGTTTGGTTGGAAGAATGGAATAGAATGGAATGTAATGGAATTGAGAAACTAGTATAATTTTCAAGTAAAATTATGTTTGAGTTGATAATAAAATGTAAAACCCAAGAGAATGTTTAACCTCAATTTCCTTGGTTGTTGGATTTCAAAATCCTTCCACCTAAAGAGGGAATTTGAAATCTCACAACCAAAGGAATTGAAGTGAAACATTTTTTTGGGTTTTACATTTGATTAACCACTCAAACATAATTTTACTTGAAAATTATACTAATTTCTCAATTCCATTCTATTCCATTATTCCAACCAAACGCTTAGATCATTTTCTCAGAGCTAAATAAGAGATCAAGAAATTTATCAAATTGAATATATTTGCTTTGAAATCAGTTACATGTTTGAATCTTGAACTAAAATTCATGATTCTTAACTCATTTGAAGTTAAACATGCATTAAAGCTTCTGCCTTCTAGCGCTAATTTGTTTCTTTGAGTAACATACTAGAATTTAGCTATTATTAAGATGGTTGATAATTCTTGACCTACAGTTAGATTGAATGAAATAAGATGACATAACATAAAAAGGATTATTTTTACATCTTTTATATTATGTGATTATTTACCGAACTTGTACAAAGCTTTTTCATCCATTTGTATGTTCTTTACTTATTTGTTAGTGACTTTGTGCATTAACATGCTAGTTGAATTCAATACCTTCTTTTCTCAACCTTAATGCAAATTCAAGTGCAATCATTAAGTTCATGTACAGAGATATAATCAGGCTTCACTTCTTATAAGATGTAGTTGATTCACGACTGAGGATCTCATGGTTTTTATAAGATATAGCTGATACACAACCGGAGATCTCATCGTGTGTAGTTAATACGTGAAAGGTGATCTCACAAACCGTAGCAGCAGTTGCTGTGTGGCAAGCCGGTGGCAAATTTAGCGAGCTCACACCATACTAGATGGATGAGGAAGTGTACATGAACAGCTAGTACACAAGGGGAATGAATTACAAGCGTTTTGAATAACCATACATTTGAGTAAAATACCGGAAGGTGTTATCAAAACAAATTTCGTATTTGAACTTTGTAACATCAATAGGGCTTTAAATTATAACAAAAAACCTCATCTCGGATTTCATCCGGTTGTTATGAACCCTACAAAATTGTGACAACAATAATACACAACTCAGTCTCTTCGCATTTTCTTCTGTAGCTTGTCTTGTGTACGATATCTGTCTCGTCTTTCTTCTCTCTGACGTTTTTTCGTAATCATTTCTTCCTTAGCTTTCTCTGCGGCATGTTTCTTCTTCTGTTCCTGTTTCTTTAGTTTCTGCTGCTTCAACTGCAAAATCACCCAAAAATCGTTTTCTTAACAAGAACAGATTATACTTATTTAATATTTATTTTGAATATTAAGTTACAAACAGAATTATTTTGTTGACTATTTGACCATGAGTAGTAGAAACCATACCTTGTTGTGCCTAATCAGTTGTAAATGTTGGACAAGTTTTTGAACATCTCGTTCATGTGGTTCAGGGACAACGGCTCGTGCATCCTTCTTTGACTTTGTTTCCTTGGGCTTTGACTTGAACGGAAGTGCACTTTGCAATGATTTGGGAACAACAATCGGGTTGAACTTCTTTATTGGCCTTTCTATCGGCTGTTAGAATGATTATATAAAAAAAGCTTGAAGTTTCTGAGCATTATGTCATGTCTATGCATATATGTAACATGTAAACAAATGTAAGTTATATAGACGCCAATTTCTATCCATTTACTTGCTAATAGGTTGAGCCGTTTTATGTTATATCTCTTAACAGATCATACAAAGAAAGTTTTTAAAATATAGCATAAAAGGGTTTATGTCAGATGAGTCAAGCAGGTTGAACATGGCCCATGAAACTATAATGCTTGAAACCTCCTAAATTTATATAATTTAAAGAAATAAATTTTTGTTAACATAATCTACTTTTTTTAATCTTTGACGCACTATTCTTAAAGAAAGAGTAAATTAAAAGAAATAAAAAGAAACGGGGAAACAAGGTTTCAATCCAACCCAGCCTTACCCATTTCAGACGCCAAATATAATACAATTGGGCCTTCACAAGCCGAACAAGTAAAATACCAAAAATCGCATATTATGTCAAACAGGTTTAAACATTGCACACGGTGTATTTCCAACGTTAAAACCTCCTGACTATTTATAGAAGTTTAAAAGAAAAAAACAGCCAAAAGTATTTCAGTAGTGATCCAACCTGACCCATTTCAAGTTTTCAACCCACCTCCAAAACATAGTTTGAACTTAAACAAGTCGAACCGCTAAAGTTTCAAAAAAAAACTTATCAGGGAATGGGTCGGATAGAGCCGAACGGGTTGAAAATCACCAAAGTGTATTTTTAATGTATCAAAGTATCAAACCTCCTATAATTTTTAGCCTCCCAAAGTTATTGTCACGTATGCTAACTAATTATTAGAAGTAGAAACCAAAAAAGAACACCAAAAAGTGTTTCAGGTTCAACAAAATTTCACCTAACCCGTTACTTTGCCCGACCTGACCTGACCCAACCCATCAGAGCCACCCATTTTTCCACCTCTTGTAAATTGATTACCTTGTAATGTGAATCCTTGTTGTCAGGAACAGGAAGATTATAAGTGCGCCTCAGCTCTGCTACTGTTCTGACACCTTGCCAAGTTTCACCACGTGGTTGTAACGCAGTTGTCAAAGGATTGTAGAAACATGGGACCTCAACTTGAGTCCAAGCGCGCAGGAAAACAATGTCACTCATTAAAATTTTATCTTCAAAAGTGCACCGAGCTATTCCTTCTTCAGGTTGTCCTCCCTTCTTTTTAGGCTTATTACCAAGCTCAATCTTTCCAGCCTGTACAAAATTCGGCATTTGTAACTTAAATTCAATCTTCCAATATATGAAGATTAATCATGTACTAGAACTTGAGAGTAATAAAAAAGTACCTTCTTGACCTGCCCGCGGATTCCACTAACTGTACGAATAGATGCACCTTCAAATCGGGCTACTTCAAGATCAGAAGTGAACATTTTTTTAATAAGTGCAGTTTTTTTGTAAATCTTGCAAGGTTCACCAACTAGCTTTATTTTCTTAACAATTTTCGCAGCATGATTAAACTCCAGTACAACTGCAGTTGCTGTAATTCTAAATGAAGCCTGGAAAAACAATATTACACTAACTTAGTCCCATAAAATTTTCCTTCGTAGGACGTAATTTGTAACATCACTCAAGTGGCTATAGATTCAAGGTAAAAAGTTTTACCCATTTATGTATGAATATGTCAACTTGGGATCTGTCTAATCTCTAACAAGTATAAACGGTAAAGTTTAAAAAAAACAACCTCCTGAAGAGGAAAGAAATCAAACTGCTCACAAGTGGCCCAAAATGTATTTCAACACATAAAAACTCCTTAAATCATTTTATTCAAAGCATCACATTATTTAAATAATATAATTTTTATAATCCTATTTGGCAGACTACTTTCTCATACGGCAATCTAAACTTAGAAAAGAAAGTGTTTTGGATCAATTCAACCTGACCATTTTCGATCCATACCAAAAAAACCCATTGCAAACCCTTAGGCCTTACTAAACCTGCCCATTTTGCCTCCGATAGGTTTGATCTATTTCCCAACCTGCATTCCCACCATTTTCCACCTACTATAGATCATAAGAAACCAACTAACCTGACTGTTTGACAAATTTTGAACAGCAACAACCCCTGTGTTTGGGGGTGCAAGTGGGCCCCAAAACATAGCAAGACAATGCATGTGTTCGGGAGTGTATTTAAGCATGCGGTGACGCCCATTCACATCTTCTATTGCATAAACAGGTAGTGTTTGATAACGCCTCCAACCAATAGAAACAATTATAGGATCTTTATTCTTTAGAACCTTTTTATGCCATCGATGACGCTTAAACCTTGTCTGGATGAAATTGAAATATTGTCGTATGAAGAAGTGGAACTGGAATTTACAAACTACCTCACAAAAGATTATTTACTAGAGGACACATTATAAATTCCTAACCTGCATGTATCCAACATTTTCCTCGGTGAGGCCGATTCCACCAACAAGAATAGGATGAAAGGGGTCAAAATGTTCAACCATTTCATAAGGAACATTATGAACTTCCAGTCTAAGGTATGTTCCTGTGCGATAACCCTCGATCTCTAATCGTGTTGCTTCATCTAGATCCTCAAGTTCAGCTATATTTCTCTGCCTCTGAAGTTCTGCTTCCTCCTTCAACTGCAGGATTTGACTATGAATAACAGAAAATAAAATGTAAAATAATTACTTAAAGTTAAAACTTTACCTTCTCCAGAAAACCACCTTCATTGGCTTGGCCTTTATCCTTGCCTTTGTGGTTCTTGTCATCGTCTTCATCAGGTGATTCAGACCCATCGAACGTATAAAGCAATTAAGGACACAAAAGCATCATATTCTAGAATAACGCAAACTGTATCATGAAGAAACTCAACATGAGAAATACACAATGTTGTTGGATGTGTTGGGTGTTTGGATATGTGTTTTATAAGTCATTATGTAATACCATATTGTCAAAATCAGATAAACAGTTGTAACAAAACACCTGTAGAATAAAATCCAGATGTGACTACTGTTTGAAATTGTAATAATCAGATAATCGGCGTCTGGCACATTCAGGATTTCCAAAAAAAATTGGATAAAATGACAAAAGAACAGCTGAATATTATAAAGAGAAAAACTCATTTAAGCCCTTAGATAATCAGTTTTTCTGTAGCTAGTATGAAACTGATTATTTGACACCTGTATAACCAAATAACCTTTGGGAGCGGCCTCTCTATCTCTTAAGATAGAGGCAAGATTCGCCCTCATCTTACTCTCCCCAGACCCTACTATCTGTGTGGAATTTACAGTAGTAGAATCTGTTCCCTCCCAAAAATGTGATGGTGGAATTAAATAAAGGATATTGAGCATCAAATTTTGCACGGAGTGCAAGCTTTTTAAGCCTCCTTTCTTCAACAACAGAATCAACATCCTTGTCAGTTACGCCTGTTATATCACCTTCATGCTTCTCACCAGTCTCCAAGTCTTCAAACTCACCAAAAACAGGACCATCATCTTCATCTTCATTGTCCATCTCAGCAGCTTTCCCTCTTTGAGCAGCCTTTGACCAATCACCGGTTACAAAACGATCACGTATACTTTCAATTATATCTCCATTTTTCCAGTCCTTGATGCTAGCATAGTTAGTGAACTTTGAACTATCATCAACATTTACTTCATCTCCCTCCAATCCTTCACTTAATTTCTGTAACAAATTGGCATTAAAGTCAAAGATCAATACATATCAAGTCAATAAGAAAATATTAGAACCACATCTAAAATGACCAGCATTAAGCAAACCTTTTTTCCTTCATTTTTGGGCTTGAAAAAATCATCATCGTCATCGCTTACATCAACATCAATGTCCTCATGAAAAGAATCATTAAGTTTTGTTTCAGACTTCCCATACACAAGTTGCATAAGATTAGTGGTTTGCCTTGATATTGTCCTTTCAACCAATGATTCTTTCCATTTTGAAGCATTTCCCATATTCTCTACAGTAAAAAATAACCCGAATTTCATAAGAACTTGTGCTTTATATTGCAGTGATACAAGCACCCTTAGTTGAGTCAGGACTTGAGATTTAAAAGTGTACCTTCTATATCATGGTCTTCTTCCTCTTCCTCCTCTTCATCAGAAGACAATGATTCAGAATTTGAGTCATCATTTTCTGTTTCCTCGTCTTCATCACTGGCCTGCAGTTATGCAAAATTTTCAAGAGATGATTAGAATTGGACATCCAAAAATAACTGAAACAATATAATTATCCATTAATAAGACTAATTACCTCTTGATCATCAAGCTCGCTTTCATTCCCAAAAACTGCTTTTCTCCTAATCCTTCCCTCATAGAACTCACGTTCTTCTTCAACCTTATTGTCTGCAAGTTTCTGCTTATTATCTTTTACTTTAGGGCTTCCTGTTTCTGCTGAGTCATCACATTCATCATCAGAACCAACAGCATCAATTTCCTCCATAGGTTCTATTAGGTTATCATGCTTCCCATTGTCTTCATCATCACCATTTGTAATTTCTTTTAAATTATAACTTTTTTGACTGAACAAGTTTATAGAACTTTTATTTAACTTCTCATCAACAGTATACTTTGTGTTCTGAAGTGATTTCACAAGATCCACACCTACATCCTTCTCGGTTCCTGCAAGCAAAATGTGACATCAGTTCACACAACAAAAAAACACACTGATACTTATTTAACAGAACACAAAATTAAAAATGATAAGAACCTTTTCGTGAAGTATCATCATCACCAACTTTAGAATATTGCACTAAATGATCATTAATGTCTACATAAACAGCATATTTATCGTATAATAAATCCCCTAATCCCGACATAGGTGCATAAAAAAGCTTCTCTTTATCACGTAAACCCTTCTTTTTTGCAGCTGACGGTAATGGGCAAGGGTCAGCTAGGCCAGTTATGCCCGCAACATTATGATCTCCAACACCAGCAATATGCACTTTTGTTCCTTTCTTCATGTTGCAGCCACGTAAATAACCGTATAACGTCACATTTCTATCACACTTTTTATTTGCGGAGATTCTATCTGGAGGTGTGACATCTTCAAAACGATCTACTAAAATGTACGGATGAGATGTTCTCCAGGAAAGAGGATGGAACTTCATAACAGAAATGAACCTTGCAAGGTTATGTATCTCACGTTTGACGTACCTGTTTAAATATTGAAATAATGTTACACTACTGTATCATCTTATAAACTTATAGGTGGCAAGTGGGTGAATCAAACAAGTTGCAAGCGGGTCAATAAAGAATAAGTAGTTTTGTACAAATTGACCCAAAACACTATTTGTCCTTATCTTATAAATGTCTTATAAATAACTAGTGTGTTAGAATATAATTACAAAAACTATAAAATTTTCAATAATTTTGAATGAAATGATTTAGAAATTAAGTTCTATTTAGTTCAGGCAACTTTCGACCGCTTTGGGTGTTCTTTTTGTAGCTAATTTTTTTTGTTTTATCAGTTAGGGGCAAAATATAATCTGAATCAACACATGAAAATGTAAATGAATCGAAATCACCACATAAAGTTCAGAAGATATAATACACACACACACATTAAGCTACTTACTTTCCATGAATTAAACCAGATAAATAAAACAATTTGGCTCCATCATAAATCTCAGTCCAGAACCGATGCTTAAGTCTCTGCTTTGTCTTTTTGAGCTTCTTAACATCCTTAAATTTATCAAGATGTGTAAGAACACCCATAACCTTAGGAATCCATGAACTTGCATTATGTTAAGGAACTCAAACGTTTCCTGCAAAAGAAATTTTACGGCAACTTAAAGCCACACATCTCAGAGAACTATAAAACTTAGAAATTTCACAAACAACAAAGACTCACCATTTCAAAACCATAGCTTCCATCAATAAGCAACAATGCAAGATCAGCATATTTAGCAGCATCAATCATACCGTTAATATCATTCGGGCACTCAACAAACTGTAGTCGTCTTTGCTTGCCTATCATGAGACAAATAAGTTGCATCTAAAGCTTTATGATGTCATTGGAAAAAGAAAAAATAATAATAATAATAATAATAATAATAATAGATACATTAAAATTTCCTAATACACATACCTGATACGATTGTAATTGGACCTTTAACTTCTGATATATTATGCTTGGTGTAGTGCTTAATAAGAGACTTTATAAGTAGAGACTTCCCAACCTAACATGCATATGTTCCAACTACAATTAATCACACTCCAAATACAATATATTCACACAAAGTTAAATAGCATTCCCAAACCTATCGCAAGTGAAATTAAGGGGTTTTGATATGAATTGCATTCAATAGATCATAGAATAAGTTTAATGAGAACCTGAGGAGGGCCATGCACAACGATAACATAAGGAGCAGGTTCCCCTGTTGTACGATCAATAGTCGGTAGGTGTAGGCGGCGTTGTTCCTTCTCAGTAGCCCGTGACTGCAAACGCTTAGCTTTCACTGTTGAATTGAAAGCGAATGCCTGCATTTCATATCAAACATTGTCAGTTTGTCACCGCTCTTAAATTGATGATATCAATACTTGACTACAATTACAATCACACTTGCTACGTATCAAGCATTCCATTCCAAAAACAAAGCAGAAATCAAACTTCAACAGCATAATCCAAGTTACTTTCAACTTTGAATTTAGTATAAAAATAGATTCACCAACGTAACTTTCTAGAAAATTTTGCTAACATTGGAGCTAAATTTCAATGGAATCAATGGTAGAAAATAGCAAGAAATTAATGAAATCATTGAAATCTTAGGGTTTTGCACTACTTTTGCTTCTTCTCGTAGGTGATATCACGTTTCTTCTTATCTCGGATAACATATCAACTATTCTCACTGCTCTTAAATTGATGTAGTCAGTACTTGACTACAATTACAATCACATTTACATAGCAGAAAAGCAAACTTCAACGTTATAATCCAATCTCCTTTTTCAAATTAGTATAACTTCACCAAAAACAGCACAACACATAACATTTTCTAAACAAATTAACTACCATTGGAGCTAAATTTAAACAGAGTCCTAACAGAAAATATCAATAACTTGATGAAACTATTGAAACGTTAGATGTTGCTTCTTCTCATCGGTAATATCACGTTTCTTCTTGTCTCGGATTTCATATTAGCTATTGTCACTGCTCTTAAATCAATTACATCAATACTTAACTACAATCACAATCACATTTGCTACTCATCGAACATTCCATTCCAAAAACACAGCACAACTTCACCAACAACAGCAAAATTACTTCACCAACAAAAGCACAATACATAACCTATTTTGAGCAAATTTTCTATCAACAGTATAAAAATCGCAATAAACTGTTAATATTATTGAAACCTTAGGGTTTTGCTTCTTCTCTTCGGTGATATCTCGTTTCTTCTTATCAGTATCGGATTTCTTCTTGGCGGAGGGTCCGGACTGACGAGACCGATGAGACTTCTGCGGTCGCTCCATGCTTCCCGCCAGTGAGCACACGGTGGTTGAGGGCGGCGGTGAGGTTTAACGGTGGTTGAGGGCGGCGGTGAGGTTTAACGGTGGTTGATGGAGGGTTTAAGGGTTTGCAGAGGCGAAGAGGTGACACAACCGACCTTATAGAATCTGAAATTGCAAAAGTGGCCCTGATATTTTGTGTTTTAAGGGGATGAAGATGGATTTTCGGTTTGTGTCCTTGTGATATTAGTGAATGGCAAGAATAGTACTTGGAGTTGTAATGATGTTTATTTTTGTGACTTGATTTTGTTTCTGATTTGTACCTTTGTTTTATTTGTTTACTAGGTTAGTCTTCGTGTAATACACGGATTAAATAAATAAAATATTAAATAATTATTAATAAAAACTTATGTATTATAAATCATGTTTGAATATAAAATATGATGTTAATTATGTATAAATAGCTATTTTAATTATAATATTTTAATGTAAAATATAATTAAAATTATATATACTTTTGTTTAAGAAATAGAACAATTATGTTATTTTTAACTTTCTTATGTAAAAAGTTTCATTTTAAACATTCATTTTTAGATTTTTCATAAAAAAATATCTTTAGTGTTTCAGATTTTCTTAAAATATTTCACCTGTTTATAATAAGAGTGAGAAATTTGTATGAGAATTTAAATTATTATAATACTCTTTTGGAGTGAAAATTGATTTGTGAATATCTAAAAAATTGACAAGTGATAAAAACATGAGTTAAGAGAATGATAAGTGGCAAAAGATTCTTTGCTTTATTAGAAATTATAGGTATGATTAACATTACATACAAGTGATAAAATAACAATATCATATTTTATACTTTTTAAAATTTATTTGCTTTTTTTAATTGGTTTTTAAATAATTTGTTTCAAAACAAACCATTTTTAAAAAAGTGCCATTTTTAATAATTTATTTATTATAACTTTGAAATTTAATTACTTTTGTTTTATAAGAATTATATTTCAAAAGTCATAGGTTTTAAAATATATTGTGTTTTTTTGAAGTTTAATTGTGTTTGAAAAACATTCTTATTTATAAAAAAATATTTACTTACAAATTGCATTTGTAAAAAGATCACTTTAAAAAAAGTATATATGTAATATAAAAAGAATTGAATAATATCATTTGTATTTAGTGTGATATTTATTAGAAGAGAGAAGCGGGAAAATGGAATTTAGTAGCTTTAGAATTATGACAAGTGGCACACAAAAACTTTATTTTATTAGTATTTATTTTTAAAAGTCATAGGTTTTAAAATATATTGTGTTTTTTGAAGTTTTAATTGTGTTTGTAAAAACATTCTTATTTATAAAAAAATTATTTACTTACAAATTGCATTTGTAGAAAGATCACTTTAAAAAAAGTATATATGTAATATAAAAAGAACTGAATATATTATTTGTATTTAATGTGATATTTATTAGAAGAGAGAAGCGGAAAATGGAATTTAGTAGCTTCAGAATTGTGACAGGTGGCATACAAAAACCTTCTTTTATTAGTATTTATTATTTATTATTTGAAATTTAATTACTTTTGTTTCATAAGAGTTTTTTTTTTAAAGTCATAGGTTTTAAAATATATTGTGTTTTTTTTAAGTTTTAATTGTGTTTGAAAAACATTCTTATTTATAAAAAAATTTATTTACTTACAAATTGCATTTGTAGAAAGATCACTTTCAAAAAAGTATATATGTAATATAAAAAGAATTGAATATATCATTTGTATTTAATGTGATATTTATTAGAAGAGAGGAGCGGGAAAATCGAATTTATTAGCTTTAGAATTGTGACAAGTGGCACATAAAAACTTTCTTTTATTAGTATTTATATTGGTATTAATTTATATTTATTTATTTATAGATTATAGATTATAGATTATCACTTGTTTGCAATTTATCAACATTAATGTGGCTGGGTTATGTCATATTTATACTTGATTGATCTGTTGAACCTGTTTAGATAAATGTATTATGTGTCGTGTGTTCCAATGACTTAAAATTAAGTGTGTCCGGATTAATATTGATGTTTTTAATATAATAGCACGAGTAAGTATAAGAGTTGTGTTTGATTCTGTCTAATAAATCAGTCAAACCAAAACCTCAATACAACACAATTGACACTCTAATATACGTATAAGAATGAAAATACGATGTTTATGAATACGTAAGAGATGGACATGACTAATAAGATTTGTGAACTCATTTTACTATGCGCACACATTATTTCAAAACTCAAGAATTTTAGATTGGTACTTAGAGGTTGAGAGACGCTAAACAATATGTTGAACTTTATTTGACCAAAATGTTGATTTCTATTCTAAATATTTCAGTTCAAATCTGTAAAGTCTAAATGAAATCAAAAAACAAAAATAACAATAATAGAATTAACCCGTTTAGTCCATAAGAAATTAGTTAATTAGAAATTTAAGCATTTTTATTTTCTTTCTAATTATCAAGCTTCCTATCACTTTTTGCTCTTGTTTCTAGACTTAATTTTCATCAACCCCGTCAAAATATAATGGCATTGTGAAATGCTACTCGTGTATGGCCGGAAGATGTACATTCTGAAGGCCCAACGATCTCCAAACGAACAAAAACGTAGTAAAACGTAGGTTGAAAAGGATGAAGAACAAAAACTATTTAATCACAAACATTGTTTATCAACACTTTTATTAAAGAACACTTAATATTTGGTACCTTAAACATCAATCAAATAGCCCTATTTATAATAAACAAAACAAATCCTACTATGACTCATATTCATAGCTTCTAGAAATTAAAATAATTTAATAAACACCAAACTAAATAACTAGATAAATATACTAATTAAATAATAAATAAAAAACTCTTAATAAAACTAAAACTCTGCTCATATAAGATCTGACTTTGACTTTTTTATATGAATTAACAAAAATTAATTCCAACAATCACCCCTTTAATCTTTATTTTTCACAATAATGTTGGTCTTTCTTTATATTGAACAAGATGAGTATAGTTCTTATCATCTTCTTTATGTTTTCACTTGATACAATCGTATGCAAATTGACCAGATTCACCACATTCAAACACACCTAAATTCGCTCTTATCTCTGTTTCCTTGACATCTTCCACGTACTCTTTCTTTTCTACCTAAGCCTCTTCTTTGATCCCTACTACGGCTTTGATTGCCATCACATCATCCTTTTTCATGATGCCAACTTTCTAAATCTTCAACGTTTTGATTACTTGAACTTGCTAGTAGAAGTTCACTTTGATCATTCTCTTCTAGTTTATCATAACTTTTGAGGCATTCTTCTTAAGCTTTTATTCTTCTCACTGCTTCCTCAAAAGACATATCTTCAAGTTCTGTGTATTGCTTTGGAACCGAGTTGAGCAACTTACGTACAATCACTTCATCTTCAAGGTTTGAATCAAGGCTTTTAAACTTAGCCACTATGCCAATTAACTTACTTGAAAAATCATCCACCGTTTCACTTTCTTTCATCTTCAACATATACATCTCGCTTCTTAGGGTTTGTAAGCGAGCTTTATGCACTCTCTCTGCTCCTATATGTCGAACCCTAATTGATTCCCAAACATCCTTTGCATCTTTATGTTTTGAAACCTGAAGTAGAACATCCTTATGCAACATTTGGAAAATAAAAGCTCTAACCATTAGATTCTTTCTATTTTCAACTGCCACCTTTGTTACTGGATTAATCGCCTCTCATAACCCGTACGCTTGCAAAATTGATTCCACCATGATTGACCAACTTTTATAATTGGTGGATATCAATTTGGGACACTGCAGTGGAATGTTATTTTGCTCTCTTTCTGGTACAATTGGTTGGTCTGTCATTTTTTTTTTGCTTGCTTACTTTTTTTCTAAACTTGCTTGCCATTCTTCCTTTCCCTCCATTCTACTTTCTTTCTTTTTCCCTCCATTCTACTTTCTTTCTTTTTCCCTCCATTCTACTTTCTTTCTTTGACTCTTTTTTTATTTTCGTTAGTAGTTTTTCTTTCTATTTTTCTTCTTTTTTTTACTGTCTTCTTTTTCTTTCTTTCTTCATGCTTTCTTTCTAATTTTTCTCTCTTTCATTTTTATCTTTCTTTCTCTTTTCTCTTTTTTTCTTTCCTCCTGCTTCTCTTTCTTTAGCTTTCTTACTTAGTTACACATGGATTCAAGGATTTGAATCCAACTTTCTTCTTATTGCTTATTTGTTTAAACAACAAGCATTTTGTTTTCATGTTGTTGTTGTTCTCTACCATAACAGAACACGAACAACCTTTCTTTTGCTGCTTTTGCACCCAGATCAAGAGCTTGGTATAGCTCTGATACCAATTGAAGGCCCAACGAGCTCCAAACGAACAAAAACGTAGCAAAACGTAGGTTGAAATGGATGAAGAACTAAAACTATTTGATCACAAATATTGTTGATCAACACTTTTATTAAAGAACACTAAATATTAATGACACCTTAAACATCAACCAAACAACCTTATTCATACTAAACAAAACAAATCCTACTATGACTCATATTCCTATATTTTAGGAATTAAAACAATTTGATAAACATCAAACTAAATAACTAGATAACATACCAATTAAATAACAAATAAAATACTCTTAATAAAATTAAAACTTCACCCATATAAGATCTGACTTTGACTTTTTTATGTGAATTAACAAACACTAAATATTAATGACACCTTAAACATCAACCAAACAACCCTATTCATACTAAACAAAACAAATCCTATTATAACTCATATTCCTATCTTTTAGGAATTAAAACAATTTGATAAACATCAAACTAAATAACTAGATAAACATACCAATTAAATAACAAATAAAATACTCTTAATAAAACTAAAACTCCACCCATATAAGATCTGACTTTGACTTTTTTATGTGAATTAACAAAGATTAATCCCAACATATTCTATTGGCAAAAATCATTACAAGTTTATCGTAGAATTAGTTTATCTCATGTAAAGATTTGTTAGGCATGATGTTTAGAAAACGAGTATATTTCATTCATTCTTACTCATAACTCATGTATGTAAATGTACCGGACACATAGAAGGACCCTCGATCAGTTACTTTTTTAGCAATTACAATGTTCCAAACATATCACATGTGTTTAGCAAAACATTACATAACGTTTTGTCCTTATTAAAAGACGAGAGCACGACTTGTCATGAGATCATGTTAAAATAATCAAGTTTCACATTCGGTTTTAGTGCTCAAGATCACCATTCAACCACTCAAAAACAACTCCCATATTTTATGAAGCTGATGGAAATGTGTTTCATGAGTGTTCGTCACCCAAAGGTGTTTCATGTTCAAAATGAATGGTCATACATTATCTACTTACAAAAAGATGGAAGTGAAGCTTGTGTATGTCATAGCTCCATATGCTATTTTTAACTTTTATAAATTCACGAAACTAACATACATTATATTAAATTATTCAAAAGTGATTAGTTAAACAATACAAGGTAGTCAGTATTATATATGATGAGAAATTGTTCATGATCCAACATTGTAAAGACTAGAGGTAATGCAATTTGGATAAACAACTTTGTTTTTTAAACCATATCTTTCTATTAGGTACGTTTGGTATGCAGGAATGAGGAGCGGAATGGAATGAACCATTGAGGGTGAATTAATAAAGACATGTTTGGTTGGTGGAGGTAATGGAATGAACTATTACGTAGTTGATTCCATTCCCTCAAATTTATTCCATCCACTCCCCCTTCTTTTTTATTCCATACATTCTTTCATCATTAGTCACCAACATCACCCGCCACACAACCACCACCGACCACCAAGATCGCTCGTCACCAGCAACCACCAGTGGCCACCACCGCGGTCGGCCACCACTACACCGGGAACACTATCGCCGGACACCGCCAACGCCGCCGCACCGGAAACCACTGAAGGTCGCCACTACTGGCCACGGCCGGCGCCGAAAACCACCTCCGAAGGCCACCGTCGCCGCCGGAAACCACCACCGCAAGAAACCACTCCGAAGGCCACCGCCGCCATCGCAAGAAACCACCTCCGAAGGCCACCACCGACTTCGCAAGAAATCACCTAAGGCCACTATACTTGGGCAAAAAACCGGTTCGGGAACCGATTCAGCCAAAAAAACCGGAACCGGTTTGAAACCGGCCCGAACCAGCGGTTCTCATCCGGTTTCCCCATTCTTTGCTTAAAACCGGTTTTCAACCCGAACCGATTTTCAAACCAGTTCCAAACCGGTTCTTCAACCCGGTTTTCAAACCGGTTCTTCAACCCTGTTTTCAAACTGGTTTTCAAACCGGTTACCGTTGTCTAACGGCTATATAGCCGTTTGTACCCTTTTTTTACCATTTTTTGATGTTTTTTTACCATTATACCCCTACTAGGTTAGTATATATATGTATTTGATGTTTTGGTTGAACCACAACAACTTATAACACTTTCTACTCTCAAAAATCTCAAAAACACTCTCACAAATACTTTCGTTTTAAACGCTCTCAAAAAAATCTCAAAAACGCTCTCACAAAATTTTTTGAAATGACTTCAACAAGTGCTCAATCATCCGTTGGGTGTGAAGCGTCTTCAAACAATGTGGTGGTAGCAACCCTTCCTACAAATAGGAGCCCCGAAGTATGGTGCAATTACGATTTATGTCAAATGGCTAGCGGTCCAAACAAGGCTCGTTGCAAGTTTTGTCATAAGTTTTTCAAAAAAGATGCAAACACAACGTTAAAAACCATATTGCAAATAAATATTGTAAAGCGTTAAAAGGTGAACCTTCTCAAGGTCAGGCTTCGATGACAAATGAAGGAAATATTTGGGCTTATAACGTTGATGCGGTTCGGGAGAAAATGGCGCAATTTGTAATTCAAGAAAGCTTGCCACTCAAACATTTCGACAACGAACGGTTGACTCGACTCATTCAACGAACTCTCCAACCACGTTACACCAATGTAAGTCGTGCTACTCTTCGAAGAGATTGTTTAAAAATGTGGAAAAAAACTAAAAATGAATTAAAATCTTATTTTGAAAATTTACAAACACCGGTGTTAACTTAACTAGTGATGTTTGGTCGACACCTCACGGTTCACCGGACTCGTACATTTGTGTCACCGCCCATTGGGTTGAACCCGATTCGTGGCAAATGATGAAATGTACGATTGCGTTTGAATTGTTTGATTATCCTCACACGGGCCAAAACATTTTTTATCTTATTGATAAAGTTACTCAAACATATAAATTAGAAAACGATATATATTCTATATCTTTTGATAATGCGTCAAATAACACTCTTGCGATAGATCATTTGAAACTAAAATATAAACTATATGTGAGGGTGTGTTTTTTCATAGTCGATGTGTTGCGCACATCATAAACTTAGCCGTTCAAGACGGTTTAAAAACGATTGTGTAACATCTTGAATTTTTGGCTAAATTAAAAGTTAACGTCGTTGATACTTGTAAGGACTATTGATGGCATTTATTAAACTTTTGAGCTACTTATGTTTATTGTTTTAATTTGTCTTTAATTTTTTTTAATTTGAAAGTTGTTGATGTTAATAAATAAGTATTTATAATAATAATAATAATAATAATAATAATAAGAACATTAAAGGTGAAATGAAAATTTCTAAACTTGAAAATGTTTAAAGCATTAAACTTAGTTCAAGGGACCTTTTTGTCAATTTAGAAACATTGAAAAGAAAGTTTGGGCTCGAAATAACAAACTGGAAACCGCAAGGACTAATGGTGTAAATTAACCAAACCCAAACCCCTCCTTTCCCTCTTTCCCCGTATTTTCGGCCGCCGGCCGGCAAGGTCCGGCGCAACGCCGGTGATCTCCAAATCCACCCGAAACCCCTGAATTTTGGTACCAAAATCATTCCAATCGGTTCGTTTGAACGTTTCGTACTTATGCTCACCAATTAATCATCTTCAAACAACGGTTACAACCTCAAACAATTTCTATAACCGAAACCTTCAATGACACAATCGTTCGTCCCTTAAATCGTAATAATAATGTAATTAAACACACCTAATCAATCATCTAAGCAATCTTAATCATTTACATCTCTCAATTTCACCTGAATCAAACACAAACTTAGAACTCGTTTAGCACTTTCATCGCAAACTGTCATCCACTCGTTGATCACATTCCGAGCCTCCTAACCATCAATTGATAGAGGGCTTTGCATCCAGATCGCTATACGAAGCTTCACATAAGTTTAATTTGGTTTTCTTAGTCGTTTGCTCGCATATTGAAACCAGGCTCGGTCGCAACTCGTCTGCAAGTGTTCTTATCTACATAAACATCGAATCGGGTAATTAATTGTGTCCGTAGACTCGAAATCACATGGGGAATCAAAGCCCCATGTTCATTCACGAAAACATTATCGTTTTGATCTTCGATTTTGGGTTTGACCAATCTAGGGTTCTTATGAAATTAGGGCTATTCTGAAACGGGTGTTCTTAAGATTTGAGAACCAAGTAAAACCGCGGCTAAGGCCTTGGTTCACTGGTTCCCCACTCACAATCTGAATTAGAGGTTCCGGGTTCGAACCCGGCGACCTCCAATTTAAATTTTTTTGGCTTTTCAGCCTTTAAAAAAATACATAAAGTTTTCTGAAAATTATAAAAAAGAGTTTTGTAAACTTTGGTTATTTTTAAAGCTGTCCTATTATTTTCTACAAATTTATCACCTTAAACACCTTAACAATTTACTTATAAAATAAAATTTAACAAAGTTTATTTTTATAACAATAGACTTTATATAATATTGGTAAATCATTTAATTATTATTTAGATACTATACAATTATGGATTAATTATGATAATTATAAAATTTATATATTTTATAATTAACCTTCACAAATTGTTATAAAGGATTTAATTTCCTTAAAATTTGATACATGACTTTTCTTTTGGGCTAAAGCATATATATGATCTCACTAACCAACGCCATTTAATTATTAAAACCCTCAAATACCAATTTGAAACCCTAGTCTCGTTTACCCATTAAGTATATTATTAAATTGTAACCTTGTAAATATATTTGTTTTAGGTGCATTGTGAAAGACTACGTTGAAACGTTACTTATATTTATTCATATTAATCATCAAATATATATTATTTAATCATGTGAGTATTCTATACCCCTTTTTCCCATTTTCGCACTTTGGGGTGAAACATGTTAACTTATACAATTACACTTGTAAACTTATTTGAGACTTGTAAATTTATGGCATTCCACCTTGTAAAGTTGTGGTTAGTTGAACTTTCGTGGTTACCATGTTATGGCGTTATATGTACAATCATTAACTATTGCTAGCCCAGCGAAGTCATAGATCTATGGGCAAGACAAGCCTGCTTTGGTTAATCCAAGTACACTTAGCTGATCGTATAAACTTGTAAACATTTGAGACTTGTAAAACTTTGTCGAGGTTTGATTGTTGCATTGATCATAACATCCCTAATCACTTTATTCACTAATTTATGACTTGAATTGCCATCTTTTATATAATCTATGTATTTAAAACTATGGAATGCTCACCAACATTATTGTTGACCCTTTATTTTTAATATGTTTCAGGAAATGCCCAAGCTTGATTATCTACACATTGAAGCTTGCACATCTAGGAATGGACCTAGATTAATAAATAAAATAGAATGAATTGTTACATTTTATGTTATGCTTTTATATCCTTTGAGACTTATATTTGTAATGTGACAAATGAAACTTATGTGTAAAATATATTTGGATTATTGATAGCGTTATGTGGCTATGAACGATCTTAACTCTCACTCCTCGACGTTTCCGCCGTCAAGGTTGGGGTGTGACAGATTGGTATCAGAGCCCATTGTTTTAAAAGAATGTTACGTGATACTTTAGTAATAACCAAAGATATACTAAATATCGCAAGTTTTGTAAAGACGCAAATACCAAATGTTTAGGTCCGAATTGGGACGTACCAACACGATGGAATTCCAGATGTAACATGTTTGAAAAGACTATTGAACAAAAAGAAAGTTTAATAGCCTTTCATAATAGTTTGGTAAGTCGGGTAAAGGCAAATTCTTACCATCCATCGGGTTGGGCCATCATCGAATAAGTAACAAAAATGCTTCAAATTTTTAAAATGCAACTACATGTCTTTGTGGAGTTTATTACCCAACGAGTTCGTTGGTACTTCACCAAATTTATTTAATGACTTCAAAATTAAATGAAATGCCGTGTAGGGGTAGACCTTATTCCGATATGATACCCCCATGAAGGAAAAACTTAAAAAGTATTTTGAAGAAATGCCTCCCGTTATTACATGTGCCGCTGCTTTAAACATTTGTTTAAATTTGTCGGGGGTTACAACTTTACATGATAAAATTACTTTTAATTTAGATTTAGAAGTTGGTAACCAATGTATAGTAAAACTTTAAAAGCTACTTTCAACAAACATTTACAACAAATGAATGATGTTTATTTATTAAAATACGGGGAAACATCATAAATCCATGATGCTTTAAGGCATGCGGCAAATGCCGAAAGTTCGAATGATCCAATTTTGATTTATATAATACTTTTGTAATAAACGTCAACGTGGTAACACTCCGGGTAGTGAACTCGGGAGGTATGGTCTTACAAACTTTTCATCGATCATGACTCCACATGAATTTAAAAATTTTGACTTGTTGGCTTGGTGGAAAGGTAAGGAAGATCAATTTCCCATCCTATCCACCATGGCCCGAGATTTACTAACCGTCCAAGCTTCTACGGTAGCTTCGAAATCTGTTTTTTCTGTTAGTGACAGGGTTATATCAATAAGACGAACTCGATTCACTCCACAAGCGGTTGAAATGTCAATTTGCTTGAAAGATTATTTGGATGACGTGGAAAGAGTACAAGACAAACGCTCACTTGAAGGAGAACTGAAATTCGAAGCAGAATTCTACGAGGACGAGGTAGAGAGCGGATTGACACCAGGATTGACTGATGATGAAGCGGCATATGATGACTACCTTCGTAACAGTTCCGGTTCTGGTGGCGAGTAATAAGCGTACAAGTATAATACGAACGAACAAACGAGAAACGACTATGCTAACTGTTTTGTTTTAAAGATTTTTATTTACCCTTGTATATTTTTTAAATTTTATAAATTTTTAGTTTTAAAGATTTGTATTTACCCTTGTATGTTTTTTAAATTTTATAAATGTTTTATATATTTTACTTGTTTTTAAATTGTATATATATGTTTATAAATGTTTAAAATTGTTTAAATGTTTTAAATGTTTATATATATGTTTATAATGTTTTATATACTTTACTTGTGTTTAAAATTGTATATATATGTTTATAAATGTTTGAAATTGTTTAAATGTTTTAAATGTTTATAAATGTTATAAATTGTTTAAATTATATAAATTGTTTTATGTTTTAATAAAAAGTTCAAATTTTCTTTGAATATAACAAAAATCCAAATTTTCAAAAAAAAACGGTTTGGGCCGAACTGGTTTCCAAACCGACCCAAACCGGTTTGATAGGGTTGGGTTTTTTGGTTTTGAAACCGGTTCCAACCCGAACCGCTTTGGGGCCAACCGGTTTTGACCAATCCGGTTTCGGTTTGCAACCCGAATCGGTTTGGGCCCCCAACCCGGTTTGTACACCACTAAAGGCCATCGCTGCCTCCGGAACCACCTCCAGCCACCACCACCGTCGAAAACCACCGCCAGGCACCATCATCGCCAGAAACAGCTGTTGTCGGCCACCACTGCTGCCGGAAACTGCCGTCAACGAAAACCACCGCTAGCCACCACCACCACTAGAAACCACCGCCGACCATCATCGACACCGGACTCCACCGCCACCGGAAACTACTGTCGGCTACCGCCGCCGCCGGAAACCACCGCCACCGGAAACTATTGTCGGCTACCGCCGCCGCCGGAAACCACCTCCGGCCACCACCTCCGCTCACCATCACCATCATAACTACTTTTAAACTTCATTGTTTCGATTTTTATACCTAACAAATAAAACAAAGATATGATTCATTTATTACTAAAGGGCAACCAAACGAAACAATAGAATGTAATGATTCATTTCATTCTCTTTTTCATTCCATTCACTTATTCATTCCATTTCTTCGTCCATTCAATTACCACATACCAAAATACCCTTAATGCTTTAAAAATCAAAGATCAATACATTGAATGGGTTATTCCTTGATCTTTATCAGAACTTTATAATGATTGGAATCAAAGCTACCACCCATGCAGAATATGTATGATCTAGTTCTCAAGAAACAGTAGGGTTTTTCCTCCATCAAGTGATGAAGACGAACTCCACCTAACACATAAATTACAACATAGATACTGACATAGTTTAAAACAATACATGATGAAAACGAGTACGACGTAAGTTATACAAAGAATGTGAACGCTATGAAATGATTTCATGAATTTCGGGTTCGTTTTCAAGCACAAGTGGCATGTACACAGCATCTACTAGCAAGCTATGTTTCATTCCATAGAATAAGTAGACCAGTACGCCAATCACCAGCCACACCGACACTCTTATCCATGTACCAATTCTGCATTTTTAAATATGTTTTAGTTAGAGTATGATGCAAAAGAATGTTGCTAGTTTTTGAGGAAATGCTGACAATGTAGTGTTTAAGAAAAAGATCTCTCTTATAATAAGCCAAGTAAAACTGGTGGTCGGGTCGGAATCGGGATGGGACGGGGTAACGAGTCAAACTGTATTCAAGTCAAAACAGGTTGTGGCCAAAATGGGCTAGCATAAAAAAAGTCGCTTTAGAGGGAAAAAAGCATCAAAACAGGTTCATCACTACATTTTCTCTGGTGGTTAGTAGAAATGTGTGGACGTGGCGGTGGTGGAGCCGAGTAGATCCGACCCTTGTATAATTCTAGTTGAGCCAAATGAACCAATATACATTTTTCATCCATATCAACCCATTCTCTAGAGAATGGGTCATGATGGCCACCCTTACTTTATACAAAGCATGTAGGACACACTTACCCGAGATTAATAAGAAGATAGGTGTTCACAAGAATACATGCAACAGGCAAGAAAGGCACAAATGGGCAGAGGAAACCTAAAAAGAAAAGTAAATATAACAATATGGATATTAGATATCTATCTGCATAAATGCTGTAACAGATACAACACCAAATATAGCCTTCCCCATTTGATGATGGGATTAAATCCGTACAAGGTGAACTCATTCCAACTTAACCGTCATTTTTTACTTTTTACTACATTTATTAAGGTGCAAACTTCCTCAAACTTTACACTTTTTCTTGATTTTATAAACCAACTTTAAATTAGGCGTAAAAGCAAACTAACTTGCAATTAATTACGGGTTTGAGCAATGAACCTCATTTTAACTGATTCGATCTGTAAATTGATGTGTCCATGTGACCAGCCACCATCAGATGCCACATATGTAAAAGGTGCTTATGCAGAAAAAGTAAAAATTATATATATTTGCAAGTTTGAAAAAAATGATCCTTCTATTTATAAATAAATAAAAAGATAACTATTAGGCTATACATATACACTAAAATATGTCAAAATTTTTGATAAATCAGCAATAATTGACCTTCTGACGGTGGTCAAATAGCCCATTTGTTGCTACCATCAATAGCAAATAATAACATGGTTGCTAAAACTGGAAATGGAAAGTAAGCTGATTTCTGTTTTATGCCTGATCTGAAGTTGGTTGCTATAATCAGTAAAGAGTGTAAACTTAGTTCAGTTTGCCCTTACTTAAAACATAACAAGTGAATCTTATTTTCTTCATGTAAATATTGATACACACACATTTAGCCAATTAAAAGTAGTAAAATTGAAATGGCTGAGCCTATAGCCATCATGTTCTATGCATACTGACATTAGAGTATTTATATATACCTCCCGTCTCTCCAAAGGTGAGCCTAGCATCATCCTGATCTATGCAGGTCAACACAGTCAAACTGATAATAGAGCAACACCTCCTAGCCCAGACAATATGTAGCTAGGAACACTGATAATATTCAGGTCAGATATATATGTCATGAAAAAAAACAATCAACTTCAGAATTTATGACATACATATGTAAGTGAGTTATATATGACATGAAAATAATAATAATCAACTTCAAGATTTATGACATGCATATGTAAGTTATTATAAGACATGAAAATAACATAATCAACATCAAGGTTATGGCATGCATACATGGGAATGTTTTTAGCTGAAGCAGAAGATGCAAGCACAAGCACCCCCGCACAAACAACTGCTATGCTCCAAGCAGCCATCTTTCGTCTTCTTGATTCATGTCCTTCATCTTTTCAAAAAAACAGAAAGAAATTATTATACAAGTAAAGTATTTTGAAATAAGAAAACGTAATGATAAGGGGATAACAATTTTTTTTAATATGCTTCTAGGAGCTAAAAGACTAAAAGGAAAGACAACACAAGAATTGAAGCATACATTGGCTACACCTTTTTGAGTATGATCATGTGCCTCATGATCTTCAGTATAAATATCTGTAATATCATTACTGAATTCTGACGAGACCAAATCAATTGATTCTGGGGTTGGTGATTGGACGATGGTGATATCTGGAGGAATATATCTGAGTATTAAGATTGAAACTGCTACAGCAGTAAACGCCAACAATGTACCCACACTAACCTGCAGGAACAAGTGATATAATGTCTAGCAATTACCGTGTTACTTAAACTTTTCAAAGGTAATCATCACGATTATTTCGTAATACTGTCAACTAACAACTTTAACTTACCATGCCTGCTAATTGATCTACATTCATAGAAAATGCCAGCAATGCAATAAAGATTCCGGTTGCAATTGTACTCTTGACAGGAACATGTGTTCTTTTATTTATATCTGAAAAGAAAGATGGCAGTAAACCATCCCTAGCCATGGCCATCAGGATTCGTGGCTGAAATTTGCAAGAAAATACAATTATGAGTAAAAAATTTCAGGAGATTGCTTACATGCAAATGGTTTTTTATATCACAATTCACAAATTGCATAAAAGTAACCAATTTTGGTCTTATTTCTATTTTAGGTAACACACTAGGGTAATCTTCTAAGTTAGTGGGTTTTCAGGCTCCATGTCAAGAAAAAGTCAACACGATCAAAGTTACTAAACAGGCAACTGCCGAATCATATTTTTTAAGGGATAACTAGGTCAGCTTTAATCAATATTTTTGGAAGTTTGAGAGTTTATTTTTCATATTTCTTGAAAGTAAGTTACTTGTGGGCGAAAACAGAGATAGTTACACAAAGCAGATATCATACAATAGTTGGTCATCTTTTTATGCAAGTAGCCTCAACAAGGGATAAAGTCAGAGAATAGCAGTGTACTTCTCTTTGGTAATTATACCAACAATGTCCTAACATGGCAGTTATATTTTTTGAACTGGGCTAGTATTGTAATATTTTTTGGATCAAAGGGCGGTGCTCTGGAAAAGTAAGGGTTTTAACCATGAGCTTTGTTAATCAAACACTGGTTATAACGGTCTTAGTTCATCATCGATTCAAAATAGTATAATTACCGATTAGCTTAATTCAAAATAGTATAATTACCAGCCATCATAACAGCAGATACAAGCATATATAAACTAGTTTTTTACTTTAATGATAAAGCAGCTCATAAGGAAAAAGTTCCATATAACCAAGTAGCCAGTCTTCAGGTTATCGAATAACGATTAGCTTCATTCAAAATAGTATAATAACCAGTTCATGGCATTATTAAGTACAATTACCAAAGGACCACCAACCTAAGCACGTTACTTTCTATGGCATTAGCCTTATATATGATGGTTTTAAAACCAGAAACTAGGAGAAGCACAAAAGGGAATATTTGTGTGTACTTGTGTATGTATAATAGCACAAAGAAGCAACTGACACAAACCTGAGGAAGGATTCCACCGATTAATGCAGCACAAAGAGCTGTAACGGCTCCAGTTGTAATAATATATCTGCAAGAAAGTGATGTAAAAATTAGTGTAAAAAAGTAAGACTTGATGCAATTTTTGAATGAATCAAACAGAAACACCATAACAAATTACAAATTTGCATGCTTACACTGCCCAATTCATCCCATAACTAGCAAAAGCCATAGCAATAGGGGTGTCTGGGTCTAATGCAGCACATGGAACCAAGCCAATCACAACAGCAGATACAAGCATATATAAAAACAACATGTAAACAATGATACCCCAATACGATAGGTAAATCTCTTTGAGGATTTACCACCTGTAATACCAAGATCAAACTAATATATTAAGACAAGATGCTTAGTACATTTATATTCATTTCCAGTCAAAACAGTTTTCCAAAAAAACATCAGAAAGAAGAATCACACACTCGTTACCTCTTCGGCAGTGCTAGTAACTGCATCAAAACCGACATATGAGAAAAAGCAAGTCGCAGACCCAGCAAGTACTCCATTAAATCCAAAAGGGAAATATCTGAAGGATAGTTTTTGTGATTTAGTAAGATTATATATCATATTATAAAGTACAAATAAATATATTACCCGCCAGGAATATTATATCCAACCCATTGAGTCTTGAAACCTACATATCCACCCGCTATTATGATGAACAGCAAGGCTGCAACATTTATTGTTGTAATTATGCCTTGTGCCAGTGAACTCTAGAAAACAATCATTTGATCGATGTAAAAAACAAAATGAAGGAGAATAAGATAATGTTAATTTTAAGGAAATATAACATGTCAAAGGTGTACCTCTTTGATTCCAGTGCACAGTAGTCCAGTTATAATGAAGACCAGTATAGCTGCAGAAGGATCGACTACAATTCCAAGAACAGTTGGACGAGCTAAGAAAGCAGGCAGCCTATCTTGACCTCCAAAAAGCAAGGCCTGTTCATTATGAAAGAAATATAAGAATTAGACACGCACACAACAAAAAAGTCAATGTATTCAAGTTTTTATATGTGCAACTGGACAAGACCTAGATGCACGGCAACAAAGACGCACATGTAAAATTATGAATTTGTTCAACTAAAGTGTCGTCAAACGTTTCAGTGGAAATTATATATCATAAATTTGGTGAATATGTTGACTTATATGATTCAGATCTAAAATCACATTATTTCTTACAGTTCTTACTTACCTTCTTATTTGATCATGATTACACACACACACATATGTATATATATACACACACACAAAGACAAAGAAAAAGCAAATGAACTGCACCATATTTGGGGATATGCCACGAGCCACGGCTGCTCCACCAAGTGAATATTCCAATATTAGCGACCAACCGATCAGCCAAGCACCACTGCAAGTCGATGAGATTAAAATGCCCATTTGCAAAAAGAATCGAATACAAAATTAGCAGACCTCATGTTATCAAAAGAAAGCGTGTAGCACTTTCTATGAACTTATTGTGAATTTAAATGATTTGAATAATGGATGAGGATACCAGAAGATTATGACATATAAGCTTACCCTTCCCCAACACATAAGTATGTGTAATGATATGCACTCCCCGCAGATGGACAACGACATGCGAGTTCTGCGTAACATAATGCTGAAAGACCAGCAGCTATTCCAGCAATGAGAAATGAGATTGTGATAGCAGGGCCCGTTTGATCTTTAGCAACTGTTCCAACAAGAATATATACTCCAGCTCCAATTGTTGCTCCAACTCCTGATGAAATTGATTTTAAGTAATTAAACGCAGGGTACCCTCACATCAGCAATATATGCATATAAATTTGATTTATACACATCAGTAATATATCCTCCAATACATGCAACATAAAGAACCCTAACAAAATCAGTATTATTGGTAGGGGTTGGGAATGTACGTTAACCCTCTTTTATTGTGGTAACCCGCGTTAACCCATCGAGACCAATCAAATCATTACTTGTTTGTTGGGATAACATTATTACACTTGTAGAACACTGTATACTTTTATGTATATGTGTAAATTCATAATAGTAATTTTATAATAGTAACTTACACATTTCTTAACTTTTTTACTATTATGAATTTACACGTATACATAAAAAAACATAATTCTCTATAAGTGCAATAATGTTGCTCCAACAAAAAATAATAATAATAATGTTGATTGGTTAGCGCGGGTTAGCGCAATAAAAAGAGGGTTAACATTCGTTATCTTCCCTAGTTGGTAGATTGTATCGACCACATATGCCCAAATGGTGCATTTGAGCTGTTGAATACGCATAGAGCCTTTAATTATGGGCTTATGGCCCGACCAAAATCTGTTCTTCTTGTTCGAAGCTAATAATACAGCCCTAGCACTATGCTTGTTCTATTCGTTCTCAAATTATCAAACATTATACTATGATAAAACTACAACTCCTATCAATCAACAAAACCCTAGATAAGTTTTACTTAAATACGAATACTCAAAAGGTTAGCAACAACTGTTAGACGGTTATAAAATTAAAAGTGACGATATGTAAGCTGAATGAAGGCTTACCAATGGCGATGAGATCAACAACAGATAGTCGTTTCGCCAACTGAAAACCCTCGGCTTTAGCGATTGTTGGATCAACCTGCTTCTTCTTACTAAACATCCAAGGAATCCACCCCAACATTCTCCAGCACAACCGCTGAGCTTTTGCATATCAATTTCACGAAATTAAAGGAAATTTCTTCGTTTTGTTTAGCAATTTGGGGAAGAAATGATGGATTGAAATCCCTAAATCATGCAGTATGTGTAGCTTCGATGATGAAAGTTGTTATCTGACGCTACTGTTGCACAAGATCGTGTAGTGGCGGTCTGTCTTCTTGTGATTAATATGTATAAGCACTATGGCATCTCATCTAATCTTATCCTCTTGGCTTTTTGTGCATTCGTTTTGAGGTGTATGAATGTATGATTTGGGTAGGTAAATTATAGTTGGTTTTGATCGTGAGAAATAATAATGTAACGTAACGAAGTAAGACTTTACTTATGCGGAAGCTAAACGGGTATGATTTGTTTTATAAGACTATTCTTTATTGTAAAGGTTTCGTGGGTCGTCATCATGTTTGTCTTCATGTTTAGTTGTTTCTTTTTTCTCCATCTCCACTCTCACGTCCTTCTCTTCAAGGACGTTACTTCCTCTTTTGCTTCTCTTTGTTCTCATCTCTAGTCGTGTAAATGAATCTGCTCGTTAAAAGCTTAAATTAGCTTGAGGTTAAACAAGTTTGAACTCGATTAGTAAACGTATCAAAACTCAAGTTTCACTACCCGCCTTGCAACCTGTGTGATTCTAATCCTTGTGTAATTCTGAGATAAATAATTAATAATATAAAATACATAATTACATAATTAATATATACAATGGTTTTTGTTTTTTAAGTTGATATGACCTGTATGAATCTTTCTTAAACTTTAAAGTTACAAAAATCATATGTTTATATTTTGTTACACTTTTCATCTTTTCGTCCAACAAACATTAGATTTAAGGTTAAATACAAGCATTTGTCGTGGACATCATGACAACTTAGTCATCTTTCCTTTTTAATACGAAAATCTTATTACACATAGACAGATGATGGGACCCACTTGTTGAAATACCAAAATCTTAACCCACCACTTTATCTTATCGGTAAAACTCCAAGTCACCGGCAATCTCTATCATTTGCGTTTTTTCGATTAAACATTACGACAACTTCATTTGTAACATAACCTAATTCAACCCATCAACTTTATAAGAACATGAAAAAAATAGAATTATGTAACACGTCCTCATTGAGCAACAAAACACAATTATCAAGATCACGAGGCAATAAGAGTTGGTCAAAATGACGTATGTATATAGCAACATATCCGAATAAGCCCGTTAATCTATAGAAAAATCATCAACTTGGATGAGTTATATCTCGTTGATTCATTCCCCTTAAGTAAAGGTCGGTGGTGCTCCCCGCTAACTCAATGTTGACGAACCCATAAATCTCCGGATGAAACCTGATTCATAAACACTCAATCTGGACCTTAAACTCAATCCATCAGCCCTTTGACGAACCCAATGACAGTGGTAGAGTTAGTATATGTCAACGACCATATATGTATGTGTTTATGAGTGAGTGTATACTGTAATTGTCTAGTCCGTTGGTTCGAATCGTCTTGCTCAAAACAAATGTTGTAACTATGAAACCTAATTCATACTTATTTTCTTCAATTCCAATAGATTTGACTTTGATCCTTTCGTGTCGTTGGTTGGGGCTTGGTGTCAACGGTGTGTAGGTGATGTTTAACTTGGACCGTATCCATCTTGGCTTATGTAATTTATATGATGACCACTAAACATAATAGGCTTTCAAATTGGTTACAAAATTTATTTCATTTTCTTCATACACTTGTATATGTTTTTGAAAACTTTTCCTTACAAGATACTATTGAAAACAATATATATCTACAACGGTCGCCACAACATGTCAAAACTAATGAAACTATGTAATATGTTTTATTATACGTTGAAAAAGTTGCATAGGCAAAACAATTATTTATGTTGGATAATGCAACATTTTGTTAGTGTATGCAACTTTTTTTACAAGTTGTTTCTAAAATTTTGTATTAGCCTTATTTTTTCTAACAACGAATAAAAATACACCTAATCAAATTATTTAGGAAGACTATCATTCTCCGGGCTTTTTTCAAATATTCAAATATACCGGTATAAACCTCAATCTACTATTACCCTTTGTTGTTTCTTTTCCATGGAGTTAATCATTTGAGTTTTATAATATTGATTGCCATAGTACTAGTAAAGTAAGTGCATAAAATCCGGTGTAAAGTGCGCTAGTTACGACAAACCCTATAAACTTGTGTGTCTCCGTAGGCCAATTTGCCACAAATACAGAACAATAGGAAACTAACATGCTTATATACTAGTTAAAATGCCGAAAACAAATAATTTCAGCCATTTTATAAGACTTATATTCAGTATACTATTTTTATAATTATAGGTGAATGATTTCAATATATATACATATTTTTTATTAACTCACATACATGCAAATAGAAAATAGATACAATAACAAAATAATATATAAACACGGAATAAGCTTGTTCACACCAATTAGGGTTTATAAAGATGCTCCATGATTAGTTAGGAGAATGAGGAGATAACTCCATCTCAAATCCATGGCGGGAGCCGGTGACCCAGATTACGAGCATGATAAATATCTCTTGCCGAATCATGAAACTAGTTGAAACCACGAGCAAATATATGTTATAGCTCTGTACGCACTTTGCCGTACAAGTCAGTCTAATTGATATGAAAGGGTGAGGATAATCATATGAGTAGTGTATAAAAAGAGTAAAGGTTAACAAATGTGAGAGAATTCATTATTTACACGTAGAGTATGAAGCCAATATTGGAATGTTTGGGCTTGCTAATACCAGACTCATCTTAACGAAGCCGCACATGTCACTCAGGCCAAGTTAGGATGATGCATCTACAGTTACAAAGTACCATCTGAGTATTTTATACTTGAAATGTTTTGCATTGCGTAGATGCTTCTTGAAATCAATACATACATCCCAAAATCAAACCAGATATTAAATACCATGTATTTAATTTTAAACGGAACTCAAAAGTTGTTACCCTTTCAAATATTTGTTTTAACAATGAAGAAAGATCTTGTATATTTTGTAGTATTGACCACTTTTTACAAAATTAGAGAAGGGGATTATTGTTATCCCTCCACAGGATTGATCTTCTCATAAGTAATACTTACTTGAAAGTCACATATTGTTAATTCTATTTATCTCTATGTTGTACATTCAAATACAATAAAAATAATTTATAAGGATAAGCAATTTATACGTAGCTTTTGATTTAAAAATAGCATTCATATATTATAAATTTCAAGGTTTAATGTTGAATTTTCTTTTTAGTATTTATTCCATGGTTTATCATCATAGTGCACACGACAAACACATACTATTGATGTTAAAATCATGACGACATGTTACGTACTTTCATCACAACGCGCGGGTGTAACACATGGCGAGAAGTCTCGTGCCAAAACACGCTGGTTACAATTCTACCTAAAATTTAATTAGGTTTATTTAGTTAAAATCAATAATCAAACTAAATTTGATTCAATTTGATTCCAGCCATCGAAATTCAAAGTTTGCATTTTAATTTATTAATATATATTTTTTAAAAGGCTAAGGATCTGTTTGGTAATGTAATAATAGAATGGATAAAGTAATCTAATGAATGAACAAATAAAATAGATAAGAGAGTAAAATAACTCATTACATTTAATGATCATCTTTAGATATCATTTAAAAGTAAACGAATTATTACTTTTATCATTTATCACTGCATACCAACATTATCTAAGGTTGTGTTTGATTTTCACTGACCAACAGCTGACCACTGACTGAATACTGACTCGCTGACTCGATCAGCGGGGTCAGCCGGTCAATGCATTTGACTTGTTCGATGTTGGTGATGACCGGTCGCTAGGGTCTGACCAAGACCATGAATCGACATCGCTGACCACACGACCAACCCGAGCCATCCTCCCTCCGTCGCTCCTTCCCTCCCTCCATCCACCGCTCCTTCCCTCCCTCCGCCGCTCCTTCCCTCCCTCCCTTCGCCGCTCCCCGTCGTTCCCCCGCCCTCCCTTCCTCTGCCGCTTCTTCCCTCCCTCCGCCGCCTGTTGTTCCGTAGAAGTTGACGTGGATGGAAATGGTGGGTGGGTAGAAGAAGATAGGGATGGGTGGGTTGGGTAGAAGAAGACGGGGATGAGTGGGTTGAGTAGAACCATAAAAAACCGATGGGCATGAGGATGGGTGGGTTGGGCTTTTAATATGCTTTTATCATATTATTATTATCATATATTATTATTATTATTATTATTAATGACATATTTGTTATTTCACACTCACGAACAGAGAAACTTAACAGAAGTTAGTGTTGGAGATGGTGTATACAATGATTATTTTTATCATTCAATAGACTCAGTCAGATATTAAATCAAATAATTAAGTTTCAGTCAAATGCAGACTCAGTCATAATTTATAACTGGATCAGTTCTGACTCAGCTAGATTTTACTAAATAAGTATAATCAAACAGCTCTTAAGTATTGCTGTTTAATTATTCTTTTTTTAACTAAACTAGTATTGGCTCCCCGCGTTGCCGCAGGGCCTTTTATTATCACGCAAAGAAATAATATTAGTGTTTATATAAAAAACACTAGAAACATAAGAAATATTAAAATAAAAATAAGACTGTATATAATTAGTATTTGCGTTAGCTATTTGTAACACAAATTTTCATATTAAATGATATTCTGACAATAATCATATGTAAAATTGTTATACAATCAAATAAATATTTAATTACTTGTTATCCGTAGTGTATTAGTTTGATCAAGTTCTCATTGGAAAGATTACGTAGTTTGATCAATTATTTTTAGTAATTTTATTTTATTTAATATTTTATTTATTCAACCCGTGAAGTTTACAAAACCCAACTAAAATATATTGTAGTAAGAAGTTAAATAAATGTAAACTAAGTTAGATTAACTCATTATTAATAACAATTATCATTGTAGAAGTTATTTTTAAGGGGCCTATTATGGGGATAGAGAAGTTTGAGGATTGACCTGCTATTAAATGAAGCATGTGAGGACCAAATTGCAAGAAGCTTACCCATACGTTTGTATATTCTCGAGAAAACAATTTGCCAGAAACTCTCTTTCTCTCTCTTGTGCACATGAGCATCATCTTTCTTCATTTGCTAGGATTTCTTCATGTGTGTTGAAGCCTAATCGAATGCGACACAGACAACTCACGCGAGTAGAAGCCTAAATCAAGTGTGCATGTACTTGAGAAAGATCTGCTGAATCGAACGCGACTCAATTAAGTCTCAGAGAAAACTCGGCGTTATAGCTTATTGAAGTTATCAGCGACAAAGAAACACGTAAATGGCGTCGTTGACCGAAGTTCCAAGATCCAACAACGAATTGTGGTAAAGAGGTCATCATGGCGACCAACACAGAGATCTGCCTCTTCCGATGGTGATTACTAATTACAATGGCTACTGATGGTATGAGGAGTTTAAGAGCCAGAGACTACTGGTGTAAAATTCTACATTTTAAGTGTTGTAACGTTGACCGCTGCCTGCTGCCCGCTGCCATGGCTCCAACAGTGGCAACTTTAGATATTCGGTAATTCACAGTAGACAAGCTGCAATCTTAATCCTTGCATCACCAAGTTGTACTTCATGCTCATCACTTGTACCTATGTGGGGGACCATGGTCTTGTGCTTTTAGAAGTTGCACCTTAGGCTTAGCTGTTGGTATGATGGCACTGTAGCCACCGATCAAAGCTAATAATACATATTATAATAAATTGAGAAAAAAATCCCCTGCCAATTTCATAATAATAAAATCCTTAAATAATCAATTTGTGCCCATCGTTTCAGATAAACAACCTTTGTTTCTCAAATACCAAAACAAAGATTTATCCGTTTGCTTTGGTGCTTCATTCTGATACCAAAAAAGTGCACCAATACTTCTTCATTCATCGTTCAAAATCTCACCCAAATCGTACAACTCATGAACCTGTAATTGATTCTTCGTATTGCATCATTGCACCAGATTCATGAACTATTTCATGTGTTCAATACTGTAGTATAAAGCAGCATTCAATATTTCAATCGAATCGAGTTTCGTAATGGGTACGCTAACGAACTGCAGCTTCACGAGTACCCTGAATTTAGGGTTTCGTTTAAGACCCAGTCGTATCGATTTCTCAGAGCAATTTCGACAATATAAGAGGAATTACGGTAACAACAGTTATGTTTTGTGTAGTAGAGAGGTGTTATCGAAACGTATGAGGCGAATTGCGGGTTTAGATGTAGGTTATAAGGGTTTTAACGGTGGATTTGAGTGTTCTGCTAGTGACGGTGATAATGGTGGTGACGGTGGTGGCAGTGGTGGAGATGATGGTGATGCGTCTAAGGATTCGAATTTGGTGACGTTTTCACCGGAAGAAACTGCTGCCGGTGGGGATGTTGATTCCGATAAACCGGTGGCGCCACCGGCTTCTATCTCTTCAAGGGTGAGTTTCTCTGATTCATATCTGTTTGCTGCTACATTGTTCATGCTTTGATGTTATTTAGTTTTTTTAGAGGATTGAATTGTTTAAGCCATTGTTGATGCAATGATAGAATTAGATCTAGCAGTTGCATCCTCGAGCTGTTAATTTGTTGTTAACTACTGTTCATATCCGCAATCTATGGTGATCTTTTGGTAAATTTTAGATTCAAAAAGGAAATCATTCTTTTTAGTAAGTTCTGTAACTTCTGTTAGATTATCTCCATCACAGGCAGGGCAGGGCGTCTCCACATCGGCCTTGCTGCTTGACCAGGGAAGCCCTCCCTCCCACACTGCAACTGCCCTCTCTCTTTCACTTCACTTCATGGGCGTCCTGTTGGACATGGTCTTAGTTAGGAGAGAAGAAATTTTTTACAGATGTCATTTTGGTCTTCTTCGTATGTCAAACAATATCTATGGGTTGGGTCACCAAAATTTCTCTAGTGTACAAATTAGATCTGAGGTTATACATATAATGGTATTCACATAAACAGTATCCTCATTCAACTCTTGCTAAACCCTAAAATAACTTCAAAATCCTACAAATCCATGTTATTTCTTAGATTGGATTTATTGAAGTTGGGTGACGTTATATGTTTTGTTGGTTACTTGATTTTCGAATTTTTGAATAAATATGATACTTATTATAGTACATTTTGCTTGATAATTATCCAAGAGATTTTTAATTACTAACATTGGGTTAATTATCAAGATTTGATCTGATTCCAACACGAGGTTCGATTTCTATATTTTATTATAATCGTTATTAGTACTTAAAAATTTAAAATCCTTACATTATATACACACATGCAACCACCAACCTATACGTAGCGCCTCAATCACTCAATATTTGCCATACGTGCTACTAGATAAATACTTATGAGACAAGATAAAACAACATTGGCTTCTTAGCCTAGTGGTTTTCTTTAGAGTACCTTAACCTCCGCATCAAGGGTTCAAAACTTGTACATGCCAGTTTTTGGCTTATCCCCCCATTTAAGTTTATTTTCTTTTCTTGTGGTTTAACTCATTATATCCTCTAGCCATGTTAATAAGATGATTTATTTTTTTAGTTTATTATCCTTGTATGTTCTATCAACATTGTATTGTGCATAATTTGATAACTTACATTGGGTATATCCTTACCCTATATATATTTAATTAATAACTAATGGCTATTCATGTTATTTTTTAAAACTAAGCAATACATTTACAACACCGTCTTCATGTCGGGTGTGTAAATGGAAAGCACCACAATTGTTTTTGTGACAAGAGATTTCCATAGAAATTAAAAGGGAAATTCTATAGGGTTGTAGTAAGACCAACTATGTTTTATGCAGCGAATTGTTGACCAACCAAGAAGACGCAAGCACGGAAGTTGGACGTAACAGAGACGAGGATGTTAAGGTAGACGTGTGGATACACAATGTTGGACCGGAAGAAGTGACATTTCTAGGGATAGATTAGGAGTTGCACAAATTTAGAGAAGATGTGGGAAGGGGGATTGAAATGGTTTAGGCATGTGTTGATAAGGCAAACAACAACATCACACCAAAGAGTGGAATACCTAACAATGGATGGGACGAGAAGTTAAGCTAGGATGATGCTGACATGGGTTGAACAAATTAGGCATAATTTGATAGACTTGCACCTCTCTTAGGGCATGATCGATGATAAGAACTCTTGGAGACACCACATAAAGGTTAGGAATTTTTAGAAGGGTGCATAGGTTTGGTTGGCGAGAGAGTCATTCCTTGGCCCGAGCTGTTTTCAGGATGTTACGAAGGTCTGTATATCTGTAGACGTAGATGTAGTTGTTAGCTACCTTCTACGTTTGTCTTTAGTCTTAGGTGGGCCTTACTCGTATAGTTGTCTTAGATATAGATGTAGATACTACCTACTTTACTTGTGAGAGTGCACTTAGTTACATGTATGCCATAGTTACCGGTGTGGCCTTATTTATGTGTGTGCCTTTAGTTATGAGTGTTCCTTTGGCCTTAGGTGTGTTATCCGGTGTTAGCTAGTTTACTTTTAGAGATTTGTTTGATCTGTATGCTTCCCTACTCTTTTATGTTTCGTTGCTAGTACATCTATGATCTATATAGATTTCCGGCTTTCCGCTATGATGGCTGTTTTTCCTTGTGTGTTTTCTTTTCCGTACTTAACTTTCTTTTAAGAAAAGGAGGTTTTCATGAGCTGGGGTCTTTCTGGGAGCAATTTTTTTATCCCATTGGATAGGGGTAAGGTTTGCCCTTTTCTCACCCCTCAGACCCTACTATATGAGTGGGATTTTTACTATGCATGCATGCATGTATGTATGTATGCGTGTTTTTTGTTCATTTATTTATTTTTTATAAAACTAAATCATTACATTTTTAAATAAAATTTTTCGGTTGTTAATTGTCAAAAAACAATACAATCTCTATCTATGAAAGACTCTTATATATCCAAAAACTAATATAAACTATTACGATTCACTAAGAGTTTTTGATCAAGAAGAATGAATGAATTACTATATTTATTTTTTAAAGAAATCAAATGGTCCAAATCTAAAAAATAACAGGTGAAGATCTAAAATGACAATATGAACTTCTCTTTTTTGTGGCTTACCTTGCTCACGTGTGTGTGAGAGCACTAAGGCCTAATAACTATTAAAAAACAACCTTCAATAACCCACAACATCATGTGGGAGAAATTACTGATTATATTACATATTAGAAATCATAAAGTATCTATATAATATTATGATATTGTTTTCTTTTAAAAATATATACACCAAATTTTTATGTATAAACATATGAGTTTCATGATGGGCTGTTATATCTAAATAATGGGCAGAGGGAACCGAGTAACATGTCTAACTGACTAACTACTGAACCAAGAGTACTTGTGTTAAATCATGATAGCTAACTTTCTATAGGTCTCACTGTTTGTAAGTCACTCAAATGTTGGTTAAACATATAACACAATCTTTTTTTTTTACCACCAATATATTACACAAGAAAAACTCTACAGTTTGCTGGACTATTTCTGGAAATTTAAATACATAAAATCGTTTTAATGCGTTATCTTTGATTCTTTTCTTTTTGCAGCAGCCAGCTTTTTCTTCTATTGGGTCATCATATAATAATTTTCAAGTTGACTCTTTTAAACTTATGGAACTTCTCGGACCTGAAAAAGTTGACCCTCTTGATGTAAAGCTAATAAAGGACAAACTTTTCGGCTATTCGACTTTTTGGGTAACAAAGGAGGAACCATTCGGAGATTTTGGTGAAGGTATTCTTTTTCTTGGAAATCTTAGGGGAAACAGGGAAGATGTTTTTGCTAAACTCCAAAGTCAATTGGCTGAAATTATGGGAGATAAGTATAACTTATTCATGGTAGAGGAACCTAACTCTGAGAGTCCAGACCCACGTGGTGGCCCACGGGTTAGCTTCGGTATGTTGAGGAAAGAGGTTTCAGAACCCGGGCCAACAACACTTTGGCAGTATGTTATTGCTCTGATATTGTTTGTTCTAACCATTGGTTCTTCCGTGGAGCTAGGAATTGCATCTCAGGTATTTTGCTCTTCGTTATGCTTAGGGAAACTCTTTATCTAGATTTGACCCACTGATTTATGAATGGTCTAATTCTAGTAATGCTTCATCTCTAACATGTAAAACTAGTAAATTAAAAAGTTTATCAAAAAAAGAAACATGTCAATTGGTCGAACGAGTGGAAAGTCATTGAAGTGTGTTTTTATTGCATAATACCTTCTAAATCGTTTTATTTAGGGGCTGTTTGATTTTTCTTACTCGGTCAGAAGGTGGTGACGGGTAAGAGGTTGCTCCAAATCTGACCGGGTAAGAGGAAAAACAGGCATGGGTTAGTGGTTTCGGACCAGGTCAGACGCGAAAGAGTGATAATCAAACATGCTGATCGACCAAAATGTCTGACCGGGTTTAGTGGGTCAGACATTTTGACCGGGTCAGAAGCAAATCAAACAGCCCCTTAATAACCTTGAATCTTGATTAGATTGAAGTAATCTGTACTTTGTAATCATACTTGTAATCATACTTGGTACACTAGTTATTATATATAAAGAACTAATTATACTATGGACAAAATTCCTTCCGACCCAACACGTCCATCCCACCAAATTTGCCGCATCACACATTCGCTCTTCCTCAATTCTTAATTGTAAGCTACATTTGATTTGGTTTTTCTTGACAATTATGCATAATATTGGTAAGGTATAAGAAAATTCTTCACAATCAACTCAAATTTGATACTCTAATCGCGAAAGGTTAACGAAGAAATTTTTTTGGTCAACTGTGTGCTTAGGTTCGTAATACATGATGCAACTGATATGATTTTGAGAATTTAAATATACGATGTGTATAAAAACTCTAACATATCCTAGTGAAGAAACCACAAAAAGTTCATTTTTCTGTTTATCTATTTTGCCTCCTCAGTTAAGGACAAGGCATATGGAAATTTTGAACCTAAATTAATGCTACCCGTATTTCGTAATGATTACTAAAGATTGAGAAAGTAAACTTGAGCGCAATCTTACCAAAGGGAATTTAGCATTTTTGGGACAAACGGATAATTGTTGCGATTACTTTGTAATGAAAGAACTATTTTCTCGTTTCTTTAATTTTATTATCTAATAAACCAATTGACATCATTGTAACAAAGGCAATGTTTTTTTGAGCAGATCAACCGTCTTCCGCCTGAGGTAGTTAAATACTTTACTGATCCAAATGCTAGTGAACCACCAGATATGCAACTGCTTTATCCGTTCGTAGAATCCGCTTTGCCACTGGCTTATGGAGTTCTGGGTGTTCAGTTATTTCACGTAAGATAATCCATTTTAAAACTTCACTACTGATAATTTGGTAATATATTTAAGAGTGATTAGCCTTTTCAACCACCATACTCGTTTTGTTCTAAAAATTCAGGTTTTCTTTCCAACATGTGAAAATAACACTGCACTTAGTAAAAAAGATTATTCGCGCTTGTAAAGCATGATGTTTTTTTTTGAGTTAATTACACAGTTGTTGGTCTCTATGGTTTGGGCAAGGCAACATGTTTGGGTACTAGGTAAAAAAGTAACATGTTTGGTACTAACTTTCTATTTGTAATGAGTTTGGGTATCAAGACTAACTTTTCACCGTAGTTATCAAAGTCGCAAGTGTCGAGACACACTGATACGAACCTGCGGGTCGACCCTGCTGTTGTGGCCAGCTCCGACTGGTTTTATGGTCCAGTTTAAATGAGTCAAAATAGTAGCAGACATGGAGTAGTGGGGGCAGTTAGTAGCACTTTTATTATTTATACTTGTTTTGATGTTAGATTAGGGTATTGAGTATTTAGTTCGCTGGTTTTAATCTGGAGAGCTGTCCCTCTCGAATAAGACTACCTTGTTCTTGTTTGTATCAGTAATTAAACCCCTGCCTATTTCTGTTTCTATCAATTGGTTCCATTGTCGGGAACATTCGAATGGCTCTTACAACCCTGAAAGATGATATTGCACCAACAAAACTCAGATGATCGGAAATTTCAATACCTGTGAAAAGGCTGATGAGGATCGGAAGAACATGGTGCCAAGGGACAATTTCATGGCTGATAAAAGAGATGAGATGGTCAGCTCTGATAACCGGAAGGGTTGCCATTACATTTTGAAAATTAAATCCGATATACCTAATTCACCGGCCATACCTCGGTCATTGCAATGCACTCCTAAAATCCCTCCGGGTATATTTGATTGCGAGAAGCACGGGCGATTCCTAGCATGCAGACTGTTGGAATCGAGGGAAGAGGAAGGGAATACAGACTCTAAACAACCACATTGAATCGAAGGGGACACACTACATGTTAAGGAGTGAATCGCCAAAATCAAACATGCTATCAAATGGTCATCTAGGTGGGGTCCAGATGAAAAAGACAAGGAACTTGCAAGGCTTCACAATCCGCTTTAGCTTATGGATGGGACTAAGTAGGCCAGTCTACAATTGAACGGTGTTTTGCTTGGCACAACAATCCCCTTCTTTCTGACTTGAGGCCAAGTTGTTTCCCCGGACGAGAAGTATTGATACGAACCTGCGGGTTGAGGCAGCTGTGTGGGCAGCTCCAGCTGGGTTGTTTGGTCCAGTTTGAATGAGTCAAAACAGTAGCAGATATGGAGTAGTGGGGGTAGAAGCTGGTGGGGGCAGTTAGTGTTAGGATCAAATAGCTCAAACACACGAACACAATCACGAGAACAATAAAAACAATAGAACAAGACACGAGATTTATAGTGGTTCGGTTACGGTGTGTAACCTACGTCCACTTGGGGCAACTAGGGTTTTCTTTAATTGAGGTGTTAAATGTTTACAAGTACAAGAATATATTTATACTAACTAAACAATTAGAGTTAACACTCTTTGCCAAAAATAGCAAATTGGGCTTTAGGGCGGCCGTCCCTTAATCTCCTAATTCTGTCTTCAGTTAATACCAGGCCCAACCAAGATGGGTCGGAGCCCACAACTTAACAATCTCCCACTTGGGCTTCGAGACAACTTCTCTAACCCACCACTTGAATGTGTCAAACACTTCAACCTGCTTCCACCTGGATGCGTAAAATGTCTTCAACTGCATTGTCTTGTACTTATAAATAAACCTGAACTGGTTTAGCTCCTCCTAGTTATCCCCACCTTCTCAACTATTCCTGAAGGCCAACTGAAGCCCTGCAAAGCTTCAACTTATCTAGTGTGACAGACTTAGTAAACATGTCAGCTGGATTCTTGTTCCCCTTGATGTTGTTCAACTGAATAGTACCTTTGCTGATGAGCCCTCTGATGAAATGATATCTTATGTGAATGTGCTTCGTCTTCCCATGATGAGAGGGATTATTTGCTAGTTTAACAACACTTTCATTATCACAGTACAACGGATACTTTGTTTGTTTTCTGCCTAACTCACCCAGAAAATTCTTCAACCAAACGAGCTCTTTACTAGCCTCAGCAGCTGCCATGTACTCAGCCTCTGTAGTAGAAAGTGCCACGCTCTTTTGGAGCCTAGACATCCAACAAATTGCAGTATCTCCCATAGTGAACACATACCCTGTAGTACTCTTGTAGGTCTCTTTACATCCACCCAAATCAGCATCTGAATAACCTTTGAGAATAACATCTCTACCCGTGAAACATAATGCCATCTTTGAAGTACCCTTCAAATATCTAAGCAACCACTTAATTGCTTCCCAGTGTTCTCTCCCCGGATTAGACATATACCTGCTGATAACTCCCACTGCGTGAGCTATGTCGGGCCTAGTGCATACCATTGCATACATGAGACTGCCCACAACCGATGCATAAGGAACCTTCGCCATCTCGGCCTTGTCTTTCTCTGTCTTTGGAGACTGATCTTTAGAAAGCTTAATATGACTAGCCAATGGTGTACTTCGAGTGGTAGTCTTCTCATCATTAATTCTGAACTTCTCTAATATCTTCTGAATGTACTTCTCCTGAGATAAAGTTAGAGAACCGTTCTTGTGATCTCTGGTAATGCTCATACCAAGTATCTTCTTAGTTGGACCCAAATCTTTCATTTCAAACTCTGCAGACAACTGTTTCTTCAACTTGTTGATCTCTTCAATATCTAAACCTGCTATCAGCATATCATCAACATAAAGGAGAAGAATGATATAAGAACTTTTAAACTTCTTGAGGTAGCAACAGTGATCCATCTCACATCTCCTATACCCGTTTCTGCCCATAAAGCCATCAAACTTCATATACCACTGTCTGTGCGCCTGTTTTAAACCATATAAACTTTTCTGTAACTTGCACACCAAGTTTTCTTTTCCTTTAACCTGAAAACCCTCTGGTTGTGCCATATAAATAGTCTCATCTAGATCACCATGCAAAAACGCAGTCTTCACATCTAACTGCTCCAAATGTAACTTCTCTGCTGCAACAATACTAAGCATCAATCTGATTGTAGTCATCTTAACCACAGGAGCAAATATCTCACTGTAGTCAACCCCGTGTTTCTGTTGAAACCCTTTAGCGACCAATCTTGCTTTGTATCGTTTGTTACCATTGTGGTCTTCCTTAACTCTGTAGAGCCATTTATTCTGTAGAACTCTTTTATCTGGCGGAAGCTTAGTTAAGACCCATGTATTATTCTTCATCAAAGAGTTTATCTCATCCTGCATTGCATGCTCCCACTGAAGCGAATCTTTCAACTCAACTGCTTTTGAGTAACTTTCTGGTTCACCATCCTCAGTCAAGAGAAGATAATTAACTGAAGGACTGTACCTGGTAGGCTGCTTAGAAACTTTGGTGGATCTCCTGACCCAATGAGATTGGTCTGGAGTCTGTGGATGTTGTTCATCTTCAGAATCTAAACTCCCACTATCAGAAGCTTCCACTGCCTCTTCATCTCCACCCATATCACCATCTTCAAACTCAGGAACTGTATCATCTTCAATTTCCGTCTCTGGTTCATTAACTGGATCTGGTTGTTTCTAGCATCAACATCAAATTCAACTTGCTCTTTCTGAACCTCTAAAGTGGTTGTGTTTCTATCTTTGTATAACTCAGCCTCATTAAAAGTAGCATGCTTACTTCTAACTAATTTTCTGTTTTCAGAGTCCCAAAGCCTGTAGCCCATATTGTCAAACCCATAACCAATGAAAGTGTACTTCTTGGTTTTAGCATCAAGCTTGTCACCATCTTTCACTAGATCATAAGCACTGCACCCAAATACTTTCAAATGCCCAAATTTAACTGCTTCACCTTTCCACTCTTCTTCTAGTATCTTGAAGCCCAACGGAACACATGGTCCCCAATTAATTAAATGGGCAGCAATATTAATTGCATCTGCCCAGAACATCTTTGGAAGCCCTGAATTGATTCTCATACTTCTGGCTCTTTCATTCAATGTTCTATTCATACGTTCAGCGACCCCATTTTGTTGAGGAGTGCTCGGGACTGTATAAATCATTCGAATACCGTTCTCTGCACAATAGTTCTGGAACTCTTTGCTGACGTATTCACCTCCGTTGTCCGACTTCAAGCATTTCACCTTCAAATCAGTTTCCAATTCAACAACAGTTTTCCATTTCTTAAAACATCAAAAACTTCAGATTTATTTTTAAGAAAGTAGACCCATACCTTACGTGTGAATCGTCTATGAAGGTGACATAATAGTAAGCACCTCCCAAAGAAGCAACTGGAGTAGGTCCGAAAACATCTGTGTGAATAAGCTCCAATTTCTGAGCTTTCGGTGGCTTTCCTGTCTTCACAAAAGACACCTTTTTCCCGAATACACACGGCTCACAAAATTCAGATTCGACCTTCTTTAACCCTGGAAGCTTTCCACTAGAAACGAGCATTTTCATACCTTTTTCACTCATGTGACCGAGTCGTTGGTGCCACAGGTTAGATTGACTCAGGCCACTGGTCACTGCATTTACCCCATCTACAGGAACTTCAACCATGTACAATGTGCCCCTCTTTGTACCTCTGGCAATGACAAGATTTCCTTTCACGATCTTCCATTGTCCTCCACCAAACATGACATCATATCCTTCACTATCCAACTGCCCAATAGAAATTAACTTCTTTCTGAGACTTGGAATGACCCGAACATCTTTCAAGGTCCATGTGGTGCCCAATGGAGTCTTTCAACACAACGTCCCCCATCCCTGTGATATCAAGAGCATGATCATTAGCTAAATGAACTTTACCAAAGTTACCTGTTCGTAGATTCCTCATCGACTTCGTGCTAGATGTAGCATGAAATGATGCTCCTGAATCCATGACCTGACTCTGTAGAGTCTTCAACACAACAGATAAGGACGTCATTTGAATTATCTTCGGCCAGATTGACTTCCCTTTTATCTTTAGGAGCAGATGGCTTAGGGCATTGGCTTCTGAAATGCCCATGTTCTTTGCAGTTCCAACACTGGATGTCTTTCCTAGGCTTTGACTGACTTCTTCTTTTAGACTTTGAACGACCCCTGCTACTACCCGTTTCTTTTCCCCTACCTCTTCCTTCAGTACTCAATAGAGAACTAGATGATTCACCAGAATTTCTCCTTCTAATGTCTTCCCCAAAAATCAAATCACGGAGCCCTTCAAAGGTAAGCTTAGTAGTACCACATGAACTACTAACTGCAGTAACTGTCCCTGACCAACTTTCAGGCAACGAAGATAACAATGACAAAGCTAAAACTTCATCATCAAACTTGATCTCAACAGATGACAAGCGAGAAATAATGGTATTGAAATCATTGATATGAGAGGAAACTGAACCACCTTCTTTCAATCTAGTGTTAACTAACTGTCTGATTAGAAATACCTTATTAGATCTAGACGGCTTCTCGTACATATTCGATAAGGCTTTCATCAAACCATGAGTAGTAGTTTCCTTCACAATGTTGAACACAACATTCTTTGCTAGTAAGAGTCTGATGACAACAATTGCTTTCCTGTCCAAAGTCCTCCGGTCTTTATCTGTCATATCTGCCGGTTTATCCTTATCCAAGGCTGCCATTAAATCCTTTTGACACAACAGATCCTCAATTTGCATCTTCCAAAACCCAAAATCATGTCCATCAAATTTATCGATCTTTGTTCTCCCGTCATCAGCCATCATTCCAAACTAAGTGCTCAACAACCGAGTCAAAACCAGACAACACCAAAATTCCGAACAGCAGCAGTGGCTGTTTCCGGCGGCAGCAGAGCAGATTTCCGGCGGAGACGGCGCCAGAAACCTAATACGGAGGCGGCGGCGACGGCTTAACCCTAATCGGGGTTAGGCAGAGGCTGCGGCGGTGGCGGCAGCTGTAGCAGTGGCGGGGCGGCGGCGGTGCCCTAGTTCGTGTGTTGACTTTAACAGTAACCAAGAGCCTGAACTGGCTCTGATACCAGTTGTTAGGATCAAATAGCTCAAACACACGAACACAATCACGAGAACAATAAAAACAATAGAACAAGACACGAGATTTATAGTGGTTCGGTTACGGTGTGTAACCTACGTCCACTTGGGGCAACTAGGTTTTCTTTTATTGTGGTGTTAAATGTTTACAAGTACAAGAGATATATTTATACTAACTAAACAAATAGAGTTAACACTCTTTGCCAAAAATAGCAAACTGGGCTTTAGGGCGGCCGTCCCTTAATCTCCTATTTCTGTCTTTAGTTAATACCGGGCCCAACCAAGATGGGTCGGAGCCCACAACTTAACAGTTAGTAGCACTTTGTTTTATTTTTACTTGTTTTGATGTTTAAATTAGGGTGTTGAGTATTTTATTCAGTGGTTTTGTTAATCTAGAGAGTTGTCCCTCTTGAATAAGACTACCTTGTTCTTGTTTGTTTCGGTAGTTAAAGCATGTTGTTTCTATCACGCGCTCTAAGTGCTAGGTTTGGCCTGGGGCCAAGTGAGGGGCGAAAAGACACGGGCTGAGGAAAAAAAAGCGCACTAAAATAACATAAAAATTTAAAATGTATTATGGAAAATAACACTTCCTTCAACTACCAAACATTTCCAATATCATAATTATCAACATAAATTACCAAAATCATCTAAAATACTAAAATACTCCAAAACCAAGATGTTCATACTAAAAACAAAAGGTTCGTAAAGTAATAAATAGTAAAACTTGAAAACCAAAAGTTCCATCGATATCGAAAACTGTTGGATGTGTCATCAATTTCAATTGTCTTTATCTTCCTCCACTTCCTTAAAGTCTTTATCAATTAAGGCTCTTAAAGTAGAAGGTTGTGAGGATCTTGTTTTCCTTACCTCGCCAGCTTCAGTTGCCTCTCCTACAACTTCCCCATGCCAAAATTTCTATCCTTATTAAAAACCCGTTAGTCATCCATCCTTGTTAATCACTCATTGCTATCATTGATTTCATTCATGGATATTGGATCACAGACCACATTCGAATCATGTCGATTCTTAAGCATCTTATTGTACTTAACGTACACAAGATCATGCAATTTATGGTGTTTTAGCTGACTTTGATTCTTTGTTAGTTAAAAATGAATCAAAATGCATAAATAAATTTTAAAGGTTGGATTTTTTACACGCTCAAAGGTGCTTAAATTTCTTCCACACTATCTGCACTACAAGTCAAGGTGCCGTACAATTTCCACCGCTAGGGTTTTACATATCATGAAATTCAACAAGTATTATATATTTATAAATAAATAAATAAATAAATAAATAAATAAAACTAAGATAAATTACCCTTGCGTGCAAGGGGTGGTGAAAGTGACAATGCCATCTTTTGTCAATTATTCCAGAATCTTTAATGTATCATTGGTCTCTTCTCCCAACGTTGTTCTTAATTCTAATTGCATTGTTAGCTCTTTCCATCACTTCATAGACATAATATATTGTGGACTTCTTCTCGTTGTCGACTAGTCGAAGCAGTCGAACAAGAGGACCCATAATCTTGAGAGTGAAATGGACATTGTTTCGAAAAGTAAGCATGAATACAATGTCATTAGCTCTTATTCCTTTTTGTTCTTTTCTTCATATAACTCCATTTTTTGCTTGCAAACATGTTTCTCAAAGCTATCTTGTTCCTGGGCAAGCTTTGCAATGCGAGAGATGTTGCAAACCTCGTAACTCCACATCTTGCTAATTCATTGTCATTTGTAAATTCTCGCATCATGTTTACACAAGTGCATGGTTATAAATATAATCAACAAGAAAAATACCCTTTTCAATTGTTTTTTTCCAGCTATTCAATCTTACCAACGTCTTCAAGCATCTAACCCAAACAATCCCGCAATGAGCTACGCAATGTGTCCAAAACAAGTTCTTCATCTTCTCCATTAGCATTTTACCTAAGAGAATTGCATAAAGTATGAATGATCATAATAGTTGCTGCCTTAAAGTTGTTGAAATATAAAAAAACCAACCTGCTAACTTGAAGTTGCTGCAATTAACTTACATAACATTTTGTTCACCGATTCTGTTCAAAACTTATCAAAAAGTTCATAAACTTTTTCACCATTCTTCATATAAGAAAAATCATCCACTCGCTCCATGAAAACGGTTCCTTAGCACTACTGACTAGAAAATTAACCAATGTTTTTTTTTGTCTCCCATCTGTCCATCCATCCAACATAACCAAACTACCAAACTTTGACCGCTCAACTAGTCGGCTACATGCCCTCCAACCCATTGCTCCACAATTTGTACCTCATTCTTTAGGAGTGGGACATGTAGTTCATGATAACAACGGACCAATGTCCATTTCACTCTCAAGATTAAGGGCTCTCTTGTTCAAGTGCTTGCCTAGTTGACAAAGAGAAAAAAACAATATAGATAACGTCTATAAAGCAATGGAAAGAACTAAAATTACAATTAAAACAACTTTGGCTGAAGAGACCAATGATTACATTATAGTGTCCGGAATGATTAACAAAAGATGGAACTCTCACCTTCACCATCCCTCGCATGCAGCGGGTTACTACCTTAACCTGGAGTTTTGTTGCTACAATAAGGATATTGAGATTGATAGAGAAGTGCCACTTGGTTTGCATGATTGCATCCCTAACAAGGGCAAATATGATTTAATCATGGTTGTGTTGATTCAGTGGGTGAACCGGGAGGGTTTTTGGGTTAGAAATTGCAAAGAGACGACAATAAATAGCTCATGGTAAGTTATCTTAGTTTTATTTATTTATTTATTTATTTTTAAATATTTAATATGTGGTAATGTCATGATATGTAAGACTTGAGTGGTGGAAATTGTATGGGAGTATGGCAAAGGAACCCCAAATTTGCAACAATTAGCTATTGGGTTCTAACTTCTAAGCTTTACTTTTAGTGCATCCAGGTTTGAACAGAATTGGACAACGTTTAAAAATTTGTTTATGAATTTTTATTATGTTATAATATTCAGTTTAATAAATTCATTCAAAGAAACGGAATCGGCTAGAACACCAAAATTTTCATGAACTTGGGTACAAAGTACAATAAGATGATTAAGAATCGACATGGCTCGACCGTGGCCTATGTTCCAATGTCCTTGAACGAAATCGATGATGGCAATGAGTGGTAACATGGAGGATGGATGACGAATGGGTTTTTGATGATGATGGAAGTCTGGCATGGAAAGTTCTAGGAGAGGCAAGTGGAGCGGGCAAGGTTATGACAACGAGATCCTCACAGCCTTGTACTTTATGAACTTTAAATAATATATTGAGGAAGTGGAGGAAGATGAAGGCCATGTAATTGAAGTTGATGACACATATGGCAGTTTTTGAATATTGATGAAGAACTTTTGATTTTCAAGTTTTATTATTATTACTTTATAAACCTTTAGCTTTCAAGTATGAACATTTTGGTTTTGAAGTATCCTGGTATTTGAGATGATTCTGGTACTTTATGTTGAAGATTATGGTATTTAAAGGAAGTGTTATTTTCCATTACATAATATATATTTCTTTTCATATTTTATATTAGTGTGCTTTTCTTTTTCCTCAGGCGTAGTTTTTTTTTGCACCCCTCGCCTAGGCCTCAGGCCCAACCTATCGCCTAGAGTGCACTTCGTGCCTTTGATAACTATGATTGAAAGTCGATACCAAACCTGTTAGTTTTTTTTGTTTAGTGCCTAAACATGTTACTTTTCTAGGGACCATCAGTGTAATTAAATTAAACACTTTTTTTTATCCTCCCTTTTAACATGGATAATAATTTATAGTTTATATTTTCGAATTTGCTTACAGAGTTCATCCCCTGCAGGAAGTTGGACATTTTCTTGCTGCCTTCCCAAAGAAAGTGAAATTGAGCATTCCCTTCTTCATTCCAAATATCACTCTTGGAAGCTTTGGGGCAATCACCCAGGTATATTCAATTATTGATGTGAAGGAAAATTGAACATTTCTTAATTATTTCACAATAAATTGATATATGCAATCTTGATATTTGCAGTTTAAATCCATTCTCCCAGATAGAAAAACAAAAGTCGACATTTCTCTTGCTGGCCCGTTTGCAGGGGCAACACTATCACTTTCAATGTTTGCTGTTGGGCTGCTGCTTTCATTAAAACCAGATGCTGCAGCTGATTTAGTGCAGGTTCCTAGCATGCTTTTTCAGGGCTCTTTACTTCTCGGGCTCATTTGTAGAGCCACATTAGGTTACGCGTAAGTCTCCCTGCTTCACAATGTTTAATGGTTTTTTTATATTAAAAAGTTTATCTAATCACTCTTTTATTTAATGGGATTATAATGTTGTTTTAATTGTTATTTGATGTTTATTTGTCTTTGTAGTGCGATGCATGGAGCCACAGTGTCGATCCATCCACTTGTAATTGCTGGCTGGTGATGTACTGTTCTTGGATATTAATATATTATATTCAATGCAACATTCTCATACAGTCCATACTAAATTCAATAGATAAACACAAAAACAAATGAAATACCAAGATAATTCCCACAAATCAAGAAATTGGGATATCCCAAAGTTTTTAAGACTTGATTTTCTGCATATCCAGAACCTTAACCCTAATCAAGTACTCTATCTAGTATCTATATTAAGACTTCCTAGATTTGCAATAAGCCTTTAGCTTTGCAAAAAAGTAATCTTGATTAGCAAGCCATTACATTATAAGGAATCTAAATAATGAAGAGCAACTAAATTCATATTAACTAAGCTCCTTGCAGCTTCACGAATTAGTCGTTACCCCCTTGAGTTTAATCCCTGAATCCTATCACATTTCTGTTTTTGACAGTCTACCTAGAATTTACCTTCTTACACATTACTAACTGTTACAAAACATTGAAAATATTGATGTTAGTTGTACAAGATTCTTCTATATTGTTCGTTGTCGAGCTGTTTTTTGGTAGAAATCAAAAGGAGTTGGGGCTGGGTTGATGGTGAACACTGTTTAAAATAAAAATCAATCTTTTTGTAAGTAATTAGTGTGTTAGATATGATTAAATAAGTTATAATTTTTTTATTAACATAGTATTTCAATATAGCAATGTATGTGATTGTATTTAAGATACACTCTGGCCACTTTTGACTCGCTCAATCCATTTCCTTTTCAGCTACCTTTTTTGAGTTTTATGGTGTTCTATTATTAGGGTCGCTTAGTATATAGCCTGTAAGCTCAGGTTAGGTTAATCTCGGGTATCTGGTTCTTTTCTATATATTGAGGGTTTCCTTCACTTTAATACACATCATTCAATCAATATCATTTCCAATTCAATTTTCATGGTATGAGAGCTAAGGCTCTAGGTACGATACAAACCCTATCCGCCGTCACTGATGATTCAGTTCCATTCCTGTTCTAGATCCGGTTCCAAGTTCAAGCCCAGATTACTGCTACATCGCTACTTTTAGCTCCAGTTCCCACACACTGTTCACTATTTTTACAATTACTGTTTATTGACATCTACACCGGCATTGTCATCAAGACACATAGTTCATTCGACATGTTACTATTCATCTGAATCATGCTGTTCTTAGGCTGTGTTCAACGGCCTGTCACTGTTCATCGATCCCAGTTACTGTTCATTGCTGTCCTTGTTTCATGTTCGTGTTTTAGATATGCAGTTAGTTACAAGATTTATTTTTCTGACGGCATTGCACCTCAGCCACCACAATCTGCTATCGTGATACCACATCTAGACAGCTTTTGCTGCTGCCGAATCTTGCCATATCCCTAGCTTCAGTCCGCTTGTATATGTTCCTTGGAGAAACCTGTTTCTTGTCCACGAAGTTGCAGTTTTTCATTTCACCTAGGCAGTTACTGTTTTCTACCATCACTTGTCCCAAAAGCCGCTGCTCTAGATTCTATTCAAAGCTTATTGTTGTTGTCCCCGATGCCCGTGATCCTGTTCCTGTTGTGTTCTGGATTTCTGCTCCTGTTCATGTCCTGGTTTCCTGCTCTGCTCCCATCCTGGTTTCCTGGCATAGTTTAAATTTTATTTGTAACAAGTTGGCATGATTAGCGGCCCAAGTTAGTTATATAAGGATGTCTTCTATTACTGCGTTCGATTAGTAGATTAGTCTTCTAGATTCTGTTCAAAGCTTATAGTTATATATATTAGTCTTCTATTACTGTGGTTAATTAGTATATAGCCCGTAGGCCAAATTAGGTTTTCTCCAGGGTTTTTGGTTTTTTCCTATACATTGAGGGTTCCCCTCTGTTGTAATACACATCATTTAGTCAATACCGTTGCAAATCATTCTACATGTGAAAGGAACTTACTGAAAGCTGTAAAGTACAATAAGGGAAACTCCAATATATAGGAAAGAAAACCAGAAACTCTAGGAAAATCTAACTTGGGTCGGACTAAACATAAATAAACCCTAACAATGAATTGACTAGTTATATAATTAACAACACTCAAGTTGGAGCATAGATGTTAATCATGCTCATCTTGCGTCTTGTACTGTTGCTACGTACTAGAATCTGGATTCTGAACAAGAATGAGGATCTGGGACTGGATTTTTTGTAAGAATAAGAACATGGACCGGAACAAGTTTCTTGTAACGGAACAGGAATAGGTTTTCTTGTAAAAACAAGAACAGGAACTGAAAACTGGTAAGCACTAATCAGAATCTAGAATCAGCAACTTCTAGAACAGGAGGTGTCGCTGAACAGTAACACATCAATGAACAGTGCCGAGGAAAAGTATTCCTGTTGAGTAGTGACAACAACACCGCATCTGGAACAGAACTCAACAACGTCAAGAGGTTCAAAGAGGCTGAAATTAGAATTTCGCTTTTAGAGACCATTTTGGTAGTTGGCGGCTGATGAAGATTTTCTGGTTGCGGATGACGGCAGCGAAAGTGCGGTTTGATTGTATTGACATGGCGATTTTGACGATAGAAGACCAAGTAAAATCCGGCAATCCACCACTTTCAAGCGTAGGCATGAGACGGCAGTGGTAGATCTATGGTGGCGTGTGGTGGCGCCCCCGGTGGTGTTTTGACGGCAGTTTCACAGGTTTGTAGATCGGGGCCTTCTGAGGGTGGTGGCGATAGCGGTGTCTTGAAAAAAGATTTTAAGAATAAGCGACATCTAGAACAGTAAGGAGAATGGGAATCGTGAATTGTAACAAAAAAGAACCGGGATGAAAACTAGAAAGGTAAAAGATAGGGGCAGGGAGGCGGCGGCACTTGCGCCACTTTGTCTAGGGTTTGTATCAAGTGATGATGACTAGAGCTTGTATAGTACCTAGAGCCTTAAGCTTTGATACCATGTAATAGGAACTGGAATTGAATTAGCTAGGGCTCGTATTGTACCTAGAGCTTTAGCTCTGATACCATGTAATAGGAACTGGAACTGAACTATTGAAAGCCGTAAAAACATAACTAAACCCTTATATAAATTAACTAACAGTATAACTAACAACCTGTTTGACTTGTTGGAGGGAGAAACATAACTTGAAGCTTTGAATCAACCAATTCATATCTATAGTGAAATATTGCGTGTAATTCAGGATGAATCATATGAAATTTGTGTTTTTTGGAAATTGACTTTGCAGGTGTGGTTTGACTACTTCGGCTTTCAATATGCTCCCAATCGGGTGCCTTGACGGTGGAAGAGTGGTTCAGGTTTTTGTTTGAAAACCAAATTCTGTTAATGACTGCAGAATTCCATGCATTTTTCTAACCTTAAAATTACCATTATGCATCTCACAGGGTGCTTTTGGGAAGGATGCACTTGTTGGATTTGGTTTGACAACCTATTTATTACTTGGGCTTGGAGTGGTATGTCACCTTTATAGTTCCTCTAACCTTTCCTTTTTGAACATGTGGAAAGTGTCGGATCTTTTGAAAGATCATATTTGTAGTAAGATGTTATAACAAAGACGCTAGTAAAGTATTAATATTGTTTAGTATATTTTCCTAAATGCAGCTTGGTGGGCCTTTATCGCTTCCTTGGGGACTATACGTGTTGATATGCCAGGTATGAGTCTGAAAGCTCACAACTTCCCAATAAGGGGTATGTTAGGCATACAGCTCTCAGAAACTTATGATAGCTTCAAAATTTTATTTAAAAAAAGCTATCTTTGGAAGAAAAAATCGCATTTGGATGACAAAGCTCTATATTTGAATTTGAAAAAATATCACGGACCTCCAAAATAATAAGTTAACCAATGAAGCTTTAAAAATAACCTCTAGCTGGTAGGAAAACAAAATTTGGTTTTACCCTTTTTATGGTTTTATAATCAATATGTACTTTTATTATGTACATGTGTATAAAAGATGACTACTCAAAAGATAACCTTTTTTGAACTTTATGGCATTTCTAATTAATTGTGTTTACCATTTGGGTTTTTTGAGTTTGTCTAATTGATTTAGTAATATACAATATAAGTTACTTTGACATGGCAAATAATCTCTCCATAATTTATTCGATATTAAAAATAATGTAGTTTATTTATAGACACTATACTAAACAAACAAACAAATATACCTAGCAAAACCCACTCATGAGTAGGTGTCCTTGGTTTAAAAAGCGAGAAGTGCACCTATGCGATAAGGTCTAAAACCGAAGCACAAAGCGCAAAAGCGAAGGGCTTTTTGTACGTGAAGTGCTAGGTGTTTATATAATTTTTATCCTATAGTTTTTTAATATCCGCTACCCATAATATAGCTATAAAGGTTTATATATGCTTTAATATATAAATTACCTACTTGCATAACTTTTTTAGCTAAATGTATAACACTTTGTAGCACAAAAACACCCCTATATGAGAAGCGCACACCTCAAACGGAATTTTTCCTAGAAATCATGCTTTTCTTGCACTTCTCATACAACATGCGCCTTATGTCACTGAAAGCGCCAACTCTCGCCTCAACCGTGCCTTGTACCCAAGTAGCACCTAAGGCGTGCTTTTTAAAACCATCTAGGGTATGGGGAGGGTGAGGCGAGGGCAAACCTTATCTCTATCTCATAGGATAAAGTAACTAGGCATCTATTACAAAAACTATATTTGATATAATTTAAAGAGTTAATTTTAATTTTTTCTCCCTAATGTTTGACTTAAAAACATCGATTTACCTCCAAAATTTTTATATGTTGTTTCAATTCACTCCAAAAGTTTTATTATTTTGGATAAAGTTGAGACAACTAATGAAACTTTTGGACTGAAAGTGAAACAACTTATGACACTTTGGAAGTAAAATGATGTTTTTAATCTTTTAGAGGAAAATGGTTCTTTTTAACAAAACTGAAAGAGTAAAATCGAACTTAACTCTAATTTGAATCTTCAAATTTTGTATATCTCTCACGTAGATGATAGATGTAATAATATTGTATAAAATACTTTAGATATGTACATGCGATTACACGTTTTTATGTCATTAAACTCTTTTCAGCTACGACCACAAGTACTTTTATCACATGTCACGAGAGGGGATTTGTACATAGCACAATTGTATTTTTGACTAGTTTACCCTTACATCTTAAAAACTTTTTGGTCTTTTTATTGGTTCTTGTCATATACGAATCACTTTCTTGATGTTAGCATATTACATTTTTACAGAGGACACCGGAAAAACCTTGCCTGAATGACGCGACGGAGGTCGGAACTTGGAGGAGAACTGCGGTGACAGTGACGATATTTCTAGTTGTTTTAATACTTCTGCCGGTATGGGATGAGCTAGCAGAAGAGTTGGGTATCGGACTTGTAACCACATTTTAAAATAGTAAAAAACAGCATAAAGATCATACAGATGTAGTTTCATATATAGAAAGCCATTAAAATATAATTTTGTAACCTTCTTGTTTGCACTAATGATAGATTGTCGTACTGTTGGCATGCCAGAAGAACAAACTTATTTAATTATTACCAAACTACGGAAGTCATCTAGATTTAGAGCATTTGATCAGCAAACACCAAAGGGTATCCAGATTCTTCATCAACATCATCTTCACTTTGGTAAAAAGGTCCGGCAAATTGCAGAGGATCGAACATTGGCTGTGAATGAACAACATTCTGATTGTCATTTGCAAGATTATGCAGGCTTGAATCAAACATGTTCATGTTGATCATGTTGTTATTTGAAGCAGATGACCCGTTTAAATACACAGGGTGCAAATCAACTTGCTGGTTCTGCTGTAGTTCAAGGTTGTTCAAGTGGTTTGGTTGCTGTAGTGAACCCTGGAGTGTGTTTGCCGCCATGAGCCTGGCGTTTATCACCTGCTCCTGCACCATTGCTAGTTCCATCTGCAACACAGCTATCTACAGCGACAAACATCATAAATTAATGTAAAACAGTAGAGATTTATTTTTGAATTAATCAAAAGCTTGAATGATTCAAACACTGATTTAGATTGGAAGCTTGTACCTGTTGTTGCAAAGCAATGATGATCGAGACACAACCATAAACAGGGTCAGACAACCTAGCCTGAGCTTCATACAATATGGTCTCAACAGCATGGTGGCGGTGGGGCAGAGGAAGCTGGACCAAGAGCTTCGACACGTTGCTGGCCCCGAACACCTTGTGCACCGCTGCAAAAAGTGCTGTTCCTTGTTCTGGGCTAAAGTGAGGCGCAAAGACGCACCCATTGGCACACTTCCTCCTCAAGAACTTGCAGGCTCCACAAGGGACCCCACCAGTTGAGCCTGAGCCCGAGCCTGAGCCTGAACCTGAGCCTCGTTCAGGTGGTGTTGGTTCAGTTGACCTGCCAGCCCTCTTTCGGATGCCCTTCAGACCATCCAATGAACTGCGTTTAGTGTTTGGCTCTGCCATGATGCAAAGGTGAGTGCACAGAAATGCAGTATGAATGCCGTTATATAGTCATGATTAAAGAGGCCGGGGCATGAAATCTTCGTGAGAGGATGGCGAGGATTGTAACGGATTAGATACGGACAAATAGTTTAACAAACATGTTTCTCGATTAATCAATAAAAATGTCTAAAATACCCTTCAATAACTCGTTTGAACTTTGGTTCTTGTGATATCACTGAATAATATTATGACTACTATGTTATAGGCCTGCCTGTGTATTACATAGATTGAATAATAAAAGAGATGCAATATATAAATCTATATATGTTTGTTGTGACTAAAATTACGTATTACATCGAATAATGAAAAATAATTACATATATGATTCACAAATCTTTAAATACTTCTTTCTATTACAACATTTGATGTTCAATAACAGGATTAACTAGTGATATCAATGTTGTGTATTGGCAAAAGTTGAAGTATTTTGTTCGTCATGAAGAAAATGACAGTAATATGTAGATCTTTGCAAGTAAGCAAATAAAGTTGCAGCCCGGTGGCTAAATGAATATTATGATGAATAATTTTCATATGAAGTAAAGATTTTATTACATGCTTGGTTTTTCCATATGAGATGGCACAAGATCTATGTGGTCTAGCATGTAGAATGCCACAAAACATACCAATTTCCAATGTATCTATATATAGAAATAACCTATAGAAAATGTGATCAACATAAATACTTGATGTTAGTTTTTTTGGCTCTAAATAAAATAATGACTAGAGTAAACCGGAAGTGATCATTGAGATTATAACTTAAGGCAAGTAACCTCTATTATTGTAGCTATCTATCCCTCAATGTACAATTGAACGTGTTTTGAGTTTTTGACGAGTCACTTTACAAGATATAGTGAAGCAATGAGTAGTATACCTCATCAACGCCACACTGTCAATCGAACTTACTGAGCGTTTAAGGATGTTGAGCAACTAGAAAATATGCCTAATACGAACATAATTATCTAGTAATTTGGAATAAGATAAGCAATGTTTTGGTACGTGTTACAATAATTTTCTGGTTACTATTATCTATAGGCATCTCGCAATCTTTTGAATGTTCAGGAAACATGAAGAGTCATAATGGTCCTTCGACACTTTCCTCATAGCATCACATTCTTTGGGGCTCATTCGTTAACGAGGAAGATGAGGTATCTCAATCCGGTGTTGTATGTTTCCGAATGGAAGTAGCTTGTTAAGTGCATCCTTATGGCACTCCTATAGTAGTCTTCACTATGTGTGGAACCTAAGTCTAATGATTCCTCTTCATTCCCCTTACTATGCATAAGTAGTTTCTATTTCCTTACTTTCTTCATGTTAAAAAAAAGAAAACAACCCTCTCACGACGAAGGTTTATAAGAGGGTTTTACCTTCCAATTAACCTTTAATGACAAGTCTCCTCTTGATATATCCAATCTTATAAGGTCTCAGATGAACCTCTATCGAAAATTTTAATCCGTTGATAAGTGCCCTTGGTACAAGTTTCTCACAAGTACCACTATGGATTATTAATGAACACACCTTCTTATTGAGTAAACATTTACACAAGATCGTGTTCCCTTATGTTAAGTTGAAGGAGGTCTTACATTTTAAATTGTTAGAATAACCTTTCCTAGTTGTATAGGATCTTCATAAAATCACATGAGTTTAAAAAGGCATTACTCATATGCACCTTATGTTAAGTTCAAAACATAGTCACAAAATTTAAGATATATGTCGATGCCACGAATATTGTTACACTTATACAAGGGTAACTCATTAATTTTCGAGGCCCTAAACGAGCTAGTAATCTAGGGGCCTTTTTCAAATAGGTCGGCTCAATACATGTCGGTCAAGGAAAACATTATATCATGATAAGGTATCAGTGACTTGAATTAAATATTTGAACACATGTATACTAATGTGGTAAGAAATAAGCAAAGACTCAAGATGCAAGGTGATTGATAGTAAAGTTGCAATGGCTGTCTAGTTGAAAAAAAAAGTTTTGTAAAAATTTAGTGTTAGCTTCATTCTTATTTGTAATATTAAGTTGGGTGATTTGACTACTAACATTGTTTTGGGCCTACGGGGCTTGTTCAGTTGAATTACTGTATTACGTTGTTAAGTTGAATTATTGTATTACGTTATATAAAAAGGTAAGAAAATAAAAATAATAAACACATGTAATTAATAAAAAGTAAACACAAAACATGCGAGAGTAAAAAATATACATAAAATCATCTATTAGATAAAATGTGAGACACAGTGATCAAATGTAGAGCTCTTAGAGCATTCACAACTTGTTTTGTAAAACTACATGAGTGTATTCCTTATATTATATGGTATGGTTATAAGTGGTTGTGAATTAAAAGATATGAGGAATTTACTATTTAATTTGTATTTTTGGAAAACATTGTTCAAAACCTTATAATGTCTTTAATATATTTTTAGTGGTTGTGAGTGGAGAATTGAAAAAAAGTAATGATAAAGTTGAAAAAGAAAGAAAATATAGTTATTTTTAGTGTAATTTAATGGATAAATATGAAGAATGAGTTGTGAATGCTCTTATATACATCAACTAATATACATATTATCACTAAACTAAAGAAATATTTTATAGAAAAAATCACACAACTTATATATCATTGTTTTCAAATGCTGGTCTAGAAATTCGATGGTCTTAAGAGCATTCACAACCCATGTCTTATAATTATGTGATTGTGAATCTTTAAATTATATTAGATGGTTTTGAATGGTTGTGAGTGAAGAAGAAAAAAATGTTACTGTTCATCTGTAAATTTAAGAATTCACTATTCAACCTTTGTAAATTTTATAATATTTTTGAAAATGATTGTGAGTGAATGAGAGATAAAATATAATAAAAAATGTATAAAAATATATTATTTAATTGAAAGAAGAAAGAAGAAGTGATAATTATTAGTGTAATTATATGGATAAAAATAAGGAATGAGATGTGAATGCTTTAAGAAACATCTTATATTTTCTTAACACTTTACACATGCTCGCATGTTTATATCTTATAGTTTTAATTTTGTAAGGTTGGGTTTTAAAATTCATATTTCCTAGTGTTTTGGTTTTATTTCTTTTCGATGATAGTTTTTTCCCCTTAAAACAACACATAATCCTAATGTTTTAGTTTTGTTACTAAATTTAAAATATATTGTAATTAGAATATTTTTATTTCACTATCACCCTCTAACTTTATTTAACTTTTCGTAAAAGTAGTAACATATATAAATATATTTAAAAAATAAAACTAGTAAATACAATTATCTCCTCCCTTTTTTGACCTTGTACAAGACCAAAATTTGTAATAATCCAACTAACTACGAGGTCACAAATGGAACAATTCTAAAGTCAAACATGTTGTGTGTATAATAAAAAATTAAAAATTCAACTTGTATGATTTAACATTTATCTTATTGGCACCTCACCATGCTCACCAACCTCAACAACCCTCCAAGATATTATTTCATTGATTTTTAATTAGACGTGTTATTTATTTACGTATTCTATAAAGTTTTTGATGGGTTTTTAGAATATTTTAGGAACTAAACCTGCGCGATACGGTATGTTTGTAAACTCTGTTACGCGTGTTGTAGCACTACTGACATAAATGTGGTTGAGTACATAAGAGAAACATATGAAGTTGTGACGATTTGATATAAACATAAAATAGTATTATGCTTAGCATGTTACAACACAAACGTTACCTAATATTAAAAAAACAAAATCATTCAAAGGGTAAAACTATTTTAAAAAAAGTAAAAAAAAAATTCTATGAACTTCGTTACACGTGTTGTTCCTGACGTCTGTGATATTAATATTGTTAAGTAAATAAAAAGGAATGTATGAAGTTGCAACGGTTCGATATATAGGTAAAAAAGTATTATGTCGAGCATGTTGCAACGTAAAAATACCTATTATAGGAACAAAAAGCGCTCAAGTAAAAAAACAATTTAAAAACAATATATAAAAGAAGAATGTAAAAAGAGTGATAAAGAAATCAAGAATAAAAGTTGTTGCGTAAAGATTTGAACCCGGGTAGCTAATGAGTTAACCGCTATAACCATCCAACACTTTAAAATATATATTTGAAAACAAATTATTAAAATAGATCAAAAGTCGGTGGCTTTCTCCTGTTCTGAATATAAAAGAAAGATTCACTCAAATTTTTTAATAGTCTCGAAGAGATAATACTATTATTCATTTAGTATTATTACTATTTTATATTCCTTTTATCATATCCTTTTTAAATTTTATTGCACCATAATAGAATTCACAACCTATTCCCCGTATTTTTTCATATAATTATATTAAAAAGCATTGTTTTTTCTTTATTCTTTTCAACTTTATTATTATTTTTTTCTCTTCTCCACTCACAACCACTTAATATATATTAAAAATATTATAGGGTTTTGAACAGTGTTTTCTTAAAATAGAGATTGAACAATAAATTTTTATATACTTCACTCACAACCACTTATAACCATATCATATCATATACGAAACAAACTCAAAGAAATATAGGAAACGAGTTGTGAATGCTTTTAGTTAGAATACCTTCTACAAAAATAATAGTACAAATAGAAAACCTAAGGAGCTGCGAACAATTCTAGGATATTACTTTTGCAATTTAGAACTTAAATAATTTTACATAATAATTATTAATCTAGTTATTATTTATCATCAACTAGGTTAGTACCCTGTGTATTACACGGGTTGAATAAATAAAATATTAAATAGCTATTAATGAAAATTAATGAATTATAATATGATCTTTTGATATAAGATATAATTAACATTATGTACTTTAAATTATATTGTGTTTTTTAAAACTTTGATATTTAAAAAAATTTATTTTATAAAAAAAAATAGAGTAAATTACCGTTTGCATTCCTGACTTTTGTTCATTTTAACAGTTTGCATCCCTATAGTTTCAAAACCTTGAATCGGCCCCTATACTTTTAATTTTTTTCCTTGTTTGCATCCCTGTGGCTGACGCCGTTATGTGGATAGTTAAATACATATTTTTTTCTCTCTCCTGCAGGGACATTTTGGTTATTTCTTTTTTTCCCTTTCTTTCTTGTATGGGTTTATTTTAGATATTGTAAAATCCCATTTTCACTTTACATTCTAACCTTCCACTGAAGCTCAAACCCGATTGTGTGATCGTGGCCTTAAACCCATCATCATCTTTAACTATTAAGTGATCGTGGCAAGTGATCATGGCCTTAAACCCATTTGAAAGATGGTTTATCCTACCTGGTACATTTGTGACATAGATGATCCAGTGTTTAATCTGATTGAAGTATATGGTATGTTTTCTTCAAAATCAACTTAAGTTAGGGGTTTATTTTAGTTTCAGTATGTTCTAATATTGTGGTATACATTGTTACAGCTTATGAGCCTATTTATTTTACACTTGAAATCCATCATGGTGTAGAATTTGTGAAGTTCCCAGGAAGAAGGTATGTGAAGGGCAAAGTTACATACGTGTACATGGTAGACATTGATGTGTTTTCAACTTATGATGTTGATGTTATGATGGAAGAGTTAGGTTATGATGGGGATGAGGTCATGTATTACAATCTTAAGATTCATGGTTAGGACTTGGATTTTGTTTTAAGAGCTCTGGGTGGTGATACGGATGTACATAAAATGCAACAATACGTGCACATGTTTAAGGTGGGTGAACTGTACATAGAACACAAAGTTACAAGGCTAAAGACCTATTTGCAGTCTCCTAACCAAGGGTCAAAGGTGATAATCGAAGATATTGATGATAGTGGACCATCTAATCCTTGCAGTAGACAATTACTACTAGAGTGGTTTGAACAGGACGTTCCCCTACTTGCAGAGGCAGCACAAGGTCCGGATCAAGGGCAGAACCAGGTCCGGATCAAGGGGCAGAACCAGGTTCGGATCAAGGGGCAGAACCAGGTTCTCATCAAGGGGTAGAATGAGGTCCAGATCAAGGGGTAGAATGAGGTCCAGATCAAGGGGCAGAACCAGGTTGTCATCAAGGGGCAGAACCAAGTACGAATCAAGGGGCAGAACCAGGTCCGGATCAAGGGGCAAAACTAGGTCTGGATCAAGGGGCAGAACTAGTGATAGAAGTAGAAGGGGTTGATTCAGTGATAGAAGTAAAAGGGTTGATTCTATTGACATGTTGCAAGATGATGTTTTCTTATCTAATTTTATGGAACCCTTTCGTACAGAACAACTTGAGCAACAACATCAACAGTACAATGATTCTGGTGAGCAGACTGAGCCACAACATCAGCATAACAATGTTTCTGGTGATCAGTTTAAGCCACAACATCAGGATAACAATTCCTTTAGTGGATCTGTTAGTGGTGGATCTTCATCTGATGATGAAGATTTTATTGTAGATATAGATAATCCTTTAGAGGATGCGGAGGTTGGTATGGAAGAATACAGAGCATTTGTTGACATGAATGTGGATGATCTGCCCGGAGATGATAAAAGTGATGAAGATGATACTACAGAGGTTGACTTAGATAACTTTGACAGTGCAAGTGATGAAGATGCTGCTCTATCTTGAAGGGCAATTAAAAAGCTAAATAGAAAGAATAGAAACAGGAAGTCAGTTGTTGTATCATCATCATTCTATGTTGGTCAAACCTTTGGGGATAAAGAAGATGTCAAGGACATTATTAAGTCAACTGCTGTGCAAGCTAGGAGGCAACTAGTATTTGTAAAAGATGACAAACTAAGAATTTGTGTGGTGTGTTATGGACAAAATGTTGGTTCTTTTTGTAGTGAAGGGCAAAATGGGGAATGTTCAAAAGCAGATGGGTCCAAAAGAAGAGAATCAGTTAAGGACAAAGTGGTTGTTAGTGGTGCAATAAATAATTCTGAATTGAAAAAAAGGTTCCACTTGCCACTTGCCTATGGAAACTGCATATATCAAGGCCAAATACAGATGAGTTGTTTGTTGTGAAGACTTTTGTAGAAGATCATAATTGTATGCAAACAAGAAAGCTCAGGCTTTACACATATTCAGTGATTGCTAAAGAAGCAGACCCCTTACTGGAGTGTAACCCTAATATACCCCTAAAGGCCTTACAAGACATCTTACAGAGGAAAACCAGATTCAAATATCTATCAAAAAAATCTTTGTGGCAAAAGTGATGGCATTGAAGAAAATGGAGGGTGATTATATATCTCAGTATGGATTATTAAGGGATTACTGTCAAGAGTTGTTAGGATCCAACCCAGGCTCAACAGTTAAGTTAGAGGTTAAAAGGGAGTGTAGCCCTAGTAATTCAACTAGACAGTTCAAAAGGCTTTACATCTGCGTTGTTGCTATGAAAGTTGGGTTTAAAACATGTGGGAGAGACCTGTTAGGTCTAGATGGGACCTTTATGAAAGGTCCATTCCCAGGACAAATGTTGACTGCGGTTGGTATTGACTCCAATAATAGAATTTATCCAGTAGCATATGCAGTGGTGGAGACTGAAACAACAGATTCATGGACATGGTTTCTACAACTTCTTGGTGATAATCTGGATATGGGCATAAACTCAAACTTCACTTTCATAAGTGACAGGCAGAAGGATGTATAAACCTTTACAAGTGAAATTATATCATCTTTTTTAACCTGTCTAGGGAATTGTACCTGCTGTTAACAAGGTGTTTTTGCAACAGCTGAGCGTAGGTTTTTCCTAAGACACATTCATGAGAACATGAAAGCAAAATGGAGAGGGCACATTTATAAGGATCTTTTATGGAAATATACAATTTCAACCACAATCCCTGAATTTGAAAAACACATGGAGACCATAAGGAAAAAAGATCCATCCCTGTATGATTGGTTGAAGCAAATCCCTTCAAAGCATTGGAGTAGGTCTCACTTTAGTGCTATGTGTTACTTGTCGTTACAATTGATGTTTTTTGTCACACCCCAACCTTGACGGCGGAAACGTCGAAATGTGAGGATTAAGATTGTTCACAGCCATATAACGCCAAATTTAAATGCAAATTTTATTTTTATAAGTTTTAAATGAAATACAATCATAAGTCTCAAAACATGAAATAGTTCCAAATAAAACAAAGCATAACATAAAGGTTTTATTTATTTAGCTAGGTCCAAATCCTAGTTTTATTGCAAGCTTCAAACGATAACTTCAAACTTGGGCATTTCCTGAAACATGATAAAAATAAAAGGTTAACTATAAAGTTGGTGAGTTTCCAAGGGTTTTACTTATATAATATAACTAAGTTTACAAGTAGCAATTCATATCATAGGTTATGAGTTAGTAAGCTTATAGAACATATATCGTTACAACCAAACATCGACTTGATTAAAAGTATATATGATTGGCTAAGTGTATTTGGTCCCCATGATTAACAAGCATATGTCATCAGGAGCTGACAATACATTGGCTTTAGCACCAAATAGGCTTGTCAGGCCCAAAGATCTAAGACGTTGCCAGGCTAGCAATAGTTAATGATTGCAAACAAAATATGTATCTCATATAACACATACAACACACAAATAACCATGACAAAATGTAAAGATTAATTGCAAGTGCTTTAGAAGTTTAAATGTTTACAAGTGTATGTTGAATAAGTATCATGTTTCACCTTAAACTAGTGTGAAAAATATGAAAAGGGGCAAGAAAACTCACATGTCAAATAAGTATATGATGAATATTAATATGATTAATAATAAACGTCGTTCCAAGATGTATCGTCACAAGGCACCTAAATATATAGATATAACAAGATATAGGTTAATAATAAGGTTAACGATTTAAAGTGAACTAAGGTATTAGAATTTGGGGGGTTTTTATAATAAAATTAGTGAACTTTTATTTATATTTTATTCAATTAAAGAAACACCATTTATAACATTTTATAGGAATTAAATCCTTTGTAAATAACTTGTGTTTTTAATTATAAAATATGTTTGAATACTATAATTATCATGATTAATCCCTAACCAAAGAAAAACATAAGATCCAATAATAATTTAGTAATTATTATATATATATATATATATATATTTATAAATATATTTAGTTATAACATTTGTAAATAAAGTTTATAATAAAATTTTAAAATGTTTTACAAGAATAAATTTACTAAAAATATTTAGATCATTTTAGAAGTTTGTAAAAATCATTTCTATATTTATTAAAAATTTTCAATAATTAAATTAAAGCCAAAAGGCTTCAAAAAAATTACTTGAGGGTGCCCGGGTTCAAACCGGGAACCTCAAGATCAAATTGCACACGCTCTACCAGTGAACCAGGCTCTTAACTGCCTTAGAACCTGGCATTTAAACCTTAAGACATAATCCATTGAAATCCCCCAAATTTGCATAAACCCTAATTCGAAACCGAATCCAATTGACACATGAAACGACAAAGATCACTACAATAGACATGGGGCTTTCGTTCCCCATGCATAAACGAACGTGTAAGCATGACCAATCACCTCGTAGATGTTTGCAATCGATGTTACCGATTGAAGAACAAGCGTGACCAAGGTTGAAATCGATTTGTGTGCGAACGATGAAGGAAACCAAATTAAACCCGTGGGTTGCTTCATGTGACGTTCTTGATCAAAAGCCCTCAATCAATTTTCATTTATGAAGCTCGGAAGATAGGTTTTGTTCAAGTTACAGGTTCCCGACGAAAGGGAAATCGGGGTGTAAAATTTGTGTTTTTCAGATGCAATTAAGGGCTGTAAATGATTAAGTGTAACGCAATGATTATTTATGTTCATTTAATTTTAGTATTATTAAGGTTTAATGGTCGAACGGTTTACAGTTGATGCTCGACGGTTATCAAGCCCAAATGACACCCATTACCGGCCTTAAACTCGAATTAAAGTGTATTGAAGATTCGAACCTTTCCCACGAAGAGATTAGAATGGTTTGGATAAAAAAACGGTGAATTTTGATGGTTTTCGGGGTGGCCGGAGGCCGCCGGTGATAGGCCAGAATTTGGCCGGAAAATCGGGTAAGAGGGGGGGTTTGGTTTGGGTGTTTGATCAATTACACAAATGGTCCTCGTGGTTTGTGGTTTTTAACATTACAAACTTCTCAATTAAAGTTTCTATATTTGCAAACAAACCCCCAAACTTAATTTAAGTTTATGTTTTAAACATTATTAAGTTTAATAACCTTATAAGTTATTGTTATAAGTAACCTTATTATAAGTAATATTATAATTACTAATATTATTATCATTATTATTATTGTTAACATTATCTTGGTTATTATCATTGTTATAATAATAATCATTATAATTTTATTAATATTGTTATCATTATTGGTATTATTGTTATTAGTGATATATTTATTATTCATTATTATAACTTATTATTATTGTACTATTATTAATATTGACATAATTATTATTATTTAATATTTATATTTTTTTCATACATAGAAACTTAATGACAATAGTGAATAAGCATAAACAACACATGAGTTTCATAATTGACAATAATGACCCTTATAAGAATAAACAGAGTTAACATTTATTAACGGAAAAATACAAGATGTTACAGACCCCCCAACATATAAGAATTTTGTCCCGAAACTAAGAATGAAACTATATGAATAAAAACGGGTATTTCTTCTTCATGTGTTCCTCACGTTCCCAAGTAAATTCAACGCCACACTTATTCTCCCAACGAACCTTGACAATTGGGGTAGTTGTGGTTCTATTCTTCTTCATAATGCAGTCCATGATCTCAACAGGTTTCTCAACAAAGTGTAACGACTCATCAAACTGAATGTCTTCCAACGAAACATGCAGACTTTCGTCTGCCAAGCACTTTCTCAAATTTGAGACGTGGAACACAGGATAAACTCCACTAAGGTCGGAAGGTAGTTCCAGTTTATAAGCTACTTTCCTAATCCTTTTTAGATATTTGAAAGGTCCTACAAATCTTGGAGCCAGTTTACCCTTCTTTCCAAAGCGAACAACACCTTTCCACGGTGAAACCTTAAGAAGAACCATCTCCCCAACTTGGAATTCCAATGGCTTACGTCGCTTATCAGCATAGCTCTTTTTTCAACTTCTTACCACTTCAAGGTTCTTGCGGATTATAGACTTTATCGGTTGTTTCTTGTATAAGTTCAGGACCAGTGATGAAGTTTTCACCAATGTCGGTCTAGCAGATCAGTGAACAACATTTACGACCATAAAGTGCTTCAAACGGTGCCATCTTGATACTCGAGTGATAACTATTGTTATACGAAAATTCCACGAGTGGTAGATGCGTATCCCAATCACCACCAAAGTCAAGGACACACAGACGTAGCAAATCCTCCAAGGTTTGGATCGTTCTCTCGGTTTGACCATCAGTGTGAGGATTGTAAGCCGTGCTTAGATCCAATTAAGTACCCAAGAGTTCTTGCATAGACGACCAAAAGTGCGAAGTGAAACGAGCATCTCGGTCGGATATGATGTGCAGAGGTACCCCATGACGACTTACAATCTCATCAACGTATATACGATCCAACCTTGATGTCTTGTAAGTGTCACGTATGGGTATAATATATGCCGACTTGGTCAATCGGTCAACGATTACCCATATGCTATCATGTCCACGGGAGGTCCGGGGTAGTTTGGTTATGAAATCCATGGATATATGTTCCCATTTCCACATAGGAATCTCGGGTTGTTCAAGTAATCCACTCGGACGTTGATGTTCGGCTTGAACCTTCGTACACGTGAGGCACTTAGCTACATAAGTTGCTATATCCTTCTTCATTCCAGGCCACCAATATTGACCACGTAGATCCATGTACGTCTTATCAGAACTAGGATGGATAGAATATCGAGTTTGATGAGCCTCGTTTATGAAACGAAAATATAGCAGATCCTTGAAGTTGATCAAACAAGTCATTGATACGAGGAAGAGGATAACGATTCTTGATGGTAAGCTTGTTAAGTTCACGATAGTCAAAACGATCCATCTTTTTTCTTCACAAAAAAGCTCTTCTCGCGTCTGCGTGCGCGCAGATAAAGAGGTGGGGAAGAGCTTTTGAAAAAAAACAAACAACACCTAAGTCAATCTACGACCCCGCATGTTGCGAGCTGTTAAATGAAAAAAATTAGCATAACAATGTTGAACCATACATGCACGTTACAACGTATTAACCTGAAATATAAAACGAAATATAACCTGAAATATACAATGTTGCAGGATCAACGTGAATTCCTTGGCTATTCACCACGTGTCCTAGAAATTGAACTTCCTCAAGCTCAAATTCACACTTCGAGAACTTCGCATACAATTGTTGTTTCTTCAACAACTCAAGAACTTGTTGCAAATGTAGCTCATGATCGGTGTTGGACTTGGAATAGATAAGTATGTCATCAATGAAGACGATCACGAACTTATCTAAATAAGGCTTGTGTACTCGGTTCATGACATCCATGAAGACAGCAGGAGCATTGGTTAAACCAAAAGGCATGACCATGAACTCATAGTGCCTATAACGAGTACGAAACGCGGTATTTGGGATATCATCATCATGGACTCGTAATTGATGATACCCAGAACGTAGATCAATCTTCGAGAAACAAGTCATCGATACGAGGAAGAGGATAACGATTTTGATTAAGTTCACGATAGTCGAAACGATCCATCTTTTTTCTTCACGAAAAGAACAGGTGCACCCCTAGGCGAAGAACTAGGACGAATGAAGCCCTTCTCGGATAGTTCTTGAAGTTGACTAGAGAGTTCTTGCATTTCCGATGGTGCAAGCCGATATGGTGACTTAGCCATGGGATTAGCTCTCGGAATCAAATCAATTTTAAACTCGACTTCACGCACGAGAGGTAAACCACTAAGGTCATCGGGAAATACTTCAGGAAAGTCTCGTACGATCGAGACATCCTTAAGTTCTTTCTTTTGACTTTCGTGTTCACCAAGTAAGCCAAGAAGGCCATATACTTCTTGCTTAAGCATTTTCGGGCTTGAGTGCAAGACATGAGTTTAAGCCCTTTGGAGGATTTTTCACCGAACACCTTCAATGTGTCACCAGAGGGTAGCGGTATACGAATGCATTTCTCAAAACAAATGATCTCGGCATGGTGTTTGGCTAACCAATCCATACCAATGATGACGTCAAAGCTTCCAAGTTTCATAGGAATAAGATCGATAAGAAAATCATGCGTGTCAAGACTTAAGATGCAATCATGAATAACAACATCAACGGTGATCAGTTCCCCATTGGCAACTTCAACGGTGATCAGTTCCCCATTGGCAACTTCAACGGTGATCAGTTCCCCATTGGCAACTTCAACGGTGAGAGGTCTTTCTAGTTTCGTATGTGGCTTAGCAAGTATGGGTTCAAACTCTAATGAAACAAAACTCTTATCGGCTCCAGAGTCAAATAGGACATATGCATAAGTTTTATTAATAAGAAACATACCTGTTCAATTTTAAATGTATTTAACGATACATGTAACGAATAAAAAGAATTAGGTCAAAAAAGTTAAAGGTAAGTTAACATACCATTCACCACATCGTTGTTTTCTTGTGCTTGATTTGCATTGATGTTGAAAGCACGTCCTCGGGCTTGTGGAACATTACCCACAAGATGAGGGCATTATGGGTGGAAATGACCAGGTTCCCCACAGTTGTAGCAAACACGGTTTGTGACCATTGCGGCGTTGTTAGGTGCACGGTGACAAGTCGCCACCAAGTGACCATATTTACCGCATAAGGTACAGATACGACATGGTTGATTCCCCGGATGATGATACCTACAAGTGTTACACATAGGTTGAGGACCAGCATAGGCCCTAGCCACATGCATTTAAGCCACGGGTGCAGCCACAGGTACCATTTTTCTTTGAGGTGGTTTGGATGCAGCCACAACATACTTGCGCTTCTTCTTCTTGTTGTTGTTGTGAGACGGTTCAGCTTTAATCTCCTTAACGGTCTCGGTAGCCTTCTTTTCCACCTTCTTTGCACCCTTCATAGACATGGTGCCCACTCGTATATGATTCTCGGTGAGTTGAGCGGTGATAGTAATGGCTTCTTCCAAGGTTGTGGGTCGGCTATCCACCACATCATCTTGAATTTGGGGTGGTACACCCTAGATGAACTTCTTGATGTTGTGGGGGACAATGTCGACCATGTGAGGCAGTAGTATACTCAACTCATGAGGCCTAGTTGAGTAGGCCAAATGGTCACCACCATCTTGCTTCAGGTTCCAGAATTCCTCCTCCAACTTTTGTAGTTCACTTCTCGAGCAGAACTTCGCGATGGCGATGTTCTTGAACTCTTCCCAGGTAAGTGCTAACACAGCTTCAGCACCATGATTTCTCTTCTCGCTATTCTACCAGGTAAGTGCCCTTTGTTGGAGCATACTAGTGGCATAACGAACTTTGAGTGCCTCAGGGCACTCACAATTGACGAAGGTATTCTCCATCCTCTCGAACCACTCAAGAAGACTAGTGGCTCCTTCCTTGCCACTATAACTAGTGGGCTTGCAAGAACTAAAGTGCTTGAAAAGTACAAGTTTGGTTGTTGCGCCTTTGGTTAGCACTATTCCCTCCTGGACCATTTCCATTGTTGCTAGAATTGGTCATCAAAGTGCTATTGAGTTCAGCAACCATGGTCGGGATGACAACAGCCATTTGACGGGCAATCATGGCGGCTAGCTTACGATCGGAACTTCCACGCTTTCCGTGATGACGAGACATGCTAGAATATACAAAATGAGTTAGACACGAGAAAGAGAATAACAAGGAGTATATTTTAAACAAGGATAAGTCAAGAGTTGTAAGGCACATGGAATGGTCCTATTTGGTAACGCATTACCACTTGGAAACGTTGACACGTCAAGGTAAATTGACCCATTCGCCTTAGAAACTTGTGTATGTTGACCATAGTGTATCACTAATCCCATAAATCCCCAAGTAAGCATAACTAGTCCTGTAGGATTTATGCGATATGCTTGCCTTAGCCCGAGGGCCTTTTGCCAGAAGAACCAGGATACAGGTTTCTATGTGTCACATAGATTTCTTAGGTTCATAAAATCAAAACCTTGATGAGATTTTCATAGATTAGACATGGAGTCTAAGGAATTAAACCCACGATAATAAGTGTACGATCCCACGTGTCGTCAAGAATAAATTTAAGAAGTTTCATTTGTCGGGGAGAGTCAAAGAGTCAAAAGATAAGTTTAGGGAGACAAGTAACAAAGTTTCAACAATTACAAGGCAATCCTATGCTAAGGCATCAAATTCCACATAAGTATGACATAGCATTATGTAGCATGCAAAACAATATACTTTTACAAGAGTACTAATATTATTCTATAAGGTTCGTACATCAACTATAATCCAGATCACCATTTCTAATAACCTAAATCCCTATAGTTATGGGCTCTGATACTAATCTATCACACCCCAACCTTGTGGCGGAAACGTCAAGATGTGAGGGTTAAGATTATTCACAGCCACATAACGCCAAATTTAAATGCAAATTTTATTTTTATAAATTTTAAATGAAATACAATCATAAGTCTCAAAACATGAAATAGTTCCAAATTAAACAAAGCATAACATAAACTTTTTATTTATTTAACTAGGTTCAAATCCTAGTGTTATTGCAAGCTTCAAACGATAACTTCAAACATGGGCATTTCCTGAAACATAATAAAATAAAAGGTCAACTATAAAGTTGGTGAGTTTCCAAGGGTTTTACATACATAATATAACAAAGTTTACAAGTAGCAATTCATGTCATAGGTTATGAGTTAGTAAGCTTATAGAACACATATCGTTACAACCAAACCTCGACTTGATTACAAGTATATATGATTGGCTAAGTGTATTTGGTTCCCATGATGAACAAGCATACGTTATCAGGAGCCGGCAATACCTCGGCTTTAGTACCAAATAGGCTTGTCAGGCCCAAAGATCTAAGACGTCGCCAGGCTAGCAATAGTTAATGATTGCAAACAAAATGTGTATCTCATATAACACTTACAACACACAAATAACCATGACAAAATGTAAAGATTAATTTCAAGTGCTTTACAAGTTTAAACGTTTACAAGTGTATGTTGAATAAGTATCATGTTTCACCCCAAAATAGTGAGAAAAATATGAAAAGGGGCAAGGAAACTCACATGTCAAATAAGTATATGATGAAAATTAATAAGATTAATAATAAACGCCGTTCCAAGATGTATCGTCACAAGGCACCTAAATATATAGATATTACAAGATTTAGGTTAATAATAAGGTTAACGATTTAACGTGAACTAAGGTATTAGAACTTCGGGGGTTTTATAAATAAAATTAGTGGACTCTTATTTATTTTTTGTTCAATAAAAGAAGTACCATTTATAACATTTTAAAGGAATTAAATTCTTTGTAAATAACTTGTGTTTTTAATTATAAAATATGTTTGAATACTATAATTATCATGATTAATCTCTAATAAAAAAGAAACATAAGATCCAATAATAATTTAGTAATTATTATATAAATTTATATATATATATATGTATATATATAAATATATTTAGTTATAACATTTGTAAATAAAATTTTAAAATTTTTTACATGAATAAATTTATTGAAAATATTTAGATCATTTTAGAAGTTTGTAAAAATCATTTCTTTATTTATTAAAATTTTTCAATAATTAAATTAAAGCCAAGAGGCTTCAAAAAATTACTTGAGGGTGCCCGGGTTCGAACCTGGGACCTCAAGATCAAGTTGGACACGCTCTACGAGTGAACCAGGCTCTTAGCCGCGTTAGAACCTAGCTTATAAACCTTAAGACATAACCCATTGAAATCCCCCAAATTTGCATAAACCCTAATACAAAACCGAATCCAATTGACACATGAAACAACAAAGATCACTGTAATAGACATGGGGCTTTCGTTCCCCATGCATAAACGAACGTGTAAGCATGACCAATGTAAGGCCTCGTTCCCGGAGACCTCACAGTTGGTCAATTACAGCAGCTAAAACATTAATCATTATAACTATACAAACTTAAGTAGCGGAAATAATTTATCAAAAACTATTCATTTCATTTAAAACACTGTTGTTAAGCATTACATCATCGTTTAACTATTTACAAAAGAATTATTTTACTGCATTATAAAACAACAGCAACATATAATACGAATGGATGTCAGTCTTTCCCTGCTGAGTAGCTTCACCCTCGTGCCATCCTCAGCAATAATTACCTGCCAACTGAAAATGTATAAAAGTCAACGTTGTTGAGTGAGTTCTAGTTTTAAAAGTAATAAAATACTTTCTGTATGTTGTATATGAAAATACTCTTTCTATGAAATACAACTCTTTAATGTATATGCGAGCACGCATTAACTATATGAACAGATACTATTCGTTCTCTTTACTGTATGCCTTGCATGTTCTTTAATCTTTTATCTTTATCTTTCACTTTCTGTCTGGACCAATGAGCAATACCCCAAACTGTATACACGGCGGAAAACGGGTGATGGGCCATCTATATCCATCAAAAGGGTTCTGTTACTGTATGCAAGGCCGACCCAATCACCCAGGACACGCTGCAAAGGTCCTGGTCCCGTGTGCAATATGGGGTAGCTAACCCGCAACACGGTCGAGCTAACGACAACATGGTCGTGTCACTCCTGTAAGCTTGGAAGACTTGTTAACATTTTATTAGTGTTCCTCTTTTTTTCTTTATTGCTCTTTCTCTTTATTATTACAATATACTTTACGTTTTGATAATAAACATACCACGTAAAGTCACACACTATAAGTAATAATAATAGCAATAATAATAATAAGGAACAATCATAATCATGCATGGAACATCATCATAAATAAGCCCTAGTCAAACCTCGGTCAAAATCCTAAAAGCACAGACTCCCAAAAATTTTGTAAAAATTTCTAAGTGTCTAGGCGCTTTGACACTATTTGGGCGCATGAGCCCTGTTTGGCCGTTTCATCACTATATAAGCGCATTAGCCAACACTTCATTTTATCACTTAGGCGCATGAACTATTCAGGCGCATGGACACTATTCGGGCGTATGAACACTTAGGTGCATGGGTTATTCGGACGCATGGACACTTAGGCGCATGGGCCACTTGGGCGCATGGGCCACTTGGGCGCATGGGCATTATTGGGGCGCATGGGCATTATTGGGGCGCATGGGCATTATTGGGGCGCATGGCCCTACACTTAGTCGTCCGACTAATATTTCTAGGCGCATGGACCACTATTCAGGCGCATGGGCTATACTTAAACATTTCTAAGGAAATTTTAGGCGCATGGGCTACTGTTCAGGCGCATGGATTACACTTAAATCCTTCTAAGGCATCTTCAGGCGCATAAGCCTTATCTAGGCGCATGAACTTTCTGTAAAACAGGTTTCTAGTATGTTTTCAAACCCAGTCCTCAAACTCAACTGTTCTACGCTTAACATGGCTATTCTAAATATGAACAACCTAAAAGCATTCAAGAATCAACATCCAACATGCATAATACATACGGATATACATACATAAACATTTAAAAATCGTTTTAATACATTTTCAGCCCCAAAGATGTTTAAAACAAGTAGAAACCAGGGTCTAGAAACTCACCTGGTGAAACTTGGGTGTTTCTTCCTTCAAACACTTTTGCAAATGAGTTCAAACACCTAAAAACACCACCAAATACACACACCCGAGCACACACACAAGCACATAAGAACATAAGCATGTAACTGAGATAAAAACCGTCATAAATACTTAAGGACCACGAATTCTTACCTTGAATTTGTTCTTTTTCTTCTTCAAACCGAGAGTTTCTGCCCCCTCTCTCTCTCTCAAAATCCGATTTGCAAAAAGGTGAAAAGTAGCATGGTGTGGGCGGCCATGTTGCTTTTGTACCAACTTTTGAAAGATTTGTCCTTTTTGACACTTTTAACCCCTCATCCTGGGTTAATTGATGTTTCTTTCTTTTTTATTACTTTTATAAAAATACCGGGTGTTATAACCAATCACCTGGTAGATGTTTGCAATCGATGTTACCGATTGAACAACAAGCGTGACCAAGGTTGAATTCGATTTTTGTGCAAACGATGAAGGAAACCAAATTAAACCCATGGGCTGCTTCATGTGACGTTCTTGATCAAAAGACCTCAATCAATTTTCGTTTATGAAGCTCAGAAGATAGGTTTTGTTCGAGTTGCAGGTTCGCGACGATAGGGAAATTGGGGTGTAAACTTTGTGTTTTTCAGATGCAATTGAGGGCTGTAAACGATTAAGTGTAACTAGATGATTGTTTATGTTCATTTAATTTGATTATTATTAAGGTTTAATGGTCGAACGGTTTACGCCTGATGCTCGACGGTTATCAAGCCCAAACGACACCCATTACCGGCCTTAAACTCGAATTAAAGTGTATTGAAGATTCGAACCCACGAAGAGATTAGAAACGTTTTGGATAAAAAACGGTGAATTTTGATGATTTTCGGGGTGGCCGGAGGCCGCCGGTGATAGGCCGGAATTTGGCCGGAAAATCGGTTAAGGGGGGGGGGGGGGTTGGTTTGGGTGTTTGATTACAAATGGTCCTCATGGTTTGTGGTTTTTAACATTTTATGTACAAACTTTTCAATTAAAGTTTCTATATTTGCAAACATTATTAAGTTTAATAACCCTTATAAGTTATTGTTATAAGTACCTTATTATAAGTAATTTTATTATTACTAATATTATTATCATTATTATTATTATTACATTATCTTGGTTATTATCATTGTTATAATAATAATTATTATTAATTTTATTAATATTGTTATCATTATTGGTATTGTTGTTATTGGTGATATATTTATTATTCATTATTATAACTTATTATTATTGTTACTACTATTAATATTAACATAATTATTATTATTTAATATTTATATTTTTAACTTTCATACATAGAAACTTAATGACAATAGTGAATAAGCATAAACAACACATGAGTTCATAATTGATAATAATGACCCTTATAATAATAAACAAAGTTAACATTTATTAACGGAAAAATACAAGATGTTACATTTTTCAAAAACTAGAATTAGTAGCTTACACAATATTTGTTTATAAAACAGGTAGCCGACATGTGATATTTTATTAAACAATATTTGTGAAGTCTTTAACAAGCAGTTGGTTGGGATTAGAGACAAGCCTATAATTTCATGTCTTGAGTATGTTAGGGAATATATGTTAAAGAGGCTTGTTGTTGTTCACAAGTTGATTTCAAAGTGTCCAGGGCCCCTTACACCCTTTGCAGCTAAAAGCTTGGATCTCATTAAGAAACAAGCAAGTGAGTATAGTGTTATCATGGCTGGAGTTAAAAAATACCAAGTAAGTGGACCATGGATGGATCTAGTTTGTGTCAACTTAGAGAAACAAACATGCTTGTGTAGAAAATAGGAGCTTACAGGCATGCCTTGTAAGCATGCAGTAGCTTGCATATGAGATTTGGCAACTTATGACCAGCAAAATGCAATTCCTGAGGCTTGGGTATCCAGAGTGTATTGGTTAGAAACCTGGAAGGATGTATATAAAAACACCCTTGAGCCTATCAATAGGAGACCCATGTGGATGCCATCAAATTCCCCAACTACACTGATACCTCCAAAGCATCATACTCAAGTTGGCAGATCAAGAAAGAAGAGGAAGAAATCAGTTGAGGAGGTGGATGCAAGTAAAGTTAACAAAGATGGAAAGTTGGTGAAAACAGGATTTTCTGTTAAGTGTGGTCTGTGCAAGAATTATGGACACAACAAAAGGTCATGCAAGGGACAATGTTTATCACAACAGCTTTCACAAGGTGCTCTTTTGGATAGTCAATAGTCAGTTGGTTTATGTATTTTGCATATGGATTTTCTGTTAATTGGATGTATTTTGAGTATGTATTTTGAACAAGCTTTGTTGCTTCAAACATTGTTACTGCCATTCATGCTTTTTAATGTAATCAAAAGCCATGTATGATATTGTTTCTGTAATTATCACCATAAAATGTCCATTTCCATCCATTAAACTTGTACAACCATTACTAATTAACCTTTACGACATTTAGGAGAAAATTAGGTCAATTGGTACGAAATAACTTCTACTACTTCACTAACAAATCAAGTACACAATAAAAAAGAACCAAGTAAAAATTAACAACATTCTATATTTTTTCACTTGATGCTCCAACCTCCTGGCTCTTTCTTCTGTCATGTTGCTTGATCTTAACAACCCATTAATAATTTCTGTAGATCTTGAACATAGTGCAGGTTCAGCCCAACTAACAAAATCACAATTTTTCCTCATTCTCGCACAACAGTTAAATTTGTGGCCTGGTTTTTATACGGTCCATAATGTTCGAACAAAAGTTTCAGATCCACATTTACCACATCTAACCATCGTTTTGCTTTGAGAAGAGAGCGACAGGGAGACAGGTGGAGAGAGAGGGAGAGATGAGAGGGTGAGAGGGTGAGATTGGAGAGGGTAGTTGAGATGAGAAGAAACACTTATAATGGTTTTACAAGAAAAAAAGGGGGAAAGAATAAATGACCAAAATGTCCTTGCAGGAGAGAGAAGAAGATGTGTAGTTAACTGTTCACATTAATGACGTCAGCCTTAGGGATGCAAACAAAGAAAACAAATAAAAGTATAGGGGCCAATTCAAGGTTTTGAGACTATAGGGATGCAAATGGTTAAAATGAACAAAAGTCAGGGACGCAAATGGTATTTACTCAAAAAATTATTTCTTTACAAATTGCATTGGTAGAAGGATCTTTTTTTATTTAATAAAAAATATTTTTAATATGAAAATAGTTAAATAATATCATTTGTTGTTAATGCGATATTTATTAGGAGAGAAAAACAAAAAATAAAATTTAAGGGCTTTAGAATTGTAACAAGTGACCTACAAAAAACTTTTTTTATTAGTACAGATAGATGTAGTTATTATTTAATGGGTTTGTGTTCATCCAATTGAGAATTTCACAACGAAATACAACATGTTGAAAATTGAGATCAAATGACGCTCGTGTGATTAAATAAAATGAACTTGTTATTTTGAAAGTTTGTCTCGCATAGGAAGAATTTATAACTTTAAAACGGTATATAAGTGAGAGTCTTAATCAAATATTATTTTTGGGGTAACTTTGTAAAACAGTAACCAACTTTCAAAAGTGTCCCAGTTAAGTATCTCAAGTTTTAAAAGTGTTCCAATTAGATCACTCATTTTTATATTTTATACAAATTAAAAGTCATAACATATTTTTTAGCATGTTATACTTTTAGATCAAACCCATTCCAATAATGACCATGTGTAAAGGGCATTATTATTATAATGCTACAAATGATCAAATTTATAATGATAAATGGACGATATAGGAACATCAACTATTACTTATGTCTTTAACAAAAAAATAATTATGATTTAACACTGATATGATAAAACATATCCCCTTAATAGGCATTAACCATTAGGTCTAAATAATGCAAGTTAATGCATGTCATGGGAACAAATTTAGTTTAGTTGTCATCCTAAGTGCTTGAATTTAAAGTAAAGTTAATGAATTAAAAATTCTAAAGCATGACACGTGGGAATTACAAGAAAGCTTATATCAAAATTTAAGAAACGTATTATAGGTACACTCGTTACTTATTATGATTATTATGACGCCTTTCTCTTTTCTATATCTTTATAGAGAGATGGAAAATGTATCCTAATAACTCAAATGAATGCATCAATAACCAAAACCTTTTAAATTTAAGCAAGAAAAGTAAAATGTTGCTAGTTACAAAATTATGTTGTAGTTAATTAAACGTTGATATTTTTGTATTGAAACGTAGATAATATCAAAAGTTAAAAATATATTATGTCTTTAAATATATTACGTATAACCTGGCTCGTGAAACATAAAAAAATACAAACAATTTGAAACAGTGTTTTTATTACAAAAATATATTTAAATAAGTAGTATATTTTAAATAGTTTAATAAAACAATAAAATATACTTAAACACTATCGCCATGGGTAGAACCGACTGGCCAACTTATATTTTTTTTATCTTTTTTATATTTTTTAGCGTTCTTTTTGATCATTTGCGAGCCACTTGTCCATTCAATCATCTCCAATTTTTGAGTATCGAACCTTAGTGGCTATCCGTTGGCACATCCTCAAAGGGAAGTTCGTATATAAACCCTGAATCTCATACCACACTCAGGAGAACACTCATATTGGATGTAAAAACACACATGTCCAACCTAGAACTTTTTTGTTGTCGCAGGTGAGGCTTAAACCAAGATCTCTATATTTTAATAAAGTCTTGATAACCTCACCTCACGACTTGGTGAAGATCATTGGCACCAACCAACTTATTACTAAATGAGAAAATTATGTCGTGATATGAGGCGGGAGGCTGACCTTAAACGGTTAAGATGGCGACATTAGCATAGCTAAGCACAAAAAAATATGATTTTGTAAATAGAAGAAACAAAAATAGTTTTGGTGATTCAATTGTTCTTTAGTCAATGTTCGTCTCATTCTTCACGGACCCATAAAACCTCAGAGATACCCTATTTTGAATTCAACGTCATTTTTATAATTGTTATACGAACACCAAGAAAGTAAATTATTGAGTAAAAATCATATTATATGTATACTATAGGGTTAAACCTGAAACTTTTAAAACTTAAGAGGGTTCAAAATGATATTAAAAAATAGAGGGGTGGTTTTTACCATTACATCAAAGTTGGAGGGGAGAAGTTGTCGGTGACGAATGCCACTTACACTTCTAAATGAGTGTTATATAATGGGACTATAATCACTCGCGCTAAGTTTTTTTTTTTAATTTTAATTTCTAAAAGTAATACATCTATAGGATACTAAAGTTCGTCTAAAGCAAAACAAAGAAACCACTTCAAAATTTATATATTCTTATAATATATGTATACAAACCTTTTTTGAACTTTACAAAATCTAAAAGGAGTTAAAAATAACTTTTTTTCTAAAGATATATAAAAAAGAACAATGAGAAAATAAGAAAAAGGAGAAAAATATATTGAAGGGCTTGCATTTCTTGTACCGTCACAAATGACCACGCAACGTGTGTAGCCTTTTCTTTTGTGGCATTTCCCTTGACGTAAGTGAGGTCCGCATTGTGTAATAACATATAACTTTGTATGTGTTGGTTTATATGAAACTAGATTAGCACCATATGTACTACGTCAGGGTTGAATAAATAATATATTAAATAATTAATAATAAAAATTTATGAAGTATAAAATATTACTTAAAGATAAAATATGATTATGATTGCGTATAAATAATTACTTTAATTAAATAAACAATAATACATTTTTCTTAAAGTTTTTTTATAAAAACATTGTGCTTTTAAATATTTTATTTTATGAAAAAGAAATTTTATTAAAGAAAGTTCGTTGTATTATGTTGTTTTTAAAAAGTTTGTTTTTAATAAATAAAAAATTGAAAATAATACAAGTAATATGATTAATATTCAATACTATTATTAATAATAGAGAGAAATAAGAAATCTAGTATGACAAGACTAACAATTTTGTCATGTTTTAACTTGGTTTTTTTAATTCTATACAAACAGATAGACAAATAGATAGTTATGCAAGAAACTCATTTATTAAATGAATTATAGTTATTAATAAACACAAAGAGTTACATTATTATATTTTGATATAAGATATGATTAAAATTATATATACGTAATAATTCAAGAAATAAAACAACTAAACCTTTTTAACACAGTAATCTAAATAATTTTATTTTTAAACATTTGTTTTAAAAAAGATTTTATAAAAAATATTTTTAGAAAAATATTGTTTATAAAAAAAATCGGGTTTGTAATTATTCTGGATGTTTTAGTAAGACTGTTTTGAAAAAAATTTCACCCTTTTATAATTGTTTTTTTTAAAAGGACCGATTAAAAAATAGGTTGTTTTAAAAAGGCTTAGTCTTTTAGAAAAAATAGTATTATATAAATTTTTTCTACTATTTTTTCTATTTTAATAAAAAGATGTGATTTTTAATTTACTTAATAATTTTTTTTAAATATAGCTTGTTTTAAAAGAATTCTAAATGAGAGAGAGAAATATTATAATTAATAAATTAATTTATAATAAAAGAGATAATAGTTTAAATATTTAAATTACTATAATAACTTTTCGAAGAAAAAATGATATTGGAATATTTAGAAGAAGTGCTAAGTGTAAAAAAGACGAATCAAAATAAAGACAAATACTAAAAGAAAATATTTTTTATTAGATATAGATGGTAATTAACAATTAACTTTTCAAATGAGAACATAGTTAGCAATTAATTAAATCTTTTTCCAAATCCATTTAACTTTTATCTACAATTATTTAAGCCTGCTTTTATATGTAACTTATGAACATTTCTCTTTTCAAAATATACCTTTGATATATTCACATGTTCCGGTCCCCTGTTTTTCACGAATTACAGCATTCCTCTTTTTTTCCCTCACGGATTTCAGGTTAATTAAAGTTTTATTAACTAATCCTCACTTAGGAGCATTTATAAGAGTAATGAAAACCGTAACACTCAAAGGGTTCAAGAACAAACAAAGAGAAAAAAGAATGAAAGTTTCAAAATAGTTCAATTCATTTCTAGTTGTATGTCTAAAACCTTAGATCTTCTCGTGAGAAAATTACAAACTCAAATTCGTTCTGGGCTCTATTCATTTATTAAATATTTATTATTCAATCATCTTTATTAATTTATATTTTTATTTATTGTTATATTTCTAGTTACTTATATCTATTATTTTATTATTATTTATATGTGATCTCTTATGAACAAAAAAAAAGTAATTTCCTTTTTTTCTTGAGATGTGCCCTTTCAAGCACCTTGCTCAACCTCCGCCTCTTCACCACCGGCATCCGTTACCCGCCATTGAAGCCGGTGTCCGGTATTCTACTGGGTTGCGTGACATTCTCCTCGCCAGAATTAAAGCATCTTTTTAGGACATAAGTGTAATTTTACATAATATTTAAGAGATCCAATTCAATTTCTTAACATTAATTATAAATGACTCTTGAGTGAGTCATGACTTTGGTCTATTGGTATTGGTGTTGCTCCCCACAAAAAGTGGTGTGGGTTTAAATACTTGGAAGTGTAAGGTTTGGTGGAATAAGAGCATTCATAATGAATTCCTTATAAATGTGTAAATGTGTTTCTGATAATATAAAGAATATTTATAAATGGTTGTGAGTGAAATAAACAACAAATTTACTGTTTATTTATATATTTGAGGAATCATAGTTCAGTCCCTATAAATATTTTAATATTGTTAAAAGTGGTTGTATGTGAAGGAGAGTGTAATTGTAATTATAATGTATATAAAAAATTATTTAATTAAAAACGAGAGAGAGAAAAAATAAATTCTAGTTTAATTATATGGATAGTGATAGAAAATTCACTATGAATGCTTTAAGGAGCAAAAAGTTGTTAAAAAAAGAGTATACGTGTTTCATGCAATCATTCCTGTTGTGTCCTCGTTTTGAAATTTGTTTTAATTAATGCAATATCTAATGAATATTATTAATATATTATTTAATAATATGAGTTTATTTAATTCACTATATTAGATATGATATTATTAAAATACTTTAAATTAACATTTAAAATTTTAAATAAGTATTACCATATTAAATACTAACTTTATAATTACTAAATACATTAACAATAATAACAACAACAATTTATTGTGACACATCCAAAACTTAAAAAAATAGATTTGTTTTTAGACAACACAGTTAATAGTTATTTCTTTTGAATGCATAACTTGTTAAAATGAACATAAAAGAGTTAAAAAACTGTCAACTTTGAGTTTTTTTAAACGCATGTGTGTTTCCATTTCTTTTTTATTTTTAGAGAATGTTAAAAAAATAAAGACTCGTAAAACTAAAAGGAAGTTTAAGAAGTAATCTCAACCCTTAATATTCTTAATCAGTGGTTAAGATTAAGTTATAGGAAATATTTTGTTAAAGATATATTTTAGGAATAATTATTTTTGTTGTCTTTTTTTATAATTTGTCCTCTATTTTTTTAAATGTTCATAACTTTTATGTATGACGTTATTTTTTCTACAAAAATTGCACCATAGAAACGAACGTTTTTTTCTCTATAAAATGAGCACAATATTATTATATAAAAATATAATAAACTATTTTATGTTTTAAGCTCATATCTCGTTTTCGTGTATTTATTACCAGCTCATTGTGTTTTTTCTTAGTTATTGTGTTTTTATGAATACTATTATGTTTTTTATGCAACAAAATATAAAAAAAAAATATAATAATAAAATAACATTGTTGTGTATCACTAATATGTAAAACACAATAATACATTAACAACTAAATACTCTAATACATTAACAACAATAACAAAATAACAAAAGTGTCTTAGTGTGGTTTTTGATTGTTACCGTGTTATCTTCAACACTATAAGTTTTTTTAAAAAATATATTGGTAAAATAACATTATTGTGTACTTCTAATTATGATATTAATGATAGATAACAAGTTTATGTAATTTGTAATAAAAAATTAAAATAAAAACTGTGTTATCTTCAACATTATACGTTTTAAAAAAATACATTGATGAAAGTATATATTTGTGTATTTCTAAGTGTAAAACATTATGATAGATAACAAGTTTATGTAATCTATAAAACTATGATAAAAGAACCACAAAAGTATCTTAAATGTAAAACCAAATGATTAATACATATAACAAATGATGAAAATTATACGACACAGTAACACAATGATCAAAATGTCTTGCTTTTTAGAACAATAAAAGGATACATGTTAAGCCCATAATACTTCTTAAACTTTTTATATTAAATATTTTTTTTTTACTTTACCCTACCCCTATTTTTAAGTGTTTAATAATATATGTGTCTTTGCATTGAACGAGTAGAGATTGTACCCCGACAAAGAGCGGGTTACCAACTAGTGTACAAACACATAACATGTTAATTATACGTTACTAGTATTAAGCCATTCACGTAGTCACGTTGTGGTGGGGGTGTAAAATCGTGCCCGATAAAACCAATATCGTACCATCGTCGGTGACCACTAACACCCGAAAAAATTATTTTTTTTACAAAATAATAACGAAAAATAAAATTGAATGAAAAGTATACATAAAAATATTGAACCACGCATATGAAACATAAAACACTAGCAACAATAGTTAAGTTGATATAAAACTCGTGTGTTGTGAAAGGGATGTTAAAAGGAAAAAATAGGTGTAAAAACCTTTGAACTACATGCACACGTTACAGTGTGTTAACTCTGCAGGATCGTTGAAGGGTATGAGTTACAACACAACAACACAAAGAGGAGATTAAACAAACTTTTAATCAAACAGTAAACTGGATTAACCAAGATAAGACACTAAGAACATAAGTAATGTAAGAGACAGAACATAAAGAACGCAAGTGTATGGTTTTCAAGAATACAATATATTGCTTTCTCTATGTTCTATTACAAGTGTTACAAAGCATAAATAAAAGATACAAGAACATGACATACTTATACTACATCCTACAGCTGGCTATACTTTGAAAGCCAACTGGATACAATTGACTAGACACAAACAAAATCAATTGTAGAGTCAAAAGGCAGATTGCTTTTTGACTTGTGACTATGACATGCCATAGCTCACATCCTTATCTATTACAAAAAGGATAAAGTACATAAAGTAGAAAGTTTATAGACACAAGACCTCAATGTACATTTACCAAAAGCATGGACCTTTTCACCAACTCATGTAAGTTGGTGACTTGCAGATGTGCAGCGGAAAGGTGTCCAGCTTTACAGAAAAGTACATCAGAAAAAGCATATCTTAAAAGTCTTCAGAAGAAATCTGTCTTCATAAATTGAAGCTTCAGAAGAATTTGTCTCTGAGGCTTCGGAAGACTTCATCTTTGGCTTCAGAAGATATTGGTCTTGGCTTCGGAAGATTTCACACTTAGAATATCTCTGTTGAGTGTGTGAAACTTCCGAAGCATTCTACTTCAGAACTTGTGCAGCAGAATAAGCCTTGGATGTTTGGGTTGCATCAGCCTCTTCATTAGTCTCTATAAACTCCCCCTAGGCTGATGCTACCAAAACACTAAGAAGACTTCAGATATCAACAATCCTCATTAGAATGATACCCATTCCTTTCTTCAAGGGATGATCAGGATTCTTCAAACTGTCGAAGTATCTTCTCATGTTAAAGAGATCATGCAGAGGCAATTGAAACATGTCTTGCCATGTATAAGTGTCTTCAAAGCCTTGATCTCTAATGACATGCCACCTTTCTGGATTTGTGGTGTATGTCCAAGACAAGATGGGTCTTCCTGATGCAAGAGGAGCTACTAAAGTTGGAGTTGGTTGAGCATCCTCTGGTTGCACATCCTCAGGATGTTTTGACTCTTCCTGAGGTTTAGAAGAGGATGCAGTATTCCTTTTCTTTGGCTTTGGTTTAGAAGCCATCCTCTTCTTTCTTTTTCCAAATTTTAACTGAGAAGACTGGCCTGCAGCACCAGATTGATCTCTGTTGTCTGTCTCAGTTGGGACTTCCTCTTTCTTAGGCTCAGAAGGAGAAGGAGGTTGACCCTGCTGTGGATCAGAAGATGGAGCTTGCTGAGTCTTAGCAGGAGGTCCAGGTTGTGTTGTCTATGGTTATTCAACCTTAACCTCCACTTCAGGTGGAGCTTGACTTGGAGTGGAGTGTAAATCAGTGAGCTCTCCCCTTTTAATCTTCCGCTAGATCACCCTAATATGCTCATCCATAGTGGATAGAGACATGGGACCAAGTCTCCTTCCGGAGAATCCATACAGCTTTAAGAAGCTCATCATCCTTTGCCTATCAACAGACTTCTTCATACTCTTTTGGATAATGGCTCTTGATTTTGCAGCTTCTTCCCTAAGCTTCTTCTTTGTTGTCTTTCTATCCTTGACTATCTCAAGCTCAAGCTGTTTTAAATACTCAAACTCAACATAGTCATAGGGCAGGGGAAGAAGTGCATCTGCCTGGTAGAAGCCTGTGGCACTCAAGTAGTTGATCATCTTGATTCTATCTTCTTCTCTGTCTACCTGAGGTTCTTGTTGAACCACATCCTCTTGCACAGGACTTTCTTGAACTGGGGAGAAGGCAGGCATATCTTTGTATAGTCTTTTTCTTCTTTTCTCTTCTTTGACTTGTACTAGGACTTCTGCCTCCTTCTTCTCTCTTGACCTTTCCAAGTCAACCAGTTCATTTAGCTCATCCAAGGGGAGAGAGATGACACTGTCTATGTCATAGTTCCTAGTCTGTAGATAGTTAATCCTGACTGCCCTTAACTCATCATTCTGAGTGTCTGGTCTGGGGGCAGCCCTGATTGCAGACTCCATGAGTCTTGAAGACCCAGAAGAGGAACCTTCTCCCCTCAGCTTCCTTTTCCTCTCTCTCCTCCTCCTCAATCTCCTCAGATGTCATCTTTCTTTTCCCTTCGTCACTCACAGACTTTTGTGACTCAGGGTGGAGAGAGCTTTGGCCTTCATTGCTTGTTGCAGCATCTGAGCTCAGGCCAGAAAGAGGTTGAGAAGCACCTTCACCAGCAGGTGTCTCAGAAGGAATATGGATCTCTGCAGCAGTTGGAGATGATGAGACAGGGCTCTCAGGTTCTGTCACTGGGCCTTCAGTCAAGGTTTCCCCTATGACGCTAATCTTAGGGTCTGCCTCAACATCTAGTTGACCGATGACATTGCCTGATTGCCTTAGTCTCCTTCTTAGGCTGAACTCTGCAATGATCCTGTCTTGGATTCTTTTAGCCAGTCTGTCAGCTTGTCTTGATTGGTTTGGTTTGACAAGTGGCATGTTGACTAGATCTAGACTTTCATAGTAGTTCAAGGTCTGAAAGTTGAAGACTTCTTGCTGTCCTTGAACTCTTATGATGATGAGGGCCTTCCAGTTGTTGTCATACCTCCATCTAATGATGTGATTGAAGGATGATGGAGGTGACATAGCCCTTGGTATCCATCCTCAAACAGACTCTGTATGAAGGAGTCTGTGTAGTCAACATCAATGTAAACTAGAGGAGGTTGCTGAGAATGCACAGTTGCAAGTGAGGATGGTGAGTCTTCAATGTCCATTCTCTCAGAGGAACTCCCAGGTTCTGTGGCTGCCCCCTTTTTGGTAGCATCACCCACTTGCATAGGTGAGCTGGAGGATAGATCAATCACATCCACAGGTTCTTGTGTTCCTGGTTGAGCTCCCCTTAAGGGTCTCCCAACTAGTTTTTCCTTAAGATATGAAATCTCAAGTTACTGATCATTGATCCTATTGTGTAAGGTAGTCACCTGAGATTCAAGATGACTGACCTTTGAGACTAAATAGGTGCATGTTTTGGATAGTTGTTGCACTTTTAGTCTCAGATCCCCCTCATCTTTATCAGAAGAATCACCAGGGTTGGAGAAGATTGGACTAGAGTCCTTTCTCTCATGACCAGTTCTGAGTTCTTGGCCACTGGATTTCCTCTGCTTACTAGCAGTCTCAGTTGAGATGTCAGTAGGCTGAGTTGCCATGGTTGAGGTCTTAATGATGTAATCACTTGCAGAAGTGAGAGCCTCTTCCATATGGACATCCTGAACAGGTTCAGGAGTGTCCACATCAGTTGTGGGTGACTGATGTGGGATAGATATAGGAGACTCAGGAGTATTCATCTCTCTTTGAGTAGGGGAAAAGAAGTGAGACTCATTATACTTACTGAAACCTAGATCTTCATCGGTATAAAAGTCAAGGTTAGGAATTGGTTGGTTGAGGTCTATAGGCTGGGGATGGTAACTGTCCCTTGAAAGTTGATCACTTGAGTGTTGAGACTCAGAGTGATGGCTTAAGGCAGTAGGGCTAATGAGTTCATCAGGTTGAGCATAAGGAACCTCAGCACTGATTCTTGAAAAGATGAGAGTGGTCTGCTCCTCAGGAGAAGTGGGAGCTCCAGTATCCACTTCTTCCTGTATGGGTGAGTATATGGGAGCCTCCACAGACTGAATAGTCTGAGTAGGGGTTAGTTTGAATTTTCTTTGGTAGGTGATGGATATTTGAGGATGTGTTTGTGGTTGGAACGCAGCAGGTGTGGGTTCAACACTAGCTTGTACTGCTAGGTTGTCACCTTGAGCAATGAGCTCTAACATTTTTGGGACTAGGGCTGTTTCTACCCTAGAGAATCCAACAGTGGACTTTCTCAGTATTTTATAGATTCCGGGCTTCATCTGTCCCAATTTAAGAGTGTTACCTATTTCCCTTAACTGTGAGCCCAGTTCACAGTTAAGAATATACTAGACATATCTAGGAAACATGTAGTACTTTAAGAAGTCTAAATTAGCAAGCAAATTTGTATAAACAAATTGAGAGTACCTGAATTTGACCCTTTGAACCCTTCCATGGACTATGAAAGAGAGATCTTCAGGAATCTGGTCCCATCCACCATGCTTGTTTGATAAGCTGTGAATGACCACATGGAGTAGGAATCTCCATTTGGATGAGACCTTCCCTTTCCTGAAGGTCTTTACAGAGAAATCTCCCTCGTACCCCATCTGCTCAAAGGAATGATTTACAGCTTCCTTTGGGAAGAACACCTCACCTTCTTCATCATCCAGCTGAAGATGTCGGTTGATAATGGCCAGAGTGATGAAGATTGTTCTCCCCTGCACTGTGGCAGACAGTGCCTTCTCCCCGTCCATAATGACCTCTTGGCAGGTCTTCCAGAATTCAAGCAACTGATCCTCATAGAGTGGAGGATCAATGGTTAGGGAGGTGAAGTAGTGAGACAGAGACAAGAAACGGCAAACCTCTGAGAAATGAGGATCTTTCTCAGAGCATAACAGAGCAACTTGATTGTGTTGTCTGTGTAGCTACATGATGAAGTTGGATCATTTCTGTGAGCAAGGTGGCCATTGTGAGGTAACTCAGAGATGAAGAAGAAAGAAAGAAAGAAATTTCAAAGAGAAAATTTGGGCTTTAGGTTTGGAGGAAGAGTAGATTATAGAAGAGGGGGAAACCGTTGGGTTTATATGAGAGAGAGGGATTTTAGATAAAGTTTAATGAAAGAGGATAAACTTTAAAATCCGGATGTCGGTCCCACCTCTAAAAAGGTAGTTTACTTTTTGCTCAAAAAGTAGTTTTCTTGGAAATCAAAAAGCTTCCGAAGGTAAATTATCTTCGGAAGTTTTAATGAAAAAGCTTCCGAAGCTAAAATGACTTCGGAAGAATTTCCTGAGAGTATTTGATGATTTTGCTTCGAAATGAAAAATTAAGACTTGATTGCTTTGTATAGAGATCAACAAAGCTTCCGAGAGTTAATTATTGCTTCGGAAGGAAAAGGTCCTTGAAAATAAGTAAGTGTCTAAGAAAACTATTTAAGCTTCGGAAGATAAAATTGGAATTTCTTCCAAAGGTAAATTTTTTTAGACAGTTAAATATTTTGAAGGTGTGATTTTCTTCCGAAGTTAAAATGCATAACTTCCGAAGTACAAAATCATCAATTAATCTAAGGAAAGTCTTCCAATCCAAGGAAAACATGATCTTATGAAGATGATAGACTAGACAACTTAGAACACACATTTTTTAAGAAATAATAAGAATTAGTTTAAGAAAATTTACTCAAGGTTGATCATCCCAATAGCTGATATTAGATATTTAAATCTTTGTTCATCAAAGGTTTATAAACAAATCAGCATATTGTTTATCTGTGTGAACCTTGACTAGTTTAATTAATCCCTTTTCATAATTATCTCTTATTAGATGGTACCTAATATTAATGTGCTTTGTCCTTGAGTGCTGCACAGGATTCTCTGTAATTGAGATAGCACTGTTGTTGTCTATGTGGATTGGAGTCTCTTTGAAATTTAACCCATAGTCTAGCATTTGATTATGAATCCAAAGCACTTGAGCACAGCAGCTAGCGGCGGCAATGTATTCAGCTTCAGCAGTTGATGCAGAGACACAGGATTGCTTCTTGCATTGCCATGAGACAACCCTTCCACCAAGAAATTGACATCCCCCAGATATAGACTTTGCGGTCATATTGCAACCACCATAATCACTATCTGTATAAGCATACAGATTAAAGTCAGAATTCTTGGGATACCATAGACCAAGTGTTGATGCACCTTTGAGGTATCTTAGAATCCTTTTGACAGTGATAAGGTGAGACATCTTAGGGTTGGCTTGATATCTTGCACAGATGCATGTAGCAAACATGATATCAGGCCTGCTAGCAGTAAGATACATAAGCGAACCAATCACAGCCCTGTATAAGTGTTCATCTACACACTCCCCCTCAAGATCAGGACCAAGGGAGTGATTTCTGGCTATGGGTGTCTTAGCAATCTTACAGTCAGTCATATTGAATCTTTTGAGTATGTCTTGAACATACTTTGACTGACTTATGAAGATGCCATCTTCAACTTGCTTCACTTGAATTCCCAGAAAGAAATTGAGTTCCCCCATGGCACTGATTTCAAATCTGTCTTTCATCAGCTTCTCAAAGTCTTTGTAGAGCTTTGGATTAGTTGAACCAAAGATGATGTCATCCACATATACTTGAACTAGCAATATGTCTTTTCCTTGTCCTTTGATGAAGAGAGTTCCATCTATAGTACCTCTCCTGTATCCATGTTTACAGAGATACTCAACAGTGTTTCATACCACTTCCTGGGTGCGTGATGTAAACCATAGAGAGCTTTATCAAGCTTGCAGACATAATCAGGATGATCAGGATCTACGAAACTAGGTGGCTGTTTAACATAAACCTCTTCATCTATCACTCCATATAAAAAGGCACATTTTACATCAAGTTGAAAGACCTTGAAGTTCTTGGATGCAGCAAATGCCAGGAATATCCTAACAACTTCTAATCTTGCCACTGGAGCAAAGACATCAGTGTAGTCAATCCCTTCTTCTTGTGTGTATCCTTGAACAAACAGTCTAGCTTTGTTTTTGATGATAATGCCTCTATCATCTTTCTTGTTCCTAAACACCCATTTGGTTCCTATGGTAGTCGTCCCAAAAGGAAGAGGACAAAGGTTCCAAACTTTCTGCCTTTTGAATTGAAGCAGCTCTTGTTGCATAGCTTCAACCTAACATCCATCCTTTAGAGCCTTCTCAACTTTCTTTGGCTCTATCTGAGATAGAAAACAAGAGTGAAGAGAAACATTTGCTTCATGGGTTTGTCCTCTTGTCTTTACCCCGGAGACAAAATCTCCAATGATGTTTGTGGTAGGATGAGACTTGTGGATCCTAAGCTGAGGAATCACAACAAGTTGTTGAGAAAGATCTAAATTAGAAAAATTTAGATCTGGCATAGATGTTTCTCCCACCACATCAGCACACTTTTCAAGTGAAACTTGATCCAAGCAGTGTGTGACATCATTGATGTTCTCATCTATGGTGTGGTTAGTGGCATCAAGAAACTCTTGATCACTGTCACCATCACCATTGTTGTCTTCCACAGATGTATCAGCTGAATTTGTCATTGTTGTGCTGATAGAAACCTCATTTGCAGAAGTAGTTCCAACTGGAGCTGAAGATGTATGACTTGAAGATCTTCCTAGCTCAAATCTTGGGTCAGGATCACCTGTATTTAAATTTTCTGCAGATCCTGAAACATTCTCACAAGATTTTTTAAAACAGTTGGTAACCAAATCAAGATCAAATAGCCAATCTGGACCGGAACCAGCAACACATGGTGTGTGTTCATTGAAGGTCACATTGGCTGACTCCTCAACTATTCTAGTTCTGAGATTGTACACTCTATAAGCTTTAGCTTGGGAAGAATATCCAATAAAGTGTCCATCATCTGATTTCTCAGCAAACTTGGCAATTTTGTCACACCCCAACCTTGACGACGGAATCGTCGAGATGTGAGGGTTAAGATTGTTCACAGCCACATAACGCTATATTTAAGTGTAAATATTAAAATATAAGTTTCAAAAGGCATTACAAACATAAGTCTCAAAACATGAAATAATCCCAAATAAAACAAAACGTAACATAACATTTATTTATTTAACTAGGTCCAAGTCCTAGTTTTATTTCCAAGCTTCAAAAGTCCACTTTAAACTTGGGGATTTCCTGAAACATGATAAAAATAAAAGGGTCAACTATAAATAGTTGGTGAGTTTCCAAGGTTTTTATACATAATATGATAAAGTTACAAGTAGCAATTCATGTCATAGGTCATAAGCAAGTAAGGTTATAGAACACATATCGTCACAACCAAACCTCGACTTGATTACAAGTATAAAAGATTGGCTAAGTGTATTTGGTTCCCATGATGAACAAGCATACGTCATCAGGAGTCGGCAATACATCGACTTTAGCACCAAATAGGCTTGTCAGGCCCAATGATCAAAGACGTCGCCGGGCTAGCAATAGTTAATGATTGTAAACAAAAATATGTATCTCATATAACATTTACAACACACAAATAACCATGACAAAAAAAATATGAATTTCAAGTGCTTTACAAGTCTAAACGTTTACAAGTGCATTATGTATAAGTAATCATGTTTCACCCCAAATTAGTGTGAAAAGACAAAAAGGGGCAAGGAAAACTCACGTATCAAATAAGTATAAAATGAAGTTCAATAAGAATAATGTATGTCGTTCCAAGGTCAAACGTCACAAGGCACACCTAAATAGATAAATATAACAAGATTTTGGTTAATAATAAGATTAACGGTGTAAATGAACTAGGGTTTCAATTTGGTATTTGGGGTTTTTGTCAAACATCGATATTTAACAAAAAGGAAAACAATTATATGTTCTCTTGTAATAATGAAAATGAATATATTTATATTTTTATACACAGATATGAAGGAGAAAAATATTATAATAATTTAAAGTATTTAGATATAATTGAAATAAAGTTTTATAACTGAACGAAATTAACACGTTTTTTTATCAATAATTTAAAAGTAATGTTGAACCATTAGTAATTTATCTTTTACTAAAAAAAATTAATAACCAAAAGTAATTTTTGTTAAAATATTTAAAAGAAATTATTTAATATATATATAAAAATTGCTTTGTTGCTTTTACAAATATTTAAAGTTTACAAAATCTATTTTTTTGTATTTACTTAAAATTTTTAAAATTAATTTAAGGCTGAAAAGCCTTTTAAAAATTAAATGAGGGAGCCCGGGTTCGAACCCAGGACCTCAAGATTGTAAGGGTAAGTGTCTAACCAGTGAACCAAGGCTTCAGCCGCGGTACATCTGGGTTCTGAAAATTTAAAAACATAAACGCAAAGAAAACCCAATCCCTTAAGAACCCTAATTCCACAATCCTCAAAATTGAACCTGAATTCGTTAATGTAAAAGCCTGTAATCATGGGGCTTTTGTTCCCCATGCTAAATCGAGCATATTCATGTATGTAATTTACCCGAACAAGTTTGAATTGAAGGTGAACCCAACGATGCACAAGTCGCGGTCGAAGGAGATGCAGAAACGATGTAAACGTTGATGATAACTCAATTAACCTTGTGTATAGCTTCGTATGACAAGCTAGATCCAAAGCCCCTTATCGATTTGAAATCTTGGTGTTTAGAAGATAGCGTTCGAGTATGTTGCAGTTCGTGATCAACAGAGAGAATCGAATGAGATGTTTTTGTTTATTTCAGGTGAAATTGATGATTGCAATCGATTAGAATCAGATAAACGTTCAATTTGGTTCAGTTAATTGGGTTATGTTGGAGTTTAATGCTCAAACGGTTATGGATCTTAACGTGCTTCGGTTATACCTTCGAATGGAGTGGTAACCGATGTTTACCCTCAATGATTGGATGCATTCAAGGTCGATTCACGTAAACGAAACGATCCGAAACGGTTTTGGGTTACGAAAACGAATGGTTTTGGTGTTCTAGGGCTCGCCGAGTTGACCGGAAGTTGGCCGGAAAAACACATGAAAGGGGGAAAAGGGCGGTTTGGTTTTTGAAATTACATAACTGGTCCCTGAAGTTTATGGATGTTGGTATTTTATGTAAAAACTTTAAATTTAAGTTTCACATTTTACACACATACCCCTGAACTTAGTTTAAGTTTAACTTTTAAGTATTTTATTTAAATTTTAAACTTTTATAATTATTATTATTATTTAATATTGTTATTAAAATTATAGTTACTATAACTTAAGTTGTTAATATTGTTATTTTTATTATAATTTATTATTAACCCTTTTTATTATTACTAACATTTTTTATTATTATTAATATTAATATTATTATTATTATCAATGTTAGCAAAATGTTTTATTAATTTCCGACTTAACTCAACATGCATAACAAGCACTCAAAATTTCACAAATGACATAAATAACCTTTATAAGAACTTAACAAAGTTAATCTTCATTTAACGAAAAAAAAACGAGATGTTACAATTTGATCTTTGGTATTCAAGATGGTGCAAGGACATCCAAATGACCAGAGAAAACCAATGAAAGGTTTTCTCTTGTGCCAAAGTTCATAAGGAGTCTTGCCATGAGTCTTAACTACTAAAACTCTATTATGCACATAGCAGGCAGTGTTGACTGCCTCTGCCCAGAAGGTGATGGGCAGTTTAGAGTCAAACAGCATGATTCTTGCAGCTTCAATCAGTGTTTTGTTTCTCCTCTCAGCAACACCATTTTGCTGAGGAGTCCTGGGGGCACTAAATTGCCTTGCAATACCCTTTTCATCACAAAATGTATCAAAGATTTGGTTCTTGAATTCTGTTCCTTGATCACATCCTATGATTTTGACCTTGTGATCAGACTGATTCTCAATCTTTAAGATGAAATTCTTTAGAATCTTAGGAGTCTCATCCTTAGTTCTAAGGAATAAGACCCAAGTGAATCTTGTAAAATCATCTGTGATTACTAGACAGTATAAGGTCCTTCCTAAACTCATTACACTGGTGGGGCCAAAGAGATCCATATGTAACAAGTGTAGGGGTGTAGTGATGGAGTTCATTTCCTTAGGCTTATGAGATACCTTATGTTGCTTCCCTTTCAGGCATGCAACTCTTTCTTTGGCATTCCAGTTACCAAATCATGCTTAATTAATTTATTCATGTTCTTAAAGTTTACATGGCACATTCTTTTATGCCATAGGAAAGACTCATCACTATTGGCTTTAGATAGAAAGCATGAAGTTTCTCCGGAGGAGAGGTTTCTTGCAAATCCATCTTGTACATGTTTTCTTTCCTGGGGGCTCTAAGCAGGATATGCTCATGAGGAATGACCACACCAGGCTTAAGAACAATGCACTCATGCTCAGTAAAGAGCATGTTATGACTCTGGTCATAAAATTGAGATACACTCAGAAGATTGTATCCAAGCTCCTTAACAAAGTTTACCTTTTCAAAGCTGAGCTTACCATTTGTGACCTTGCCCTTTCTAGAAATGTAACCACCTTCATCTCCTCCAAAAGCAACTGGTCCTCCATCAATCCTTTCAAAGTTCTGGAGTAGTGACCTATTGCCTATCATGTGCCTGGAACAGCCACTGTCTATGATCCAGACATTTTTGTCTGTCTTCCGCTGTCCCTGCACAAAGGAAAATTTTATTAGTTACATTTGGAAACCCAAGCCTTGCTTGTCTTGGGCTTATTTACAGAAGGTAATTCAACAGTGATAGATCCTATGGTTGTACTAAGAGGATCTTGAGCTGTTGTTGATGGAGAAATCTCAGTCACTTGGTCTTTCTTAGACATCCACACCACCTTTGGAGTCTTGGACTTGACCTTCAAAACTTCGGAAGTTTTTGGAACTTCGGAAGTTTTGATGACTGATACTTCGGAAGATTCTGCAGACACTGCAGCAGACTTCAGTGCTTCGGAAGAATTCCTTTCTTCCGAGACCAATTTTTCTTTCGAAGGTAATTTTCCACTTGCCTTCTTCTTAGATTTTGAGCTTCCGAAGGAAACAAGTTTTCCTTCCGAAGTTTGAATCTTCTTCAACTCTTTGAAGTCTTTGTTTTGGTCATATGGACAGTACCTTTAGGATTGAAAGGACAATCCTTGGCAATATGAGTAGTGTTGTCACACATAACACAATTCATCTTCTTCTTCACAAGAGTCTTTTCTTGAGAATAGGACTGTTTTTGGTCATATCCCTTCTTCACCTTCATCTTTAT